>OY756405.1:6060614-6660614 GCA_963576865.1 Anania hortulata | reverse complement strand
ATAGGGAAAATGCATTAAAAAAAAATATTTTTTACTATATTTAGGAAAATATATGACACTAGCTCTCCCGGCGAACTTCGTACCGCTCCTACATTTTTTTTTGTGAAAATTTCCGTGTTTTTTAAAGTTATTCTGCTATTAGGGGCGGAGACAAATTAAACAAATCAAAGATCATTAAAATCGGTCCAGCCGTTCTCGAGTTATAAATGGTGTAACTTACCCGGCTTTCTTATATATATATATATAGATTATAGTGCCAATAGTGAAAACAAAATTGATTTTAGGTAAAAAATAACCGTAATATCGTAATTAGAAATTAAGGTATACCTACCTATCTTTTTCTAAAACCACTTTTACTTTAAAAAATGTATGGCGGACGTGTAATGTGACGTCACGGTACATATCGGATCTCCTGACTGACACGCAACTTTGATGGGCTGTAAGTCTAATTAGGTACTATTTATTTGAGTATCAATTAAAAAAAACATGCATATTCCCTGCATGAATTTGGGAATTTGGGAATTTCCACCAGTGGACGGACGTTGTCAGATTATAATGATGTATGATTCCGAAGGAACCCAATGATATTACCTTCCGAATATTTGATGCCTAAACAAATAAACACTGAGAAATCTAACTGCTATAAACTGCAGGTAGAAAAGACATCAAATATACATAATTCTCAACGAAAACGAACACTTCATTGAACATAAAACATCGGACGAGTAAAATCATTTTGTTAGTTCAAATTACACTGGTTATTATAATAACTTACAAGTAAAACTGTCACGTCTTAGCAATGCAATAATTAAAGGACAAAATATAAAATTTACTGTGATCAACTAGATAACGAGAATAAATCAAAATCGGCTATCATTTCGCGGCCATGGCACAGTTCGGAGTTGTCTGTCTGTTCGCAAGTTTTATCTTTTACTAAGATCATTGTGGTGGCTTAGAAATATGTCAGCATTATTCTTTATGGAGTTGAAAGTGTATTTGCATAATGAATAGTCATTGGAACAAGTAAGTTATGCGCAAATTAGTAAGTAAGAGGAAATATCTGAAATATATGTTTAGTTTGCCATTTAAGCCCCTTTTGTGGAAGAGAAAATAAAACAATTTATTATGGTCGATCGTCTTTTTTTAGCCTTTGAGATTTAAACATATGTTAAACGCTAACGCTGGATATCTACTATTATCTAAGATTGACTTACAAAAATCCAGACATACAAAGATTTACATTAGTAAAGTTAGTTTTATTACGTTTCACTGCAGTTGCTGGGCATGACCTAAACCACCTGAGTTGAGGCCTGTGTCTCACCTCAGGTGGTCCTCACCTCACCTCAACTATGAGGCGGTATGAGGTGGAGTATGGACTACACGATGCGGGCTTAGTGCTGTGACGTTAATTCCGAGCTTCAGACTACACAAAGTTGGTAATTCATTCTTGGGAAAATGGATATATTTTTTTATAAAGTTCCACAGACTTGTTAAATTACCTGTAACGTGAGTTCAAAATCCACATTTAAAAAAAACCTTATGAAAAAAGTGTATTATAAAGTAGACGATTATTTCAACGACAAGAGCTCATGGACTTAACCTGCTTAGCTCGAACTTACCTACATTTAACTGTACATTGAACTGTATTTCCTATAAAAATGGCTGACAAAGGTGACTTATTTTGTTGCGCCATTTCTTCTCATCATCAGCCAATATGTAGTTCCGAAGCGGTGGTAGGGTAAAGCTATATTTTGGGACGTGGAAGAGGGCCTATATACTGAATAAATGGGTATTAATGAGTATTAAGACAGTATTAATGAGCATTAATGAGTATTAATGGGTATTGTAAGGCCAGTAACTAAATCTTACTGACGGATGTAACATTCACATCAATTAATTTATTGATCTTACTAATATTATGAGGAGGTTCTTATACTGTCAGATGTAACCTGCACCTCAATTAATTTATTGATCTTGAAAGTGCAACCGACGCAGTTGTAAGTCTATCGGGATCATTCCGATAATATTTTGTGTTTTTTATCACAAGCATCAACCTGTTGGATTCGACAGAATTGCAGTGGGATATCTAGATATAGGCTAATTATATATTTATTATATAACCTTATTTCTTATTAAAATAGAAGGGAAAATCACTTAGTTTAAGCTTAAAAAGAGCGTTTAAGATCAAAGCGTATCGTGTCGTAATCGATTCTAGGTCGATAAGTGATCGTCGATTTGCCAACTGTCGTAACAACTATTAATTAGTCGAGAAAAAATCGGCACCGAGTCGTTTGCGGCATTTCTCCAAGGCTTCCACTTGGCTGGTTGAGTGCTCGCTATGGTGTACCGACGGCAAAAAATAATTGTTTTAATATAAATTAGGTACAGAAAGATCTAAGAGAGAGAGAAATTTCATTTTATTTATATACGGGGTGTTGTTTTTAATAGTAGCCTATAATTTAAGGAGGTAAATGTGTTTATTAGTCCGAAAAACTTTTTCTATCGCGTCAATATTGAAATAGCGATGTTTTTTGTTTCTTCATACAAAGAGTGAGTTACTCTATCGCGCACAATGATAAAGTATGGAACAGCAAATATTTTTTTCATGATTTTGACCCCATAGCAGTTAGTACTAAACACATTCGCCTCATTAAATTTGGCTATAGTTCAAAAGTACACCCTCTATCATTCAACAACAACTGCTTAAGAAATATACAAATACAAAATTACTGCAGCTCGCTCTTAAAATGGGAAAATCCTGTTCTAATGATCAAAGAACTTGACATGTTTTATGTGTAAAATATTTACGTTCTTGTGTTATAAGCAGTGATCGGAATAGGTAGATTGATTTGATGTACTTTGGTAGTGCTAGCATAATATGGATATTTCTTTTTTTTTAAACTGATACTAAGAAATTCCGAAATCCGGGAGGCATGTCCATATTAACATAAATGTTTTAGATCATCATCATCATCATCATTTCAGCCATAGGACGTCCACTGCTGAACATAGGCCTCCCCCAGTGACTTCCAGATTGGCCGGTTGAAAGCGGCTCGCATCCAGCGGCTTCCTGCAACCTTTACCAGGTCGTCTGTCCACCTTGTAGGTGGACGTCCTACGCTGCGCTTGCCGGTACGTGGCCTCCATTCCAGAACCTATCTGCCCCATCGGCCGTCAGTTCTACGTGCTATGTGCCCCGCCCACTGCCACTTCAGCTTGCTTATCCGTTTTAGATCATTAACCCCAAATCAATCTACCTATTCCACTGGTTATAACGTACCAGACAACCATTATTTTGCCGATACCATCTTCTGGCACAACCAGGCACAGGTTGATTTAAAAAAGTTACTAAATTGCATGGAGCTCATACATACCCTCTAGACTAAAGTATTAAAAATGACATATGATTTTTTCGACAAAATTTTACGGCACTTTTTAATCTTTATCTGTACTGTTTTTGACGGGACTTTGTCATTTTATACTGAATCTGAGTGAAAAATCACTAACAAGTTTCAGAGAAAGATAGCTCTTATGGCTGCTCGTAGGTTATGTGCTTGATGCTAAATTGATACGAGGTATCGAATCAAGATTGACGACATGTCGCGATGATAAATGTCTTAGTGCTAAAACTCGTAGTTTTTGAAAAGCGAGCAAAAGCGTTGTGTCAAACAATCGTGTTTTAGAAGACCGACAAGTATTGTTGATAGATCAAATAATTATGGTTTTAGAATTCAAATACCTAGTTTACCTAATTAGTTTTTTATTATACCGCCCCTATTTTACAGAAACGTTTTTTCGCGTAATTCATCGTTTACGCGCTCGTCAAAGTCGATAAGTATAAAATTCAGTTTCTTCTTCGTCTTTCTTATTCTGCTGACCATACAAAAATGTAATTAAAGTAATGCGAAGTAGGTACAATTAGGTCGTAGGCAAGCCTAACCTTAATGAGTAACTTGAATAATGATGTATGGTGAAAATATTAAGCAATGAGATTAAAATTGTAACAAAACTAGATAGAACACATCTTTTTCTGTCAAAAGCACAAATATTGTAGAAAAACTCAAAAAATTGCGTCAATTTATAAGTCCAAGACAATAAAAACCCTAGATATAAATCATTTAATACTAAAGTTTAAAAACTATGAAACATTTACGACATACGAGTAAGACTTGTCAAACGAAGTAATAAATAAAAACGAGTAAGTGTAAATATAAATAAATATACATATTGGATAAAATCACATACATTGCTCTGATCCTACGGTAAGTAGCTTAAGCACTTGTGTTACAGATATCAGAAACAACAACGATACCACAACACCCAGACCCGAGATAATATAAAAAAGTTATTTTTTATATTGACCGACCGGGAATCGAACCGGGGACCTCAAAGATAGCGACACCAAGTCCGGTATGCTCGCCACTTGGCTACGGAGGTCGTCAAAGTAAAGTATGTTTTACTAGTAGCCAATAATGAGTTCCACTATCTACAAATTTTGTATTGTCATCATTACAATACAATTTTTTTTTCTCCACCTTTAGTAATAGGTTTAAGAAGTACAGTCAACGGCAGGTTAACCTACCCAAAAAGTTAAAGGTCGATTTTCAACTTTAAATCCGAAATTCAATCAATTGAGAAAATTTGACGCTTTATGGTAGGTTTACGAGCAGTTGTCTGTACCTATTTATGAATTATTGAATACTACCAAAGTATCAAATCGATATGAAAACTAGAAGTAAGTAATATAATTGTCACTATGTCCATTTACAATACAAAGCAGCGATTAAAATCATTTCGCTCTAATTTATTCGAGCAGCAAAATATTTAACATTCATGGTGATTTAGCTCCAATAAAATTGTGATTAGAACAAATTTATATGATTCAGTTCTGGTTAAATACAATATTATTTATGATTGTGTGAAAATAGCTACACCTGTCTGCTGCTATGGCCTTGAAGTAAGATTTAGAATCGAAATCTGAATACTGTTTAGCGGCTGAACTAAGTGATAGAATACCAATTTACGAGTACCTAGGTATGATATATTTAACTAAATTTTATTAAGATTTTCAAGGATGAAAGCTTAGACGTATAAATATTGTCAATAATCTAATATCAGAGACTATCAGTCTAATATATAAAAATGAATCTCTATTTCCCTTGGTCATCGCAGCACGCGTGAACGGATGGAACAATTTCGCTAATTCTTTTTTTGTTGTATTAATTATTAGCAGGAGAAGGTTCTTATGAAAGAAAAAAATAATAAAGTTGCAAATTTCTTTAAAGGAAAGACCACGCGAACGAAGTCGCGGGCAACAGTTAGTACTTAATAAAATATTTTTTAATCGCAGTAAGAAATATTCAATATTATATTTATATATTATTACCTAAATTGCTTCAGTAATCTTAAATATAGAACTAATATGTCCAAGAAAAAAATATATTGACAAGACATATTTTATTACATTTCATTAATTTTTTTTATATTACGTACTATTCATTCGCTTTCGACCGGCCAATCTGGAAGACACTGGGGGAGGCCTATGTCCAGTAGTGGACGATCTACGGCTAAAATGATGATGATGATGATGATTTGTGTACGAGGATTTGTTCACATGCAATACTTACTTTTGACATAGTTAATAATAATTATTATTATTAGATACGCTCCGCCACAAAGTATGAGATAATTATGCCGCATTGCCTTAAGATTGACTGGTAGTGAATGCTGTGTGGTAATAAGTTCGCCAATTGTACTCGCACGTGTAATCAAGTTTAAACATATAAGAATAAAAAAACAAGACAAGCAATAATCAGATATATATTTCTGAATCTGACTGTAGGTACGAGTACCAAAGGTACCACTTAACATAATTAGTATGAGTTAGTTCCGTAGTCTATTTATTATGTAGGTATTTAAGTAGTTTAAATGAATTGAAATTAATCCAAGGATTTGACGACTTTGCCAAGGACAATATATCGAAAACATTTAAAATAAATGTATTTAAATGACTTTGTATGGCCTATATAAGGTTGGGTAAAAAGTTTCTTCGCATTTTATATAAAAACTCAAGACACTTTTTTTCAAAGTATATTTACATTTAATTACGGTATACCTCTATATGTTGTGTGGGGACGGCCGTAAAGAATACACTTCCTACCACCAACAGGAGGCGTGTCGTAAGAGACGACTAATTTTTGTACCACGAGACGGGCAGCAACGTCTGCGTACGAAATGTTATAAAAACTGCGCTCGGCCGGTAGGTCCGCCTGCCAAGCCTGGCGAGTATTGGCAATCCCCCTATTGGCAATCCCCCCCGATGAAAATCATCGGGGAAGGCCTGTGTTCAGCAGTGGACGGCCTATGGCTGAAACGATAGTGATAATGGGCTAGTTTCCTGGGTCACAAAATGATTATTCTATTTAGTCCGTCAGTTAGATTATCAAAAAATATTGGACCCATATTTTGTCTTTTGTCAATCAAACAAAAAATGACGAAGATAAAGGGCATCAAAGTGAGCATGTGACGTCACGTCTCGCTATAAAGTGTCGCAAGGCGTGACGTTACGCGGAACTTTAACGGGCTATATCTTCATCATTTTTTGTTTGATTCAGAAAAGAAAAAATACGTGTCCAATATTTTCTGTTAATCCAATTGACGGACTAATTAGATTTTTTTAGGAAACTAGCCCATTATGTGCCATTTTGTTCGACGACATTTTGCCATCTTGTCGAGTAGGTAGTGACATGGTCTAGTTGATGTAGAAATTTTGGGACAGCTATGTCGTCACTAATGATATGACGAATGCCAATCTTGGTCTACTTTTTAAAAAATGGCGTCCTATTTATCCGTAACAGGGCGACCAGAGCGAGGTCCATCTTTAATATAAAAATTCTCGAATCAACAACGCTCAAACCGACTTTGTGCTACCCTACTGACACTGCATTAGGTCCATAAACGTCACAGATTTTTTCGCGGCTTGCGTTGCAATTTTCCCTTTTTTGTAAAAAAACTTGATAGGTAGGCATATCAATGCTAACCTAAATATTTATTGGAAGATTAAAAGAGTTATTTCTAAAACATGAATAAGCAGTTACTGTTTGTTTGCGGGTAGTGATTTACTTTTTAGAAAAAGTTGTTGAACCAGAATCGTCCCCATGTGGTTATTAGAGTTAAAATTCTATTCTAAGTAAATGAGTGTTTGTCTCATGTAACTGCTTTTTTGTTTACAGATAACTCTGGGAAGAGTAATCGAAAATGTTCCCGTAATGCCATCGTCGCCATAAGGTAAGTTAGTTTATAAGGATTTGAATACAATTTACCTTAGAAAATATATTTACCATCCGAATAAACAAAACATTGTCATAGTATTCTTTCTTATCATTTAGTACAAAATTTCATTTAGTTTACTTGCGAGATCGAATCAGAAATGAGGAGATCCGTAAACGAACAAAAGTCGCTGACATAGCCCAACGGATTAGCAATTAGGAAGACGCTGGATGCAGGCCGCTTCCAACCGGCCAATCTGGAAGTCGATAGAGGAAGGCCAATGTGATGATGATGAGTACAAAATTCATAGTTAATTATTATTATTATTTCTACCTACACACCAACTCATTTTGAATAGAATTTGTACCTAAATGTCTGAAGATGTATATCATTTCTATCGTTTAACTAGACGCCATAGTACTCGTAGTTACAAGCTTTGCTTAATTTAGGACTAGATTAGTTTATAACCCATCTAATCACAATCTCTTGAAACTACATTGGTAGACGTACAAAAAATGTTTATACCAGGTTGTGTATGGTCAGGGCGCGACGGACAGACAAAAACTGGCCTCGTGGCACACTCAACCCGTGCGATACAGGTTGATCTACTAAATCGGCCATAACGATTGATTAGTATAAATATTGACTGAGCTATGCTCAAATGTACTATTTTCTTTTTTTCTTCTAACAAATTAAGTCTATGAACGTTTTTGCTTCGTGCCAGTAATGACTTACAGTACTATGACGTGGTCCTTGACTGTTTTTCGTGGCTGGTGTTAAATATGCTCAGCGTGCTATAGAGTGATATGCTTGGCGTTTTATGTAAGATTAGACCCGGAATGAGGAAGCTGATGGATGCAAACAGCCCAGACGCGGTCGCTATGTTGTTTATTGGGAGGCGTATGTTCAACAGTGGACAAAATATTATTGCATTTTATACTGTTTAATTATTAAAATGTATATTTCGACCAGCTCCCTCACGGGTTCTTTGCAAATAAGTCTTTTATTAGTGAACACCGTATCTAAATGCGTACAGTAGTACCGATAGGCAAGACGGACGAGAAAAAAGCGTAACGAGGGATTTCGGTTAATAAGTGTTTAGGTAGTTAATATAAATAATATAACTGATAGTATATAATAACAGGGAAAAAAATGCAGTTTTAAAATTAGGTAAGCTAAATCCAATTAAATCACAGATCAAAATAATTAAAAATATCATTAGTAATAATAACTATAACTTAACTAATAACTTGCACGTTATTTGTTCAACAGAGTAAAACCACTTAAAACCATTATTCTCTTAGTCAAATATTAATATTAATTAACCTTTACCACCTTCATAAAAAAAACTTCACCATACAACGTATTCACACAATGGCTTCTATTAACCGAGTGTACATTTTTAAACGATTACTAATACTTACGTAATTTCATGAATATGCAATTACCACCATAATAGGACACGCTGTACATGAATCAATGGTCCATTGAGCAGTCACGACTCAGCGGTTTCTAACTTGCGGTGTATTTTATAAGCTGACTCGGAATGTAGGTTATGGGGGAACTCGGTTTTATTAATGAAAACGTTAATCTTTTAAGTGCAAAATTGTTATTTAAAATAAATTTTTTTTGGGGTGTTTCTACTGCTTTATTTTTCGATGGTATTAATATCGAAATCGCAAAATAATTACAAATGAATCTTGTAAAATCAATTTCAATAAGATAACGAAG
This sequence comes from Anania hortulata, assembly GCA_963576865.1. NCBI lineage: Eukaryota > Metazoa > Arthropoda > Insecta > Lepidoptera > Crambidae > Anania > Anania hortulata. The sequence goes on along the minus strand of OY756405.1, from coordinate 6,651,614 downwards.
GAACCGGGATACATTATTAACCGACTTTAAAAAAATAGGAGGTTTTCAATTCGTCGGGATCTTTTTTTTATACTTACTGTGTTACTTTGAAAACATTTGTCACATTTGTATAAGGAGGCGACTGTAATATAAGAAAATCTTTTTTATTGGGTCAACATTGACATCGTATTTTTTTGTTTCTCCATAAAAACTAACGCTATAAATGACGATGACAGTAAAACATGTTTGTATTGATGAACATACATACATGACTCATGCTTATCGCCTAAACACTTGCCCTCGAACACCAGTCCCACAAACTCGAAAAAGCGGCCCCTAGTTTGATACTAAGTTAAGCTTAGAGACATCGATATATCTCAAGTAAAAATAGCACGATTTTGTCGCTTTCTGAAAGAACAATTTTCTTAACCTGCATAGTGGTTTCATTTCAATCATTTTGTTTGATCTTCCCTCATGTATCTTTGTTATGCATTATACTGTGTTTTAATGTTTTGTTGTTCGCACACATTTCTAGATCAATAGATAATTAGGTTAAGGCGAATAGTGCCCTTAGATTAGCGACTCGACGCGTGTTAGTACGAATATCGCATGAAAACTCATTCAACAGGATACGGTTCATAACAGCGCGCGATGAGTTGTTACGACAGCCGTTGCGTCTTTAGGTAGCGAAAATCGGGAAAAATAATACTTTTGACATGGACGCAATAAAATCTCCTAAGCGGTTGAAAAGAAAACGGAGAATTATTTCTTTTTTGTTTGTTTTTTCAATGATTTCACTATAATTTTTCTCCTGAAGTACTCATTAGTACTACTTAGAAACAAATGCTGTGCTCAAAATGTTGTGTAGTTAACTTGACTAACTGAATTATTCTTAGCATGTGTTTTAATTATTCTGACAATTTGAGTATAGTAGTAAGTTTTTGAAACCAAATGCTATTTTACATTTGACGACTACACTCGCCTTAAACCTAATCGTGGATAACTAATAAGGCTAATGTATTATTTATTATTGTACTCTTTTGAATTATGTCTACTTTTTCATGTTGTTTGTTCCTTAAATAAAAAAATGAACAAGATAATTTTTTTTAACGAAAGTAAAACAGACATGAATTGTTTGCAACAGTTTTACCATAATGGCTACCACACACGACGCCTATAATCACTATATATATTATTCTACATGTTGACTATAGTTTTTTAAACCTTTATCGGTTCCACTGATAATTATACTTCGTTCCAATATTGACTATCTTAATTTGTTTCGAACTGCCGCTACAATGAATAATGACATGAACTCACGTAATTGTAATCTGAAAATTCTTTTGAAATTTCGAGGATTTTAATTAAATTAAGCCGCAGTGTACCTACTTATGAGTTATCAAAAATCTGTTTGTCAGTTTGGTATTGCAATGTGTTAGTCAGTTGCGATTTATGTACCAGTCAATGAATCTTCCTTCACTCAAAACTGAGCAAATTTAGAAATGATCCATTTCTGAATTAAGGCGAGTAGTGCCCCTAAATTAGCGATTTGACGAATGTTAGTACGAATATAGCAGAAAAACCCATTAAAATACGGGTCATAATGAAACGTGGCTGTTACGACAGTCGCTGCGTCTTTAGGTTGCGAAAATTGAGGAAAATAATACTTTTCGCATGGACGCCATTGTTCGAATGAAAAATCCTATGCTCAGTTTGTAGCTATTATTTTGGTCTATCAATCGACGTATAAACAAATTAAATCGGTCAAGCGGTTTAAAAGAAGAAGGAGAAATAGAATCTTTTTTGCTTTTTTTCAATGATTACATTTTATTTTTCTCCTGAAGTATAAGTAACTAGAAAGAAATGCTATGCTCAGAATGTTGTGTAGGTTTTCACAAATTTTAGCATATTTTCAAAATATTTTTCTGTCAAACTGGGCTTAAGTAGTAGGATTTTAAAACCACGTGCTAGTTTACATTTGGCGACTACACGGGCCTTAAACTGAACCGGAAGTCGATCCCGGGATTAATGGGACGCCTTAAATTCGTTCTTGATCGCCTTCTGTCAAAGCGTACTTTACTATTTTTTTTATTAATTGTGTCAAAACTTATTTACAATCAATGTATTTTATTATTTACTGTGTTTTGACATTTTTGTTTAGCATAACTGGCAGAGAATAGAATAGATTAGTTTTTTTTTTATTTGGCACAAAATTAGCAGTCACATCGAATAAAGAGAAGTAGTGTTAAGTACCATTAATTCACCGTTTAAGTAAGTTTTTATTAATTTTAAATTATTCAGCTTTATTTAAGTTTGATAATTTTACGCAAACAAAGTCGCAGGCAGTAGCTAGTTATCCATAATCCAATTATCAGAATCATTGACTGGCAGCCACCGTTAATATCCAGAAAGTATTTACAGCAAAAATCTATACTATTCTACGGATAGTCTTTCATGAATGAGGCAGCGTAATTAAGTAAATAATCGATGCAATTTAATGCTAATTGAAGGCAATGATAGTACCTCTAATTAGTCCTCAATTCTGAGGAGGTCTGTGTAAGAATTTAATCTATCTGGCATCTTTAGTAAGCAGAGGATAAAATTTGTAGCTGGGTATGCTATGGGTATTAGATTGTCATATAGGCAAGTGATCTTTGCGGCTTCGTTTGCACAAATGTCGTATTCTTTATACATACCTCCTTCTACCCTCTAATATAATTAAATAAACGAAATTTCAAGTTTTTCAAGTTTTTAGATCCAGGGTCAGGGTCCTACAGTATAATGATTATATTGATATATACAAGATGTTAATAACATAACGCAAAACCTTTTAGGGGGTGATTCTACTGCTAAAATGAAGTAACTTTTTCTATGAGGCCAACATCGAAATTGCAAAAATATACCTACACTTTCCCATACTAAACCGCGACCAGCTGACATCAGTTTGTATGGAAACGTCGATAGTTTTTTTGAGATTTCGATGTTGGCCTCATAGAAAAAGTTACTGCATTTTAGCAGTAGAATCACCCCCTAAAAGGTTTTGCGTTATTTTATTAACACCTTGTATAATGTTATGCTAGTAAATTATAAAAGATGATACATAAATAGCACAATTTGATCAAGTATTCATAAAAAAAAACTGCTTTTCTGCTAAGAAGAGCGAGAGATAGTCCCAACAGCATTCTAGAAACAGTAGCGGAGAGTTACTATTCTACCTTAAATAAAAAGTTGGTCCAAACCATAATATAAGTTTACTAACACTATTATTAAGTCATTTGTTACTAACACTCTTATGGATAACTATTGGTCTGAAATAAATGAGTTATTATTATTATACTTGTTTTTATATTCTTTCTCTCCGTAGAGGTAAATTTAGGAGCACGAGCCGTAGCCAAACGCATCCTATTATTATTAAAGATTTTGTTTACAAATATTTGTTTAATTTCGTAAACAAAATTATCTAGGTGTCGTAAATGAGTCTCGCCTTCGAAAACGTGATTTTACAACAATGTAAGCAACAATGTGGAAGAAATACGGTGTCCATACTTGGTTTTATTATGTTTGCGTTCGTAAAAATAACCTCAGTAAAAATTTTAATAACGTCAATCGTAAAATAAATCAAATAATCTTTATTGACATCTTGTGTTATTGCAATATAAGGGCAAGAATGTCCATTTTGTAGTAAAATTTGCATAATTTTACACTAATTAAGTGTGATTAATTACCTCACGTGTGAAGACTGGGCATTTTTTTGGGATTAGATTTTACGGCAGCAGATTTTATCTTATCAAAATTACCAAGTCAACTAACGTAATTTAGTCTCAGCGTACCGAAATCTTGTCCAATCAAAAATTCGCAATATTATCACAGTACTTTATGGCTTATTCTTTATTTACGCCATATCTGAAATTAATGTGAAGGTCCCTTCTTTCAGGTTTTTGCTCATAATTATGTCGAATATCTGTACAAATAGCAATATGACTACTTCCGACAAACGGTTTTACATAAATCCCCCCCCCCTGCACCCTTAGCACAGCCCACACCCTTGAGGATAAAATATGTTGATCTAGACACCTCAAGGTATAAATGTACTAATTCTCAAAACTACACGAGTTTTTTCGCCTAATTTCCTTAATTGTCTTAAAGTATAATTTATTGCGAATTTGATGTGGGATTCCTTAAAAAAATAAATGGTTATAAGAAGTAGGATCACTCCTAAATTGAAATTAACTAATAAAATACAACCATATCATACATACATGCATACATACATACATGTTGCATACTACTACTTGAAAGTAATTTTGCAATAAATACACCCAATAAATATTAAATTATTATTAGGTGCGTATAATAAAACACAATGCACGTGTTTAAATTAAATAATTACTACTTTCATTGTGAACTACCGTAAGGCGAATAAATATTTATTACTGAAGTTTAATATGCCTGTAAAATACACATTTATAATTTAAATTTAATGTCTTGAGAAATATTTTCGTGGATCTACTGTAACGATGGATGCGTATAGTCGAAATGTAATTCATTGTGGCTAATACAGGCAAATCTATCATAAGTTTAATCAAATACGCATGCGTGTGATAATCAAAGATTGGGCTATCAATAACTCGCAATGTGGATGGGAAAATAATAATTACCTGGAAAGTTACGTTAAATCAACTGAAAATAGTCGATAATCAAAATAATCGAATCGACACACACACACACACACACTACAAGTAATGAAATAGACCATCTCAAACAAAACAAAAACCTTGGGCATACAGCCGGGGCGCGACTTGTTAGGAACGTCAACGAAACCGTCACGCCCGCAGTGTGACGTTGCGCCGCGCTCGCTCCGTCGCCGTCGCAACCCGCCGGATGTGTGGTCTAGGCTTAAATAAATATACGCCAAATAACACGAATACCAACTGTCAAGGCCTTGAAGTAAGGAATTAACATCCCTGTGAAGATCTCCCAGCACACCAATTGAACCAATTTAATAAAAAAACGTTTTCTGAACTGGCCCGAACCGAATCGAATCCATACCCATTGCATTCGAAGCAAATAACCACTACCGACAACCAATAGAGTCATCTAAAACTGTTTCAATATCTACAAAATAAAAACATGAAAACACGGGCATCCCAATACAAAAAAGTTCAAACATACATAGAACAAAAACGTAAAAAAAATTGAACGCGGTTTTCAAAGTCGTTTTCTTTAAAACTATTGTATGTGGATTACATACAATATTACAAAACCAATACAGGGCTACTTGTAAACGAGGGAATCGCTTTAACTAGATATTCTACCCATTAAAATGACCAACTTTAACTATGAGCAGCAATACCGAAATCTGATGAAGTAGTTCATATACATAATAGTCATTTACCTCGGACATAGAAGCTGTTTTTTTTTTTAATGTTTGTTACCTCAGAACTCCGCCATTAATTAACCGATTTGAAAAACTTTTTTCTCAATTGAAAGGGTATACCTCCAGATTGGTCCCATTTTTTTCAAAATTCAATTCTGATAATGGGATCCTTAAGGAATTGAGGGAACTCCTAAAATATTATAGGTATACATATAGCGATTTTAGTATATTTAACAACAAGTCAAGCATTTGCATTCAGAAAGTATCATTTGCTGAGGTGGAACTGATGAAGGAGACCATAGTTGGCCACAATAGTCTTCCACGAGTAAGGTACGCACCCACGCGATAAGATATTTTCATAAAGACAGTTAAGCCTTGCCATAGTCGACAAATCAAATTTGAATAAATGATTCTGGTGAGAATGATACCATCAAACTGATCTGATGAAGAAGGCGGAAAGAACCGGAACTCTGTGATAAAACAATGCATCATAGCCGTGTTTGGACTTATTTGAATCGTCATGAAAAGCAATTTAGCTATAATTACATCACAGAGCGCCATTTAGAATGTAAAAACACTAAAAAACAGACAAATAAAACAAATTTTTATAAAAAAAATAACCGTCTTCAAAAACACTAAAAAGCTAAAAATTACTTTTAAACAAACATACCAAACAGTTATTATTGGAGTCGGTGCCAGCCGTGGAATGTTTGAATGTGGTTTGTTTGTTTGTATTTTTAGCTTTTTAGTGTTTTTAAAGTCGGTTATTTTTTACAAAAATTTGTTTTTAGGTTTCTACTCCTTATCTAATACATATAATTTTTTTTTTTAAATTGAAGTTTTATTAGCTTTAAAAAAATTATTTAGAGGTACTTAATTTTATATTTACGAAAACAGGCTTTTAAACTGCGTCGATAAAAATGAATTTTATGCATCTCCTTCGTAAGTAAGCCATACTTAACGTAATATTTCTGACAAACTATTTAGTATCTGTCTATAGTGCCGCATATATTTTTTTTCACATATTATCCGATCTATACTTATCGGGTAGGTAAGTGGCATGCAAAGGATTATTTACGAATTTCCGTTTCTCTGACATGCCGTATGGGGTAGAGAGGATGAATGCTAAAGGTAATTTGCTCGAGGAACCGCCTTAAAGCGCGTCTCTCGTCTTACTCACCCTGTATTAACCTCACGCGGCTACACAAACGGTGCGCTAGCGCAGCCTCAGAAATTAACGGTGAAGGAAATCGTGTGATACGGCAATCTATATTTTCACCACCAAGACTTGAATATTATCAGCATTAGCATCATATATCTATTAGGCAATCACTTTACTCACGCTGTAAACTATTTTCCTTCGCAGCACTCTATAAAATTTAATCCATAGTTACTAAGTGCTAATTAAAATGAATAGCCTACATTTGATTTAATGACAGGATACACTCTCTTCCTAGTCTTAGAGGATACAGTCGGGAGTATAAATAGTATGTCTATAAATTTTAAAAGTTAACTGTAGGATTAAGTAAGTACTGTGTGCTTGGAAAAAAGATAGAATGTTGAGAATTTTAACTAATCACATTAGGTTTGATGAAACACTGGTTATTTAAATAGTAGTTATAATATCATGTGTAAAAAAAATATTTAATTGTAATTTGACGACCTTCGTAGCCGAGAGGCGAACATACCGGACTTGGTGTCGCTATCTCTGAGGTCCGTTCGATTCCCGGTAGGTCAATGTAACGTCAAGAAAAATAACTTTTCTAAAAGTATTGTCTCGGATCTAGGTGTTGTGGTTCCGTTAGAGTTGGAAAGTGTCCGTCACGTTATAAATGTCTGACCAATATGACCGAGCAAATTGAACATTTTCTCAATGTGACCGGACATTTTGGACATTTATTGTCACTAACGTCACATTCAATTCTATTGACAAACTATGAAAAAAAAACATTTGATCACAAATAAGTGCATTATTTTGAGAGAGACAAGCTTTAGTAGTGATGATCTATAAAGAAATGAAATTTCTAAAATCTTTCTGCACGAACAAGCTAAAAAGTGTCGTTACACGCGAGTTTTTTTAGTTTGATCCAGATCCAATTACATGTTTTATTGTAAGTTTTTATTGTCAAATACTTAACATTTAAGACTTACTTAAGTAGAATTCTTCTTTTAAAAAATTTATACCATAGAAAAATGTGCGACTATTGTGACAATAAATGTCCAATGTGACCAAGAATTTATCATAAATGACGGACGCTTATAGCATATGACCGTCAATTTACAACTCTAGGTTCCGTCGTTGTTTCTGATTTCTATAAATAAGTGTTTTCGCTACTTACCTTACGATCAGAGCAACGTATGTTTTGTCCAAAATTTGTTTACTTAATTACCTCTGATTTAAAATTTTATTATCAGAATAGATTTTTTGAGATAACAAATGAAACAGGGTAATATTTAATCATCATCATTATTTCAGCCAATAGGACTATTACTGAACATAGATATAAATGATTTGATTTGATAGGCCTTCCACAAGGACTTCTAGATTGGACGGTTGGAAGCGGTCTGCATCCAGCAGCTTCCAACAACCTTTACCAGGTCGTCTGTCCACCTTGTAGGTAGACGTCCTACACTGCGCTTGCCAGTACGGCCATCCGTTATACAATATATTTTAACACATCAGTCATTATGGTCTGGTCATGGAAGTAAGGAAATAACATCTGATACGAGGTACCAGGTGATTAATTTTGCCTAGCACACCCAGATTCAAGTCTGACATTTCAGAAAGTTACGTTTTTTAAATTAACCCGGAACCCTTTGCGTATAATGCGAATCACCACCATGCCTATCGGGTAGTCAATTAACACAATAATTATGGAAACATAGGTATAAAAATCTTATAGTACTTCACAACTATAAGTTTGATTGAGTGTGATATATTCTGTTGGCGACTGTACCAACATCCTCTAACTTAATTATATTACGATAACAGTGTAATTATACCCGCTAACTTTAATAGTTAAAATCCTGGATCGTTAAACGGACGGTTATCTTGTTAACCGTCGATTAATCGCGTAAGGTCTAATTGACCGCGGTGGACTGTAACATACATTGTAAGAACATATTCTTGACAAGTGAAACCAATGTATTTGAACTTAAATTACATGTTAAGATGATTTTAATGAAAAAGGGTTATTACACCGTTAGTGATTATATAAATGATAAAAATGTGTGGATTTAAAACTGCTTAGCTCGCACTAAAACTTGTTAAAAATATTCATTTTAAAAGAGGCTGATAACAGTGACCGAGTTTCTTGCGCTGCTTCTTCTGCGCACTAGCCCACAAATTTCCCCGAAGCAGTGGTAGGGCAAAAAAATATATGGGGATGTGTAAAAGTGCTTTTAATGGCCTATTTGCAAAAATAAATGATTTTGATTTTGAATGAATCCAGAAATCCAATATACCTAGTTCTTAATTAATTAGTTAATTTCCTTCTACGGGGTGATACTACTGCTCAAATATTTTTATTAACTAATATTATTATTAACTTTCCTATGGCACCAACATATAGGTACGTCCCACTGCAGAGCACAGGCCTAGAGTTGTAAAGTGTCCGTCACGTTATAAATGTCTGACCAATATGACCGAGCAAATTAGACATTTTCTCAATGTGACCGGACATTTTGGACATTTATTGTCACTAACGTCACATTCAATTCTATTGACAAACTATGAAATAAAATCATTTGAGCACAAATAAGTGAATTATTATAAGAGGGACAGGCTTTAGTAGTGATGATGATCTATAAAGAAATGAAATTTCTAAAATCTTTCTGCACGAACAAGCTAAAAAGTGTCGTATCGTTACTCGCTTTTTTTTAGTTCGATCCAGATCCAATTACATGTTTTATTGTATGTTTTTATGGTCAAATACTTAACATTTAAGACTTACTTTAGTTAAATTCTTTTTTTATACAAAAAAAAAATGTGACCATCGTGACAATAAATGTCCAATGTGACCAAGAATTTATCATAAATGACGGACGCTTGCAGCATATGACCGTCAATTTACAACTCTACACAGGCTCAACTATGAAGTAATTTGGTCCATACTCCACCACCCGAGCCCAATGCGGATTGGTGAAGAGGTGGTGTAAGGCCAGTGACTTTAAACTTACTGTCAGATGTCAATCAGCCGCCCTGAGGCCACTGGATAGGCTTCAGGACTAGTATCAAGCGATATTAGCCGGGACCAACTTTTAACGTGCCTTTCGAAGCACGGAGATGCTTGTGATAAATGTCACTAAATATGGTTGGAATGTTCACCCATCCAATTACAACCGCGGCGTAGGTGGCTTCACTTTGGTAATGACTACCAAAGCGCTGCCGCCACTGAGCCACAAGTACATTAAAATAAAAACAAAATTTCATTCTTCTGTACTAAACTATGGAGAAATAAATGAGGCTGACAATAGTGACCGAGTTTCTTGCGCTGCTTCTTCTTGGTGCTAGCCCACAATATTGTCCTGAAGCAGTGGTAGAGTGAAAAATAATTGGGACGTGTAAAAGAGCTTAATTTAGGCATATTTACAGAAATAAATTGGTTTGATTGGTCCCAGATTATGTATTTTGCCAGAGGCGTCTCTCAGCACACCCAGGCTAGAGCTATATTGATTCGAACCGGGATTCAAACCATGGACAATTTGCGTTCAAGGCAAATTACCGCGCCACTACTCCAATCAGTCGTCAAAATCTATATATACAAAACAAAGTCGGGTTAGTTACACCATTTATAAGTCAAGAACGGCGGGACCGATTATTATGATTGTTGTTTTGTTGAATTTGTCTCCGCTCCGAATAGCAGAATAACTATACTTAATACGAAAATTTCCCAAAAAAAATGTATAGACTGGGACAGCTAGTATAATAAATAAAACAAAGTGGTACAGAACTCTCGAAGCCAGTGTCCGGCTTTATCTTGGCCGGTTTTTTATCTTTTACAATTACTATAATGTTGATAAAAGTACTCTTAACAGCGGAATCGATTTCCTTATCCCACTTTACGATGCCTTAATTAAAGACGCATCTGCCCATCAAAATATGACCTTCGGATAAACAGAAACTGGATCACAAAGGTCAGATGCCAGCAGATGAACTGGGACTTGTTATAAAGTATGTTGATTAACATAGCAAGTGAGACAAAGGCAATTTTAAGACTGCTATGATAACAAAAACATTTGACTAAACTTCATATGAGTTTTGTTGACCAAAATGATTAAGTTCTTTACACTCGCTTACTAAAGACAATATCTTACTTGAAAGATTTGCCACATATTGGAATCGAACACTCATCTCATTTGATAGAAAAAGATAGTCTCAGATAGCCGGGTGACTGGTTTTTAGCACTTGTGTCATTAAAACAACGACGTTACCACAACACCCAGACCCGAGACAACGTAGAAAAGTTAGTTTTCTACATTGACCCGACTGCTTTTCTATAAATCTAGTTTTTTTTTAAAAGACATTAAAATCGGTTTGACATTGGCGAAGACAGTAACATATACAAAAAAACATACTACAGGCCAACTGATAACCGTCTGGTCTAGTGGTTCGCGCTTCGGTCTACAAAGCCAGGTGGTTCCAGATTCGATTTCCGCAAATGGCAAATGGTTGTGTGATGAGCACGAGCATTTTTACCTGAGTCATTTATGTTTATAATCTTATATTGTATGTTTATTCGTTAACTAGTCGCCATAGCACAAGCTATGCTTAGGCTAGGGCTAGATGATTGGTGTTGGAATAAATTATTTATAGAGAACCTAAGTATTCCTGTGTTAAGTGGCAGTGGGCGGGGCACACAGCACGTAGAACTGACGGCCGAAAGGTTCTAGAATGAAAGCTACGTACCGGCAGGCGCAGCGTGTGACGTCCACCAACAAGGTAGACACACGGCCTGGTAAAGGTTACAGGAAGCTGCTGGATGCAGGCCGCTTTCAACCGGCCAATCTGGAAGTCATTTGCTTATGTTCAGGAGTGGACGTCTTATGGCTGAAATGATGATGAAGTATTCCAGTTTCAAGTCGCTTGAAAATCGATACAACATGCATATTCGTGCTTCATGCACTGAAAATTTAAATATCCAACTAATGACTATACTATCATTATAGTTGTGATAAAATTGCATGCTCGAACACAATTTGGTATAAAATAATTCCGAGTAAAAAGTACTGCATTCGTGTCGTTGGTTGTAATTTGAAAACATTTTTGCTAGTAATCTAAATGCATTTGTTGGAGAAATCGCGTGCCGTACTATTGATTTGGTTTCACTACGAAACACCTAGGTGTCGTCGCCAATTTTAGTTTATGATTTAGTAGCTCGATTTGCGAAGGCGACAAATATTTCGTGACGTCACAACTTTCGTATATATCAGTCACCTGTCTTATTAATATCGCGTTTTATTCTCGAAACAACTTTACAAATGTATAATTGATGATATTGAAATTATATTAAAATAATAATCTTTGGTCACTTTTGCCGTAAAATAGAAAACCGATGGTGTAGAGGTTTTCTTGAGTGGAGACCACGACTAGGCAAGGAGCGACGATATACGCAAAGCTGAATGAAGAAATAATAGCCGAGAATCGGGCGCAGTGGCTTGTATTGGAAAAGGCTTATGTCCAGCTGTGGACTAACGTGGGCTGTTTATGATGATGAATCGTTGGTCATGGCTTAAATCAAGTTTTTTTTATATAAATAACTAGCTGTCCCGGCGAACTTCGTCCCGCCTCGTTTTTTTTTTGTGAATTTTCGATGTTCTAATAGTTTTGCTGCTATTCGAGGCAAATTCAACAAACAAACCAAAGATTATAGAAATCGGTTCAGCCGTTCTTGATTTATAAATGGTGTAACTAGCCCGACTTTGCTTTTTAAATATAGATAGGGTTAGTGTATAGAAATTTGTCTCTTTACTAAGGTCTAATAAAGGTGGTCGATTTTCCACGATTTATGTCGGATCGATTAAGTATTGGGAAATTTGACATTCCTAATATTTTCAAAACTAAAATCAGTAAATGAAGTCCATTCAGTTAAAATACACATTTATAAACTGAAGCATTTCTACTGAAGTGGACACAATAGGATAGTAACGCGTTTTCATTTTAATGACACCGAGTGGATTCAATCAGACTACACTTACTACTTATTGACGTTCATAAGTGGCAGTTTTCTGTCCTAAACTGAATAAATGATTTTTGACTTTTGGCTTTTGACAAGTACCTACTTGTATCCTCGTTGTCATGACAAATGTCGTGACAGTTAAAACAAAAACAAAACAAAACAATTGGGAGCCCTTTTAGACAGAAATACCGGCAAAGTGCGAGTTGGACTAGGCCGTATCGTTTGATTGCGTTGACTTAGAAGTTGATTTTTTCACAGCTTTAACAGATTGCAGACCTACCTATTGAATATTAATTTCAACTTGATACCTTCACGCGTTCCTGATGAAAATGGACTTGGTGACGCTATCTCTGAAATCCCTGGTTCGATTCCCGATCGGTCATTATAGAAAAATATTTTTTTTTAGTCTAGGTCAGGGGGTTTGTGGTACCGTCGTTGTTTCTGATTTCTGTAACACAAGTGCTTTGGCTACTTACCATAGGATCAGAGCAATATATGTGATGTTGTCCAAATAATATGTATAGACAGACAGATAACGAAGTTATCCTTTTTACTTTTGTGATACGCAACCCTAAAAATGTGATACTATTCACATTTTTAGGGTTCCGTATCACAAAAGTAAAAAGGTGAATGTGATGTGTGTAAAAAGGTGAATGTGAAGGTGATGTGAATAGTAATAAATCTCCTACACAGGGTGAAGACGACGATACGACAATAAATAACAAACTTTCAATATGTAAGCAAAATCGAAATCGTATGTTTAATAGCTTTTACTTCAGTCTGCAGAATAAAACAAAACATTTTTCGAAATAATACTGCAACTTCGAACATAAATCAAAAAATAATATGAACCGTCATAATCTCTCATCAACACTGTGAGAATTGCATCGCATGTCACATACACATTTAGACATCTATGATATAACTTAATGTGTCGCAATTAAAGATTTTTTCCCACTGCAGCGTTACTAATTACGATCGCGACCTTAATTTGAAGGCCCTTGGCTATGGCATTTGCGACATTCATTACGAGCCATAAGCACCATTTCACTTATGCGACAGTTTTTTTTAAATATAGTTAGTCATTTTATATTCCTTGAATTAAGTAATTACTTGTATAGCAAAGAACAATGAGTATTTTTAACGGACCTTAAAAACAGAAAAGATTCATTATACGCCGGGTTTTACAAGCTTTTTAAAAAAAAATATAGGTCTATGTATTCAGCGATCATTTAGTTACCACGTTGACAATTTCGGTGATTCTTTTTTTATAAATATATAAATTTAGTCGAGTTCTGACGAAGGGATCTAATAATAAGAAAATCATCGAACATGGCATAAGCTCCATACCACGCCAACTGATTTTTGTGTCTATGTTGCCTAATATTTTATCTTCAACAAATGTGAACCGATTTTGATGATTATTTTTTATTATATAGCTTATGCTTAAAAAAAACTTATTTAAACATATTACTATTTTATTGAAGATTGATTTTGAATAGCTCCAAAGAGTTGTAGACCTGAATATTTGATACAATTTTCAACTTGATATCTTCACGCAATCCTTGCTCCGTAATTCTTCGGAAGTTCATTGTTTCCTTTACGGAACCCTAAAAAAAAATTGCAGTGGTCAGAACAAACACAAAAAAATCAACTGCTTTAGGTGTTAGTTTTGAGTTTTGAAAGTTCTTTATTTATCATAAGTAAATTCAAATAAATGATTATTATTATAACTTAACACTAATGTTTTTTATAGACTTGAATAGCGTCTTTATAAAAAATGCAGCATTGAGGAAAGAAAAGTTAAAAAAAGAAGGTATTTACAAAATGATTCATGGTTTAATGCAGTTTTAAACCACTTATTGTTGACTTTTAGTGTCAACATAGCTAACTTGTGTCAAGTAAAGAACGAAATAATTCGTGGAGACAAGTTTTATAATCAATAAGGCAAAATAGTCCTGACGACACATTAAATTAACTATACTATACTGCTTTAGGTGTGATTCGAACCGAGCGATTGTTCTTCAACGAAATTACAAAGACATAATTTTGTCTGCAAAATTTTCAAGAATTTTACCCAACTCGAGTACGCACGACTTTATGGATGAGTAAGTTGACGTTTAAGATATAGCGCTTTTTGTTACTTCTATCTATTACATTAATTTGTCAAAAGAACTGCAGGAACTTGTAGAGCAAAATGTGATTTATCACGCTTCTAAAACCTTCATACGCTACACAAGTACATGTTTAGCAAACGAAAAAGGTCTGGCTGATTCACAAAACCATAACAAAGGCAAGGGACATTTTGGCCAACCCACTTTATGGGGTCACACACCCTTTTACCAGGGTGTTTTAATACCCACCGTGATTTTATCACGCAACGCACGCATAGCGAATAGCTCAAATACAAAAGCCTGGGTATTTACCACAAATTTACACACAAAGTTTCTCACATTAGGTAATTATTATTTTTTTATTTCAAGGATTTTTAAGAAAAAAACAGACATACCTAATACCTATTGATAAAAATGAAAGAAATACCTTGATCATACATACAAACTTCATAGAAACATGCGTGTAAAGTCTGTTTTTATGTGCTTGTGAAATATCGTTAACAATCTTAACATTTCTTTTTTTTTAAATTATTCGTTTAAAAATAAGATAGGCTACAAAAACCTCGATTATAATTATTGTTGATTGTTTAGAAGATTTGCCAAACAAAAAGAAACGGACTTAGAGTGTAGTATGCCTGCGGTAAATATCAGGTAATCTTTTATTTAGATACCTTAGGGCATCTTACACCACTTGCTGAAAAGTTCCAGATAGCCTATCTGGCACTTTTTTGACAGTTAATTGTATGGGTTATCTGTCAAAACAAGTGCCAGATAGGTTATCTGGAACTTATCAGCAAGTGGTGTTAGAGGCCCTTAGTGTTGCTACTGTATATAATAGTAGATACTGTTTATATAAGGTGCTTCATAAATATCTGCAACGGCTGAAATGGCTAAAAGTTTATAGATTACGGTAGTGATTATATATTCTGTGGTATCATTATTTGAATTTGGAGTTGAAGCTTCCAATGCAATACTTTGTAACAAATTGGTGGTTACGGGGTTAATATTGACTCATGGGCCATGGTACAATCAACATGCATAACACTTGCTGTTCAATTTTGAATCTTATAGTCCGCTAAATAAAAACGTTATGTTATGAAGCTTTATGTAATAATGTAGGCTTGTAACTCTTATTAGTACAAGGTGTTGGAAGCCAATTTTAGTTTAAGTATGCAGGGTTATTTTTAAAACGTCAATAAACTCCTAGATTCTAGTGGTCAAATACAACAACTTTTTCTATGGAACCAAAATCGAAATGTAAAAAAAAAATACTGCTTCATACAAACTGATGTCAGTTGGTCGGCTTCATATGAGGAAGTGACTTTTTTTCGCGATTTCGATGTAAGAAAATATTGTAAGTTCTTCAGGTTTATGTGGAGAATATTCTGTAAACGTTTATAAGACGGTTAAAAAGCACGGTATATTAAGTATTCCATAAAATACGAAACAATTCTCATACGTATTAGGTTTGGTGATGTGGTACCGTCGTTTTTTTCGATTACTATACACAAGTGGTTAAGCTACTTACCTTATAATAAGAAAATTGTATGTGATGTTGTCCAATCTATATAAAGGGTTAGTTACACTAATTATAAGTCAAGAACGGCTAGATCGTTTTTTGGGATCTTTGATTTGTTGAATTTGTCTTCGCCCTGAATAGCAGCATAACTAAAATAACCGAAAAATTCACAAATAAAACAATGTAAGAAGTAGTACGAAGTTCTCCGGGACAGCTAGTATTTACATATTTATTAATTAATAAGTGTGCTCTACTAAAACAAAATCATGATAAACAAGTACTAAGCTTGCAGCATTTATTGTAACCTTAGTAAACAGAGCCTCGTACAAAAGCTATAATAAAGCTCGGTCGGGACTGTAAGCTCGGTTTTTAACTTAATGTCAGGCACCGGATTGTAAGGCTAAGTGCACACAGGATAAACACGAACCATGGATGTGAAACCTATAGGTTTTGATCATTGAGTATATACATAAAGTAGAAATGACATTTATTTTGTACGTAACTACTTTAGTATGGGCGAGAGTTGACAAGACTGGTCAATACTTGGTTTAAGTGTAAAACACTAACTCGTTTCTAAAATAGATTCCAAAGCGACAGAATATGGAGAGTAAGCAAACAGATAGACGGATAAAAATGTAATACTTTGACTGATCAAGCATACGCAAACGAGACACAATAGAAAGTCTATTGGTATGTGGTCTCATGAGACAGCTTGGATGTTAACGGGTAAGGAACCCTTGTATTTATTTATTTTTTGAAGTAAAATAATAATAATAATATCATTTATTTCAGGCATCTTAATGACATCTTATATATAAAATTCTCGTGTCACAATGTTCGTTCCCGTACTCCTCCGAAACGGCTTGACCGATTCTCATGAAATTTTGTGAGCATATTGAGTAGGTCTGAGAATCGGCCAACATCTATTTTTCATACCCCTAAAGACCACGCAGACGAAGTCGCGGGCATCAGCTAGTTATAATATAATAAATACCTTATAGACTAGCATACATACAATAGTAAGATTAATTTATTCGTTTTTATGGCTTCGTACTCGGAGCCGTTCTGGTGGTGTCAGATAATACTAGTCAAAGTCAAGCTGTAGCTACCTAGTATGTTTAGGTACATATGAACTTAATAACACGTGCAAGTAACTTAAGCAGATTTAGATAACACTGAACGTGTAGCCATCATTCACATTGGTAGATAGCTCTTTATTGCACACTTTACAAAGTAAATTACTCATGATTTTCACGGATTGAGTACAATCAATGAGTAGTATCTTATCATCATCATCATCATCATCATCATTTCAGCCATAGGACGTCCACTGCTGAACATAGGCCTTCCCTAGTGATTTCCAGAATATTATCGCTAATAGCGACCTCTTCCACACAACCTTCAGGTAGAGAACAACCATAGAGAAATGGGATCTGGTTCTCATGTCAATCGTTTCAAAATAACTTCAAAAATTCAAAGACTGTATCTAGAATTATTGTATGACAAAGTACAAAAAGGCCTTCCCCTAGTCTAGTCAGACCCAATAGATTAGGCAATCAGTTTTCCACTTAAATCATCATCATCATTTCAGCCATAGGACATCCACTGCTGTACACAGACCTTACAAAAAAGGGGGGAATTGCCAATACTCGCTACGCTTGGCAGGCGGGTTGGCAAGCGCAGTATTTTTTTAAATATTTCGCACGCAGACGCTGCTGCCCGTCTCGTGCTACAAGAATTAGTCGCCTCTTACGACACGCCTCCTGTTGGCGGTGAGGAAGTGTATTCTTTACGGCCGTTCCCACGCCATACTTCCACTTCCTCTTAAATACTAGTCTATAATTGACATCGATAATTTAGTGGTATGATTTGCCGTAGAACCGATAACCGATGAGATGCACGTATTCTTGAGTGGGAACCACGACTTGGCAAACGCAGCTAGAGACGCCCTCTGACAAAGTGGAGTGGTGGTAAACGCAAAGCTTCTGGCAGTGGATGGACAAGAATAACCGAGGATTCGGTTTAGTGGCGTGCGTTGGAAGCCATGTCATGCCATGGCTGATTACTAATGAATTATGATAAACAATGCGTATTACATACTTGTACCTTCATTAAATTTACATAACTTTAAGTAGTTATTTTACTGTGTCCTTTCCAAACATTTTAATTGGTCAATCAGTGTGCACCAACCTTAAGCTAATGTTTATAGAGTAATATACATAATGTTTTTTTTAACAACCCTATCCGTGTCCATGGCAACCGAAGTAACAACAGAAGAACGCCAATGGATACTGGCCTTTATAACTTCGTGTTAAAGTTATAAATTCGAGTGGTGTGTAAACGAAATTCGTTAATTTTGTGGCCGATAATAATAGGTTAGAATTTTAAATGCAAAACTTTAAAAACAAGGTGATTAGGATTCAGTCATTAGTATAGTTATATGGAATAACAAGTGTTTGACTAATTGTTCAAATGAATAAACCTAGTCGCTTTTAGTTTGCATGCGCTAGTCATCACAACTTAGTACCATGAACTCAAGATAGGTTCCTTAATAAGTAGTGTTATTTTACTTCAAACTCTATTCAGAGAAAAAACACAACAAACTGGAAGTAATACCTACTGTTTTAAGAGCAATGGTTAGGCTCTAAAAAGTATCTGAGCAATGTCGTAGTAAACACTAAACAAAAACAAAACAAACTTGAAGTAATACTGAGGATCTCATGGTTAGGCCCTCGAGGTGTGAAATATCCTTAGTGCAAGTACGTTTCAAGCTACGCGCAATGTAGGGTTTCGTAGTTTCCGTCACAATATGCCGTATTTGCTACCTGTTTTACTTAATTAACATCATTTAAGTATTTTTTTTCTCCAAAGTACCTACATTTTACTAGTTAACTCGGTGATTTTAAAGCCGTGATATTTTTTTTCTAACTTCGTTATATAAACAGTCGTGATTTTTTCCACATCTCTTAAGGCAATAATTTCGCTGGCAGACGGACGGGGGACGGGGGACACTTGACTCTAACAAAACATTGTACTTTAAAGCTTAATATGACGCAAACCAAGCCTTGAATTGAAAATGGTGTTTATTTTTTATATTAAATATTTTTTAACGACTGATCCAACGACACCCCACACCATGCGATAGATACCATAAACAAGAAAAAAAAACTCTACTGTACGTGTAGTGGAGGTACGCCTAAAAAAAATATTGTCGGCATTCCTAATATTATGTATGTATACCCTTGCGAAATTACGACTTTCTAGTACTAAGAGTCTCTGGTCTTAGCCACGGGCAGATAAATAGACGGACAGACACATATGGCAAAACTGTTAGTGTTCCGTTTAGACTGCAGAACCCTTAAAAGGTTTTGACAGATGGAGAGATGGAACAAAGCTATGCTCAAGTGTTCCTTATATTCCTTTTATTTTTAACAATCATGTTTAAAAATTTATAGTTTACTACAGTTTAAAGTCACTATAGTAGTTACGTTGCTTTAAAATGTTAGTTAATTGTAAGTGTAAGGTACTAAGATTGAAAAATAAATTTGAAAAATCGTTTGTTCGTTGTCCTCTTTCAAAAAGTACCTACTTGTGGGTAATTAATCATTTACGAACCCGCATGTTAAAGTAAGTAATCATGATATAAAAATAGCGTTAGGACGAAAAGGTGATGAATCAATATGTCTCACACCAAGAAAACTAAGTTATTACATAAAACTCGATGGGTTTGTCTACGCTGCATCGTCATTATTCTTTAATCCCCAGCTTACTCATTCATTTGTCAGATGACAGGGACAAATATCGGATTGTTTGTCGCCGTGTTCATTAAGTTGAAAGGTTAGCAGGATCTATAGAAAAGAGGATAGACAAGTAAAATAGTAGATTTAGGGGAAATAATTTTAATAAGTTAATCATCATAAGATACTTTGCAAGTGTTGTGAAATACAAGGTGGGTGGACCATAGAAGGCCATGCTCCTTCGAAGGTCAATCAATTAAAATTCCTAGTATTGCCATGTGATGACAAACTCTTACTATTCTCACTAACAACACCCATCAAACTTAGGTATGGCCACAGAAGCGGCGGTGGGTTTGTCTGTTTCATTTATCCAGTAAAATCGAATAAACAGTTCATTCATGGTCCTCTCATCTTAGAAAATTCAGGGTTTAAGTCCCAGCATATGCAAGTTAGTTTTTAATTTGAAGCGTTTATTTCAATCACTAATCTTTCTGTAGATTTAGTAGATGCATCAAAGAGAAAGCAGAAGCAGGGTCATACTCATAACAAGGGGTAAATTGAATTGAAGCTTAAAGAGCTGAATCAAATGAATAATTTTCAATGGAAAAATAATCACTTGTTCTCATTGTAAATAATTAGCAATTGATAAACATATATAACAAGAAGTAATGACTTTGTATTCTCCCTGACATAGCCCTGACATAGTCACTGACATAGCCCGACGGATTAGCAAGCTAAAGTGGCAGTAGCACGTAGGACTGACGGCCGACGAGGCAGAAAGGTCTAGATTGGAGGCCGCGTACCGCTAAGCGCAGCGTAGGACGTCGACCCACAAGGTAGACAGACGACCTGGTAATGGTTGCAGGAAGCCGCTAGATGCAGGCCGCTTCCAACCGGCCAATCTGGAAGTCATTGGGGAGGCCTATATTCAACAGTGGACGTCCTATGGCCAAAATGATGATGATGACTCTCCGAAGAGCTGATTCTGGATGATAAAATAACAACTATGTCTATAGAATCAACTTCGAAATTCATAAAGAAAATCTTTCTTTTCGAATAGACGGTCAGCTGTTACGATTTGTTTTAGAATACTGTTGTTTTTTAATTTCTTAGTTGGTCTTATAGAAAAAGTTGTTGTGAATATTTAAACACTAGAATTAGCCCCTATCTAAATGTTTTAAAAATAACTTTGTTTTCAGCCATAAAATAAGTCTCTCTCTCTCTCTCTTCCTTCTCTTCCTGGCTATATACCTATCCCATATGGTGGTGGGGTCAGCCTTCCGTGTCTTTTTTCTCCACTTCGCTCTGTCCGACATCGTCTTCGGAAACCTCGCACTCCCTCATGTCCTTTAGCACTACACTCTTCCATCTTGTTTTGGGTCTTCCTCTGGATCTTCGACCGGGGAGGGAAAGCTGCAGTGCCAAATTCCCTACGTAATCTGAGGGCCTCCTCTTTACGTGACCATACCACTGCAGCCTACTTTCCTGCATCTTTTCGGCAATGTCGCGTACTCCCAGGCTTCCTCGCACGAATTCGTTGCGGATTCTATCGGGTTTCGTTACGCCGCACATCCACCTTAGCATCTTCATTCTGGCAACTTGGATGCTATGCACGTTCCTTTTGGTAACGGCCCTCGTTTCGCTGCCATAAATAAGAACGGGTCTTATGATGGTTTTGTAGATTAGATATAGCCATAAAGTAAGTACCTATACATCATCATCATCATCATTTCAGCCATAGGACGTCCACTGAACTGAATATAGGCCTCCCCCAGTGACTTCCAGATTGGCCGGTTGAAAGCGGCCCGCATCCAGCGGCTTCCTGCAACCTTTACCAGGTCGTCTGTCCACCTTGCAGGTGGACGTCCTACGCTGCGCTTGCCGGTACGTGGCCTCCAATCCAGAACCTTTCTGCCCCATCGGCCGTCAGTTCTACATGTTATGTGCCCCGCCAACTGCCACTTCAGCTTGCTTATCCGTTGGGCTATGTCAGCAACTTTTGTTCGTTTACGAATCTCCTCATTCCTGATTCGATCTCCTACACCAAAATTTGGCTAAACAACACTTGTCGGAGGGTGCCCTATGCCGAGCTTGCCTAGTCGCAGTCTCTATTTAAGAACACGTCTGCCTCATCGGTTATCGGTTCTATTTTATTATCGATACACTGCCACTTCAGTTACACGACAAGATGGAGTGACGATATACCTACGCAAGGCTACTGACAGTGGATGGAAAAGAATAGCCAAGGCCTAGCTAAGTGGCGTAAATTGGAAGAGATATAACCAGCAGTGGACTGACTTGGGCTGATTAGGATGATGATTAAAAACACTTATTATTTACGTTCTAGTTCTGTCATATCATATCATAACATTCATTCTTCAGACTTCGTTTATATCACTTATCTAAGTTCCCACACGTATACCGATCAAATAAGAATAATTTATGGACTTGCAGATAAATATGTATGAGACAGCAATTATCATAATAATTAACGTCAATTCGAGCTAGTTAACAAGATGTACCTACCTAAGCGCCGTTTATATTAGTGTTTCTAATTAATTAACTAAACAGATTTATGCTTTTGACGCTGTGATTAAAAATGGAGGTGTCAGTAACCTTTATAAGACAATGAGTTAACTGACAGAAGGTGTCATACTTACTTTTTTGGGGAATATGCTCCAAGCCTATATTGTATATCTGTATTTCGTACTAATTTATTTTATTTTTGTCTTGTTTCAGAAAGGAGTAAAACTGGAAACATCAGCTTACGCATGAGGTTAGTAGTAGTAGTAAGTATACATACGGGTCTCGGGTATGATTACCGGTTTGGTTCAAAATAAAAAAAGTTACCATTTCGAAAAAATCCTATAACATGATAATATAACACTTGAAAAAAATCGACTGCCTCAGGTGGGACTCGAACCCACGTCTCATCGCATGCATTCAAGTGTTATATTATCATAGATATAACAAAGCATGTAATTGCTAAAAACAAAATTTAAATCCTATAACATGTCGTTACTTAAGGCGGTCTAACTTATACTCTCAGTTTATGGAAATTAAAAAGGAATACGCTGTAATATTACGCATGTCTGAGAATACATAAATAAAATAAACTCTATACAGCAAAATAATTGTAATTATCTCGAATTAAAGTATTAAAATCCTTGTGTTACGAGGTACAGACAACAGCACGTCAAACTACCACAAAGCGGTGAATTTTCTCAATTGATATTTATGTGTCGTTCTTAAAGTTTAAAATCGATTTAATGACCTTGAACTCTTTGGGTACGTTGACCTGCCGTTGTCATGTTCATTTTCTGAATTGTCCCGAATCGGGAACAAACCTGGGACCCTTTGCATTCACGGCAACGTGTCACTACGCTAATGGGTTCGATAAAACCTTATTAAGTACCTATATTGTAAAACGCGTTGGCGTTTACTTCCTATTTATAATCAACGTCACAGTAACTGACTATTAAATGGCCCTTATCAAATTCTACTAACAAGCGTTTACTTAATTGGTCCTGTATTAACTGTTCTGATTGGGCTTAGCCTACGTGTATTTTATTCCAAACTATAATATTAGGAAATAGGGATTTTACTTGTGAGATATGATTTGAAAAGGTCGAAAACGTGTTATAATTTTAATGATAAACGAATCCGTTATAAAGCATTTAGTTCTTGAATGCTTATTCATTGCTTCCATAAGTTCAAGTTAATGTGCTAAATAACGACACGATTAGGTACTAAATTGTGAATGCATTGTAAAAAGTGGTATTCAAGAAACATACCCAGACCTAAGCCAATTGTGAATACGAACTACCCAAACGACAAGGAAAAACATTATCACCAACCAACCAAAAAAATAATAATTAATTATTGTCTCCCACTTTGTTGGGGTAATAAATATTTATCCTCTTCCAAATTACGGCTTTCTAGTTACTAAGTGTCCCTGAGCCAAGCCGCGGCAAAGCAGACAAACAGACAGACAGGCATGGCGAAACTATGAGGGCCCCGCTTTGACCCTAAAAATAATTAGGTATCTAATTCGATCCAAATCTGTATTCGAATCTTTCTCCCTTTGCGTTTAAGACAAAACTCCGCTTCATTACAATATTTTTTGACGAAACTTATAATTTGCTGACCAACTAACATAACGGTGACTTAATGAGAGTGAACGTCCCTTTATCGCTATTCCTAAAAAAACTAATCCAGACAACGCACAGTACAGTATTAAATCGGTTAAGCGGGTCGGAAATTTGCGGTTAACCAGAGATTTGACGCCAAAAGGACCGCATTGTTCACCGGTCTCTGTAATGGCCTCTATTTTGTTTAGATCTACCGTAAAAATTACTGAACGCAAATCCGTTATGTTAGGAAACTGTACGGGTCATTTTGGGTGCTCGTTTTTCATGGCCCGTATTTGTTATCCCCTACGCTAAAAAGGGGTGTTGTATGTATTTGCCCATATTTTTTAAAGGATAGAGTAGGACTCAAGATCATTGGTAGCTTAGTGGTCGAAGAATCGCCTCATCCCTCAGCCTCGGGATTTTTCAGAAAACCACTCTTATATATGGAGTTTGAATACTTAAATGGCAATAATCTAAAAAAATAAATGAAATCCAAAAATATTTAAATGCCTTAAAATTTTACACTATTCAATAATTACTACATACTTGTATATGTCTTTTTGATATTTATATTTAGTTTTAATTGATTTTGAACCGATGAAAGCTGGAGTAAACGGATTCACGAAAGGAGACCGCGCCTTGGCAAACGTAGTTAATAGGACACCCCCCCAGCTCGACGAACGGACGACCTTAGGCAGTGGCTGGCTGAAAAATGGGGCAGATCGTGTTCTTTGGCGCTCTTTGGGGGAGGCTTACGTCCAGCAGTTGACTGCAATAGGCTGACATGGTGATGATGATAATTTATTTTTATCTCTAACTCAGTGGTGAGAGGAAATATCGTGAGAAAACTTGCTCGTTCAGGTAACACTAGATGTGTAAACATGGTCCAAAAATGGTCTAGTATCCCTGTTTGGGTTAAGGTCTGATGGCAATTGCTCCAAATGTAAATTCAAATAACCAGATTCGCCACATCTAGAATCATCGCCAAATCGTACCCCGATTAGGAAAGGAAATAAACGCTTAGAAGGAAAAAGAGACGGCCTCAAGAGGGAAAACTAGAAGAGTTAAAGAAGAAAGAAGACAAGTGTAAGAGAGAAGAAATGATCAGACAGTGTATTTTAGACAAAGGACTAAGCGCTTAGAAGAAGAAAAAGACTCAAGAGAGAAGATAAGAAGAGTGATGATGAAGAAGAAGACAAGAGTAAGATAGAAGAAATGACCACACAGTGTCTTGGCACTGGGAGAATTCACAGGAGTTGTGTAAATACCCGTGAATTTCCTGATGCCTCAGCACTGTGTGGTCACTGCCATCGCGGATATTAGAAGATTGAAGAAGGAAGCCACAAACTATTTATTCATGAATGCTCATAATACTAATTTATTGAGTATAGGCCCTCTTCTGTGCACTTCATCATCATTATTTCAGCCATAGGACGTCCACTGCTGAACATAGGCCTCCCCCATTGACTTCCAGATTGGCAGGTTGGAAGCGGCCTGCATCCAGCGTCGTCATACGTCTCAAAAATACGCTTCAGTGACCACATATTGGCTGGTAATGAGAATTAAAACCTCCCTGGTTTATGCCAAGGTCCCTTTAAACTTAGGGCGTCATGACCTGGACAATTTTCTAAAGGTTGGCTAGTCTTAACTGAGGCTTCTCCCCAGTAATAAAGATGAATATAATAAATATAAATATTGGATAACATCACACACCCTAACTAGCTTAAGCAATTACGTTACATCAAATGTGTGGATCAGAGCAATTTACGTGATGTTGTCAAATATTTATTTCGAAGTTTTCTATTGCAATATAACCCTATAGCGTGTAATGTTATAACAACACTGCTTAAATACTCTTTAGAGTGAACGGTTAGATGATGGTTAAGTCAACGAACATCATTTGCAGCTTGTAGCCTTACAAGATAATAGCATTAAGAGATAAAGTAATTATTAATAATGGAATTAACTGCCTTAGATAGATCTATATCGTAATTGAATCACGGCAACGATGCACTCCAAGTATAATTGCGAAGGCCTACACGATACAAGCGACACTGTTAGTTTGTTGTGTGAGAAAATGTGAGATAACATATCTTGAAAAACTCCTGAATGTCACAATTTGTGTAGTAATTTTAAATACATTTCCGACAAAGATCTAAAGTAATCGGTATAGCTCAAAGGATTTACAAACTGAAGTGGCAGTGGGTTGGCCAGATTTGCCGTAGAACCGATAACCGGGGTAGACGTGTTTTTGAGTGGAGACCGCGACTAGGCAAGAGCAGCGTGGGGCGCCCTCCGGCAAGGTGGAGCTACGATACAGGTACTCACGTACAGCTTGCCACAAGCTGCCAATGCAATTATTAGTATATTATTTCAGGTATAAGTCAGATTAAACCGCGAAAATATTATTATACTTAGCTTTAATCTAAAAAATAATTACAATAAACTGGTACATTTATCTCTGAATAGATTGTTCGTAAAAATACTCTATCCATTTCACAAGATCTGAATGGTGCGCAGGCGTTTTCAAATAGGGCGCAAAAAATTGGCATAGGCAAGCAACAAAGATTTGAATTAAAAAATAATAAAAAAATCAACTAGATTAAATTTAAAAAGTCATCAAGACTAGTCCGACTTTTTTCTCATGTTGTACCTACTGGTTCAATAAACAGTATTTATGTTGCAATTTCGACCCTATGACCTGGAACATAAAACTGATAAGTAATTGAAGTTCACAGGGAACGTCTACATGGATAAAAGCGTCCCATCTCATTGTCTTACAATAAACGGATTATTCCTTTCTCATTATGTGTGGCCCAAGTTACAAGCGAGACAAAAAAAGTTTAATTACGTGTTTTACAACTTTTTCTTGACACATTAGCTTCAGTTTTCTATTTTTTGTTGCATAAGGTAAAACAATACAAACAATGATTATCATGTCTGCCTATTGCAGTTCACTGCTGTACTTATGCCGCGAGGCAGGAGATACAAAAAACACGATCTCCCGCTTTTTCCTTCCAGCCAAAAGAATCATTACTAAAGTGACTCCGGAGTCTAGATGTGCTAAGACTCCTCGGGTAAAATTCATTTTGGTACCTTGTAACACAAGCATATTAATTTCTCACTTCAAAAGCATGATAATTAATGCATCTAGCAGGTGCCCGTGACTTCGTTCGCGTGGTCTATAGCGCAGAAAAAAATCTGGATGAAAAATGAAGTAGTACGTTTCATACTGCTATTTGATTACGCAACTAGCAGTATGAAACATACTACTTCACGACCTGGATGGACACCGTAATAAAAATACTTTACGAACTGTTCTTATACCTACCAAATATACATTTTAAAAGTCATGTAATTTGGTCGAGCCGTATCCAAAAACTTTCAGTAAGCTTAATGAGGTAATTTTTGCGAAAACCTGTTTTCAAATGCACTAAGGAAAAAATGAAAGAAATTCAAAAAACGTCTATGTCACTCATTGATAAGACTAATTTGGATTATTAATAAAGAAATGCCTCATGTAAAATAGGCAAATAGCTATAGCTCTCCAAAAAAATCAACAAATGTTAAAATTGGAATTCTCAGAAGTTGAGAAAAAAATTAATATCTCGAAAACTACGAAAAAATTGGGTAACATATATGGTATACTTGGTTGGCCCTGGATAAACGGAATCAAAAAAAAATTTTGGAAGTCACCTTTTATACCAACCTGTATATACATGGATTTGAACGGGTTACACGATGGTACTCGTGTAACCCGTTCAAATCGTGAAATTCCGTTCAAAAACCAAGGCCTACTACTACCCGCCTGCGCTCATGTCTTGACTACCTGATAGTATTATGGCATTAAGAGCACAGTTATCTTTGCCTTGCTTTGTGGTATTGTTACCAGATTTACTGTTTATAATCATGGGTTGTTGTAATCAATAGCTGCAGGTTCCAAGTAACGGATATATTTATGCAATAAACGTCGATAAAGGTTGCTCTTACGTAACTTTGGCGAAGAAGTAGAGTTTGCTAGTAGATGTAGAGAGTTTTATAGGAAGTGCCTTTATTATATCATTTTGTAGTTGAAATAATAATATTACTTACTTACTTATAAGTATTTAGATATATGTGTTTAATTATTTTTAAGTTGTTCTCATTGTTTCATTGCCAACAATATTTTTTACTCTTTAAAAGTTAAGAACAAAATGTTTAACTGAAGAATTAGTAAGGTTTCTTATTTAGTAAGTTAAGAATATTTACAAGTTTATTATAATATTTATTATTTACAATATTTATAAGTAAGGTTAACAATGTATTTTATCACCTATTTCGAAACTACTTGCAACTTAGATAGCGACTACTTCTCAATCGCTAGCTCCTATCGAAATAATGAGATGTTAGAGAATTTTATCGATTTCTTATCAGATTTTACGACAAGGTTTACAATAATTTCGGTGTTGTGACAGAAAATTTTTAAAGCCCCATGAATCGTCCCCTAATCATCGATAGAGATAACGATCGCAAAGTGATCGCTACATAAGTAGACTGCAGGCCCTGAAACAAATAATGATGAATAAAACAAACGATATTATCATTTCTTCAGATTATCTCCCACAGCCAAAGTTCTAAGTAACATCACAGTAAACTATATTACTACCCGTGTGTCGTCTAAAAACTAGCTTTTTGTAGACGCCTAGACGGATGGGAGACATCAACAATGATGGGAGAGTGGTGTCATTAGCAGAGATAAGACCCTTGGCATAATGCCTTGATTGTTCGGGCTAAATAAACTTTTTGTTGATAGATTCGGTTCCGTGAGGGAAGTAACGGTTTCTGAGCCGTAATACTAGTGCGTTAACATATTAAAACATTGATTTAATGCAGCAGTAGTAATACAATTTGGTTAAATATTTCACTATTGATAAAGTAATTTTCAAGTACGAATACCTTTCGAAATAAATTGTAGATTGTGAATAGCACTTTTATAAACATTTAACAATAGATATTGATATTCATTGTTTTAAAACATTATATTTACAAAATAAATTGAATTAAGTAAGTCGAATGAAACTGTTTTCTACATAAATCTGTACATTTAGACTCGAATTAAAAAACTAAGCATATTTATTCTAGATAACGAATTCAGGAAATTATAATAATAATCTGTTTTATATTGGTCAAGTTTATCCTAAACGATTTCCTATTTTCTAAGAAATAAATTTTCAAATCGAAAAAAAGAAAATTATACTCGTATAAACTTTGTTTTATTCAAAACTCGCGGTGCACGATTCTACTTTTAAAAATATGAGGTATTTTGTTATTTTCCAACCAAAAATGGAGCAAAAACTAAAACTGCATAGGGAATTAACCATTAGCCAGGCGGATACCGGGAACTGAAAATTACGGTAGTTTGGCTCGTGCCATAGTAATTTTGTTTAGCGCCGGAACGTCAGACATTCCAGGAAATGCTCTACTAACTTGCTTATTATGTTTGTATTAGGTGGGAGAATCGATTCTGGACTTCTTGGAGTTAGGTTTTCCTTTAAACTGTGTTTTCATGTCCATAAATAAATAGATAAATATTGTGCAACATTAAGATACATTGCTCTCATCTTCAGGTTTGTATACCACACACACACCACTTGTGGTATAGAATTCTGATTTCTATGGTACAATACTCGGACCCGAGACAATAAAGAAAAGTTTGTTTTTTACATTGGCCCAACCAGGAATCGAACCAAGGACCTCAGATATGGCGACGCCAATTCCGGCGTACTTGACTCTCGCTTAAGGAGGTCATAACTGATACAGTTTCTGTAACTTTAATATCAGTGACACCTAGTTAAAATTAAATACATAATAAACGAAGAGCTTAATATTTCTTCCTTAATTCAACATTGCCGATGTTGAATTAAGGAATGCCCTTATTGCCAGTTAGTACTTAGGACATAGATTAATGTTTTCACAGGTTAAACTATTTTTCTCTTTCTGGCACACACACACACACACGCATCCACACACGTACCTACACGTATGTACAAATTAATACAAGATAGTCGTAAAATAAATAGACACGAATTTACAGTCCTATTTAACTTACTCGCATGTTTGTGCCAGCTTTTTCTCAGATCTAAGATTCTTAAGCCATCATCGTCATCTTCACGGTAAATCCCGGATGCGTCCAAAGCCATCGCTTCGGAGCCCAGGGTCTGCTTTCCTTGATTTTCTCCTCCACTTCGCACGGTCTTGGGCGTAAACATAACCAAAGATACCTTTATTAATTTTCTTTGACATAACTAAGAACCTACTAACATTCAAATTAATAACACTCACTTCACTTCTTAAGAACTGAATATTGGTGAATACAGGATGCAATTTAAGCATTCAATCTTTTAGGGAAGGTTCTACACATGACGCACAATTTTTGTAAGACCAATTTTATGTGATCCACAACTTTTACAATGGACCAATGGAATGAATGAATGAATGAATTAATAATTGTAATTTCGCGAAAATAAACTGATCCATACATTGCTGTATGTTTTTTGTATGGAAGGGCGGCGTGTGTGGAACTAGCAAGTTGATCCAAGACCGATTTGTTTCATATCTACAAAAAGTATCCATAACAGTTATGATACAATGAACCAATGGAATGAATTAATGAATGAGTAATTGTATATTTCGCGAAAAAAAACTGATCCATACATTGATGTATGTTTTTTGTATGGAAGGGTGCGTGAGTGGAACTAGCAAGTTGAACCAAGACCGATTTGTTTCATATCTACAAAATGTATCCATAACAGTTATGTTAAGATAAGATAACATTTATTTTTGTATAAAACTTAGCCTAAATACATAAAACTTTTACGATAAGAGTTGTACCTACTTACTTTCTTTTTAAAATATCTACAGTTAAATTCATTGCAACTTTTATTTGTAAAACATTATTAACAACCCCCTAGGGGCTGATTCTGGAGCTCAAATAAAACAACTTTTTCCATAGGACCAACATAGAAATCTTAAAAAAAAATTCACTGCTCCATACAAACTGATGTCAGCTGGTGGCGGCTTAGTATGGGCACTGATTTGGTATTATAGTATAGGGAAGTGTTTTTTTTTGCGATTTTAATGTTGGTCTCTTAGAAAAAAATCTTGTATTTGATCACCAGAATCAGTCCCTAGGTGGTTGTTGATGTTTTACAAATAACCCTGTATAGAACGGGTGTTTTTTCCTCTAAAACGGTACCACTAGCAAATATCAACCCCGTAATAAACCCATTGTAGGCCTATATAACAAAAACTATGAACTATCTCATTTTTAAACACATATAAAAAAAGAAGAGAAAGACCATAGTGGCATAGATACTTCTCAGAAAATTGACTTTTAATATATCACTGGGTTATTGACAACTTTATCAAGTGCTCGCACTTATTCCATCAACAAGTATAAAAATAGTCAAGCGTGAACCGGTCTAGTGGACTGTTGGGTCCGTACAATAAAGCTTTTATCTAAAAATTTGAATTAGGATCGACAGCAAAATGAATTTATAAAAGATCAAATATTTCGATTATTATTCGTTTTTAATGGTTAATATTTAATAAAAAAAAATCCGGGTCGTGTCCTAGAGCCAGAGCTCAAGCTAATTTAGTAACAATCGTCTTCTGAGCTGACACAAACCGGGAAACGAACCCAGCTTACAAGGCTAATCACTGCACTACTACGCCGACTGGATCTTCTTCTTCTATACTGTCAATCCCGGTTGCGTCCAAAGCCATTGGGCTTGGGAGCCCAGGGTCCACTTTCCTTGATTTACTCCTCCACTTCGCGCAGTCTAGAGCGTCTCTAGTTGTGAGATCATTGGCATGCATGTCAATTGTCAGCCCTCACAACGTCAAGCCAGCATTTCTTGGGTCTACCCCTTTTGCCAGGACCGGGCGGTGGCGGCTTAGTCAGACATTTGTTTCCTACGTAGCTTGCCGGTTTCCGCAAAACATGGCTGTACCAGCGCAGGAGACTCTCCTGCAGTTTGTCTGCAATATCACGGACACGAAGGCTACCGCGGATACGCGAGTTTCTCACGCGGTCCATCCGCGTGACTCCGCACATCCACCGTAGCATATTCATCTCCGTGACACGCAGCTCCTGCTTTTGTCTGTCGATTGGATCGTCAAGATGTAAATGACAAACTCATAAAAAATTTTTTTGGTTGTGTTTTTTTAAATTATTATGGTAGGCAAGTGAGGTAAGTGTTATTGAGGTGGAGTACAATTATTATCTTGCCCTTGAATTCAAAACACAGCAAAGCTATTTGTTTGTAAAAATAAATATATTTCGTATTCTTTGCTTTTCTAGTTTGTAAACACTCTTAACTTGACTTAAACACTTTAGCAAAATAAATTAAAATTTTTACACAAAAATAAAATTCTACTTATTGTATTGAATAATTCACAAAATTATTTTTATTCTAACAGTTTCATTATTTTATATGCTAAAATGACGTTAAATAATATGCCAAGATTGTTTAAAATTTTTTTTTTAAATTTTTTATTAGCCATTTCTGTCCCACTGCTGCGCACAGACCTCCCCCAAACCTCTCCACTTATCCCTGACGGTTTAAAATATTAGACAAGCAAATAGAAACGGACTTCACGCCGTTTCTGCATCGTTTCTTACCACCATTTCCTACAGAATCCTAAAAATACTGGTAGAAACCAGAACGGTAATCGGTATAATAGAACGGATGCATCTGCGCATCTCATACGACAGATTAAAAAACAATATCTCTTTGTTTACAAGCTTTGTAGTTTATTTTTGGGTTTATTTGTGAGACGTACGGTTTATAAGAACGGTGAACTTATTGTCCTCCTATAGGTATAATATTCAAACTCTTAAACGTCAACAATCGAAGAAGTGAATTGCCAGTTGAGAGGTGGTTTTGATTCAGATTTAAGCTAAACCCAGATTCAAGAAATATATTACGGAGGGACGTTTAAGTCTAAAGTAACATTACTTTTAATATATCAACGTTTAATACTATTACTATGTGGTACCATACTATTATCGTACAACTAGTACTATTGTGGTACCGTCGTTGTTTCTGTTTTTTTTAACAAAAGTAATTTAGCTTTTTTTGTTTACCAATATAAAAGCTATTACTAGCGACGATGATCCACGTCATCCCGTAACTACTCGTAAATAGCTATTGATTTGGAGTTTTTTTTTTAAAGATGTATTATTGTTCAAATTGGAATAAATGATTATGACTATGACTAATAGCCATTAGCAATTTTTAGTTTCTGAACTGACTTTAAACATGCTTACTTCCAATTTATTGCATAGTAAGTACTTGATTTGTTATATTGTTAGTGTTGCAAAAATTAAGTAGTAAACTTTTGTCCGTCCATTGATAATAAGTATACTTTTTGTAGTGTTTGTTTACATATTGCTATCCTCGCAATGTGTCGCTGCAATTACCATATATTACTAAATAATTGTCCATATATTACTGGAAA
Source organism: Anania hortulata (assembly GCA_963576865.1). Classification (NCBI taxonomy): domain Eukaryota; kingdom Metazoa; phylum Arthropoda; class Insecta; order Lepidoptera; family Crambidae; genus Anania; species Anania hortulata. The sequence goes on along the minus strand of OY756405.1, from coordinate 6,618,076 downwards.
AATGTGGTCTTGTTCTTTCTTTAATTTTACGTATTTTCTTAAATGTTCATAGCTCATCAAGGCCTATAGTTCTTGTCATGAGTAATTTCGCTCGTCAGTTCTTAGAGACTTAGCTATTATTTCTATGACACGTTTTCTGTAATACCTATATTATTAATAATGTATATCATTTCTCTTGAAAATTGCGGATGCTTGAAGCTCGGCTCGTCATTCTGTCTAGCCGTGTGTCGCATGCAATTTCGCACGTCCTTGCGTGCTGGCGGCGCGCTCCTGTTATTACGCCGCGAGAGCTACCGATAATTTGCCCGCTTTAGAGACGTCTTTTTGTTTGTCGATAGATTTTAATGCGCTCAAATTAGCCAGATGTTGAACTCCCTTTGTCGAGCATGCAAGCTTTTGAAGTTTTTATGGCCGGCGTTTTAAGTGATTAAGTTACGATGATTTACCATTTTAACGACTGTGGTAATTTTAATAATCTATAGCTATGTCAATTACTGGGTCTATCTCTTCCTCCAAGCGCTCTGGCTCGTTCCTAGTCAGGGGGTATGCTTGACTGTGATCCTAGATGTGGTAAATCTAGTTATTAGGTACATTTGAAGAGATTGCAATCAGACTTCCGTAACCTTTAGATAGTGGCTTAAACGTACTACGTACTTCGGACCATGAAGGCAATTACTGACTATAAGTAGGTATTTATTAAATCAGAATGATAGATAGATACTATTTATTGTACACCACACAAATCTTCTCGGTCTTATCGTTGTAAGCGATTTCTTTCAGACGACCTTCAGGTAGAGGACAGTTGAATTAATATTGAGGGGGAGGCAGTGAAGAGTTCCAAAATATAAAAGTTCTAAAAATTTACAAACTAATTAAACAAACAAATAAAATAAAATAAGAACAAACTTCCTAATACATGTACACAGTAAAATACATAAATAAATAGACATAATATAATTACATACTTAAAATAAATAAACCTAATTAATTACTTGCTAATAAATAACTTATGAGAGTATAAATTAAATAGTGGTAACAATCATATCGTGACCTCATCATCATCACCATCAGCCTACAAACAGGCTGTTCTGTAACTCAAGTATAACCTTGTAACCACATAGTCTATTTTTACACCATGGTAAACAACTTTTGTTGTAATAACTTCTGTAAATTTGCATGAAAAATCGACTTGCCATACAACATTACCGGACAGCCGATTGAAATTGTATAGAAAATCTAAAAAGTTTTGTGCATATTTTAATAAGTGTTAGACGAAAGTTGTTCAAAATGTATAGCATTTGTAGTTCAAGGTTATCCTCGACTTACGGGACATCCTGTATATTTATATATCCCATGAAAATTTTCTTGTCATTTCTAATAACCCATCACCCCCACACAATGGGTAGAGTAGGTTGAAAATAACTAGTAAGAATTTTCAGCGCCCCCGTCTAAGGTAAGCGTAGGTATATCGTGTATTCGACGACCTCTGTAGCCGAGAGGCGAGTACGCCAGACTTGCCGTCGCCATCTCTGAAGTGTCGGGTTTGATTCTCGGTCGGGTCAATGTAAAAAACTAAATTTTCTATGTTGTCACAAGCCTGGGTTTTGTGGTAGGTACCGTCGTTTGTTTCTGATTTCTGTAACACAAGTGCTTTAGCTACTTGCTTTAGGACCAGAGCAGTGTATATGATGTTGTCCAATATTTATTATTATTTATTTATTCGATGCAGAAAGGTTCTAGAATGGAGGCCACGTACCGGCAAGCGCAGCGTAGGACGTCCATCCGCAAGGTGACGACCTGGTAAAGATTGCAGGAAATCGCTGGATGCAGTCCTCATCAAACCTCTATGTTCAGCAGTGGACGTCCTATGACTGAAATGGTGATGATTTATTCGATACCGAAATATCGATGTATCAAACGCCCGTCTCTACAGCTACCGTAGAGCCTTAATCTGGCTGTAGGCGTCGCGCGGACACCACGTTTAATTTGACCGCAAACTACTACCTGTTTTGCGTCATACCTACAGCGGTTTTGTATGAATCAATCACAATAAATGTAGGTAGGTACTAGTTAGGGCAGACGGGTTTGCTCGTGTCGATGCATTTTCTATTCATAAAGACTTTCCGCCGATACCAGATTTTAATGTTGTTGGTTTACTTGACTGTCGCGGTGATTTGCCTTGAATAGCCTACTATTCCAAGATCCCTAGATCCTGGGTTCGACTCCAGGTTTAAATTTAGAAAATTGATATTTCTACATTAAAAAAAAACACAGACCGAAGTGTTTTTTTTTGTATGGTAACTTCGGCTGTTGTTTGAAGTATTCATAAAACCAAATGAGTATCTACCCACTTGGTTCTGCAATTATCCCCAATATTTATTTGGAAACATAACAGCATTGTTTATATTTTTCATGGTGCAATTACATCTACATACATCCCTGGTCAATTACAGAGTTCCACCGCTTCTAAACACAACTAAACTATACCTAACAAATTCAACTAAACTTACAAATAATTAATATTATTAAATAAATAAATATTGGAAAACATCACATACATTGCTCTGATCCTGTGATAAGTGATTTAAGCACTTGTGTTACAGAAATCAGAAACAACGACGGTACCACAACACCCAGACCCGAGACAATATAGAAAAGTTAGGTCGTCATAACTGTTAAGGACAAATAAACTGTAACTTATGAAAAAAGTAAAACATTGCAGCAACTTGCCCACCTGCTAGGTCTATTACACTGAAGAGCGAAATAAATAAAATTACAGAACACTTTACAGGAAACCCTTAAGAGTACGCTAAGAGTGCGCGTGCCTAACTGCCTACCACCGTACAATTTTCCTAATAATGATCTATTAAGGCCAGCGCAGGATGCGCTCTTTCACTTTTTGCTCTGATTCCGACAAGTTAAACGCAGCGAAATTAGTAATAATGCACACTTGCGCCCCTCTATGTTCACGAAATACACTGCCAGCCAGCAAAAAATTATGTAAATATTCAATTTTTTTAAAAGAGCAAACATTTTATAATAGAATTTGGATGTCGATCTAAAAGTGAAAGTTGTCTGAAAAATTGAATCGTCCCATAGGAAGTTAGGTGGTAGCAGGGGCGTGCATTGGTTTCAGATAGGGGTAGGCTGTGAGTGAAAATTGAGTAAGTTTGCGTGAAACAGTAGGCGATCTCGCGGCAGGCGGCGGTTAAATTGCACAGAAACGGTCTAAGTTGCGCGCTTTAGTAAGGAATAAGTACAGGTAGACGACAAAATGGTTACAGAATATTTATTGTTTATTGTTGAATACGTAATTAATAATTATGGTTAGCTGTCGGTTTTTTATGAAGGTAGGCTCTGCATAATAGCCTATATGGAATGCACGCCCCTGGGTGGTAGTAGTGGGTAGCTTATTAGTTAACAAGCTGCCAGAGCGAATTATTAATGATAAAACAATAATCATTAGTTTTAATAGGCTATTTGACTATTTTCTGGAATAGAGTTATTATCGTTGGTAATATTTAAATGAAGCGTCAACAATTTTATTTTAATTTTTAAACCTTTGAAAATAGTTAAAAATAGTATTTCATTCTTTATGTTTTTAAAAGCTAGCGAAAACGCCGTCGGTCGTCGATGTACTTGTTCGTGACGTCACGAGCTTTTACATACCCATTGAGCTATAAAGTACTAGAACAGGCATGTTAAAAACCTTCGGCGACGGTCACACTACTCATACAATGTGCGAGCGTAGCGCATAATCTAGCTTTGGGATGTCAGTTCTAGTACAAAGTTAGTCAATGGTGACGTGCCTGTCATTGTTGCTGGCGTGTTTGACAATGTAAAATACCGATAAAAATATAACATTCGAAAATGTATTTTTTACAGTAATCACGTATTATTTTTAACAACTATTAATATGTTTCGGTTCCATATGGTGTAATCTATTAAACTAAATAATTAGTTAAGTAAATTTTGGTACAAGGCAAACAGCCTATTGTTATTCTGCTATTTGGGGCGGATACAAGTCCAACATAGCAAAGATCATAAATATAAGTTCAGCTGTTCTTGATTTAAAAAAGTACCTATGCCTACGTCCCACTCCTGCAGTGGGACACGCACAGGCCTTATCTCGATTATGAGCTGGTTTAGGCCATACCACGCGGGCCCAGTCCGGATTGGCGGAGGGGTGTTTGGTGAAGAAGCTAGTGACTTAACCTTACTGTCAGATGTTATTAAGCCGCCCTTAGGCCTCTGACTAGACTTTACGACTAGTATCAATCGATATTAGCCAGGACTAACTTTTGACGTGACTGCCGAAGCACGGAGATGTTTTAAATTCTAAATATGATGGGAATAGTCACCCATCAAATCTCAACCGCAACGTATGTGGCTTAACTTTGGTATTGAATACCATAGCGCGGCCGCCACTGAGCTACAAGTAACCTCCTCATGTCAATAATCTACTAAAATTCCTAAAACAATAATATTTTTGCATGTTCACCAAATGTAAAATCAGTTTTAACAAACCCTTATATTTACATGCCGACGCCATCAAACTGGTATAGGGTGTGACCAAAATGCCAACAGGGGTGTAAAAGCCAGGGGTGAAGAATAGGTGAAAAGAGGGGTAAGAGGGTGCAAAGGGGGTAAAAGGGGGAGAAGGGGCGGTAAAGGAAACACCTAATGGCGCGCAGTCACGAAGACTACACTTAAATTACGTAGGTACTACGTTAATGTTATTCGTAAAACAAACTCGACTATGGATTTATTATTTTATAACGCAGGTTTTATGGCGGTCTAGACTTTAAACACGCTATTCGGGGATTAGAAGAAATAGCAGCAAAAACCTTTGTTTTATGTTTAGCATTACCAGAATTATAGAGATTTCTTGCTCGAAATTTAGGATACATAGCACAAATGGCTAAAATATTTAGTCACTTAAATTGTTTAGTATGTACCTTATATGAGCAGCTGTTTTTTTTTAAATATTGGACATCACATACAATGCTCGGATCTTATGTAAAGAAACCATAACACTGTTACAAAAATCAAAAATAACGACAATACCACAACACCAAGACCCGAGAAAATATAGAAAAGCGATTTTTCTACATTGACCGACCGATAATCCAACCCGGGACGTCAGACACAGAGACACAAAGTCCGGTATGCTCGCCTCTCGGCTACGGAGGTGGTTTGTGTTAAGCGGTTTGAAGAAGTGCTCTACTCTTTGTACACAATGTACTACCACCTATTTAATTAGTACATGAATTTGTGCTGGGCTTGCAAAATACCTACAATACTAATACTGCCAAAAAACAAAACTGCAAGCATGCAACTTCATGACGCAGCCCGTATTCGGTAGTTACCGGTGCGAGCCAGTAATAACCGGTTTCACCCGCCCCAGACGTGCCAGGCGTAACTAGGCGCCGTGCAAACTTCTCGCCCCTTCGTGCCGACGAAGTTTCGCCCAGCGTTCAACTTTTGTGTATCAAATAAGGTATTTTAGTCTCAGCTTTTAACTTACGAAGCCGCAAAGTATTTGCCGATTGAATGTAATTAGGATCGATCGATCTTTACTAAGATAAAAGAAAATACATGAAACATGAATAAAATGAGTGAAGTGAACTCTGAGTGACTCTTTTTAGATTGTTCTCTACCTGAAGATTGTCTGGAAGAGATCGCTTCTAGCGATAAGACCGCCTTAGTTAGAATAGTATTCTAAATGTATTTTTTCCTCTGTATTGTTTGTGTGGTGTGCAATAAAGAGTATCAAGAGTATCTATCTATCTATTAGTAACGTCATTAATATAGGTAGTCTTATAAAGCGTACCAGCTACTCACATATCTATCAAACACTGAATAAGCTACTTACCTAGATACAAGTTAAATTACGATAAATACTTACTGCTTGAATTAGTTGCCTGAGTACCTAATTTCTTCTAAATATGTGAAAACGTGTAGAAGGCTATCAAATTTGATAATCATTCTGCTGCTAATTTAGGTCATTTATTGATTAGCTGTTAGTGTCATTTTAATCTTAATTTCTTCTAAAAATATTTGTTAGTAATTAGGGGAAACCCGTAATTGGCCATATTAACTACTATTATTATTAGTCTCATGCTGGACGTAAGCCCCCAAAGAGCGCCAAAGAGTTATCTTCTATTTCATCCAGCCACTGCCAGACGTTTCCTATGGTCGTCGGTCCAACGAGCTGGGGCGTCCATTAATTATTAGTCTATTACATTAATATTTAGAAAATACGGTAAACGCTGTTGGTTTTCTAAATTAAATAAATAAATAGTGTAGGTATTACAGACGCCTTTATACATTTCATACAACGGTGTCAACTTTACAGCGGGGGCACAGTGAAACGTTTTCGTTATTTAAAACTAAATAAGAGAGCACTAAAAGGCAATTTATACTAGCACAAAGTTAAAGCGCAGTATTCCGTAAAATACTCGCGACTTTTTTTCCTATCGAGTGGAAATATACTTACATTACGTTGTGGATTTAAGGGTAAAATTGCTGCTAACTTTAATATTGACGCTTTGCTACGTTTCATTGGCGTTTTCGTTGGTATATATCGAACCTTGTAAGAGCACTTGTCGCCCGACACACGATTACTATTCAATAGGGTGATTAGGCATATGATTTTAAACCCTTTGCAATAAGACTCAGTTTTCACTTAAAAGAAATAAATGGATAGGTACGGCCAACTTCTGGCTTAAGTACTTCAAAGAATTAAATTTAACGAAAATCAACTTTATGTTATGACAATAACGGCACGGCACCTTCCATTTGTTTAAAAAAAACAGTAGTGGAAGTGCCAATCTCTTTCTCACTCCGCATTAGTATAAATCAGAGGTTTTCAAACTTATTTTGTGTACCCACTTTTGAAAAATCATGTTTTTTCAACGCCCCCCTTAATGACTACAATACCCCCATTTTTTTCTATGCCACTTACCGCCCCGCTCTAGGCCTTCAGCGCCCACAACTGGGCGTTATCGCCTACTTTAAGAAAGATTGGTATAAATCGACCCTATTGCATCGCGTTACACCAATATCCAAAAGTGCCCTATCCTATCCCACCCTAAGGATCACAGCAATTAACCTTAATGGATCATCGACACCTCCCCAAGTGACGTGGCGACGTTTTAAGGTCAATTTTAACAAAAGCTACAATAATTGCGATGGGCTTCTTTTGTTGTCTTTAGGTATAATCGTTTTTATGTATCAAATAGAAATAGTTTTCCTTAAAACACTTAAATTATTAATTTACGAAACAAAAACCCGAGAGCATTTAAAACATTTATTTTGCTCGAAATATACCCGTAAGGTACCTACACTCTGTCGTCAAATTTACACTTAATATCTATCTCCAAATTATGCAGAGCTGTACTGTGTCAACTAGGTCTACCCTTTTTCGCAGAACTTTTTATGACTTAATATTATTATGCATAACAGCAGATGGCATAAACTTCATTTTGCAGAAAATTATTTAGGATACACTTAATTATTTATACATTTAAAACTTATAATTTTGTAAGTCAGAATCATCTTTAGGCATAATTTAAGGTTAAAGTACTATTTTATAGAAATAGCAATATGCTTAATGAAATTCTGCCATTTACAAAGTATGCCAAGTGAAATAAATTGTACCCAATAATTGTCGCTCTACATAAACGTTATGCTAAACGAAATTATGCGAAATTTAATTTTGTCAATGGTAATTATGCAAAATAAAATTTTGCCCATTTAAAAGTATGCCATTGTGAATTCGGACATATAAACATTTTCCCAAACCAAAATTAAGCCAAGTATGTAATTTCGCAGCAACAAGATTCTGCCAGATAGAGGGAATCCATGTCAATTATGGGGCCTAGATAACGTATAGATAAACGCTTGGTTTTGTTGTGTAAAGGGCAAACCATTCAACAAAGTCTTTGAAAAAAGTAGGTATCTAGTATGTCATGTAAATAATTATACCACCGTGCAACCATACATCATGTGGACAACTTTTAAATTATTATTTTTTACAAATTCAATCGGCTGTTTGATAGTTATGGAAAGTCGATCAAATTTGCAAAAGTCATAGAACAAAAGATGTTCATCATGATGTATGATGTATAGAATATGTTGTTTAAGGATGGTCCCTTACTGACGGGACACTGTCGGTAATCGTCGGTATAAATACTCTTAGCGCCTAAACGCAATGTATTTTGACAAACATACATCGCAAAAACGTCACAGTGGTCAGATAGGCCGTCAGATAAAAATTTTTTTTGCAATTACTGCAATTAACTAATTTTCATTCTGAAAGAAGTTTCCAAAAAAAAAGCAAATGACTTTGGGTCGGTCTTTCATCGCGTCGGAGCTTAGCGTGTGATTCCTGTTCTGAGGATTTACCCGTCTCATTCTCGAAGTTATGGCACAAAAGACAGAGTAACAGAAGTTAAGCTTCAAACAATAGGTTAGGGCAACGCACACAAAACATCGCTCACGGACAAGAAATCCCGGAACAGTTTGAACTGATTTAAAGTGTTCCACGATTGTACTGTTATTAATTATGCGGTAATAGTGATCAATCCCAAATAAAACATAAGTTCTCCGTGGCTAAGACAAACGTATTTAATTGTTGCAGGTGACAATGGAGCCTTCGTCTTCGGACTATAGCGACGAAGAGGTGGGCGTGGTCGCGCGTGGACAGAAGCTGTGGGTGCGCGGCGTGCGCGCGCATACCACGTGCGCGGATATCGTGCGCGCGCTGCAAGACACGCCTGAAGGTATACCTTCTTCCTTTCACTATGTTCCACGATCGAATACATTTTTTAATTATATTCTAGTAATTAAGTTTTCAAAACTTCTTCATAACAAGCTGGCTGTATACATAGAGCATATTATTACCTATGCTTCCATCCACGGTTACCAACACGGATATCCGGACACATTTGACAAACATATTCGTTTCTTACCAAAATGCTTAGACCTTAGCTAAGTCATTACCTTTTAAAACTTCTTCAAAACAAGCTGACTGCATAATATCTTAGAGCATATTATTAGTTTAATAGCATCTTAGATTGCAGAAAGCCGCTGGGTGCAGACCGCTTCCAACTGGCTAATCTAGAAATCACTAGGGGAAGCCTATGTTAAGCAGTGGACGTCCTGATGTGGTTGAAATAATGATGATGTTATTATTATGCTTCCACGGTTACCAACACGGTTAACCCCTTCTTATTTTGGCTCGCGCAGTCTATCCGGGACATTAACATCGAGTTAGTTTTCCACTGAAGTAAAGGAGGCGCTCAATGGGACTCGAAATTCCTCGGCTGTTTTTTTTCTAACAACTCTGTCAGCCGCTTTGCATACATCTTCTGTCCACAGAGTATATTCCATAAGCAACTACTATCAGGATCTTTCAAAGCCGCGTAGGTAACCACGCAGACGATCTTTATGAAATGATAATCTACTAAATATTGGTTTAGAGCACTAAGTTATCTTATCTTACATAACATTAGGTAAAATACCTTTACAGGCGGCAGCGGAGTCTGCGACCCTGGTGAATGGGTGCTGGCAGAGAGGTGGCGAGGCGTAGAGCGACCTTTGCCACCAGATGTGCCAGTACTTCACGTGTTAGCTGCTTGGGGAGACGCCAGGCATGAGGTAACATCCCACTAAGAAATATTTGAGTAATGCAGTATCCATATCAGGCAATTGATTCAGAACCGTTCGGTAACAAGTTGTCGACCGGATTACCACGTGACACTAATGATTCAACATGAATGTCACACAGTTGACTATTAATTGTCGAAGGGTTCTGAATCGGGGACCTTATCAGCTGTAGCATTACACTCCTTGTTAAATCTTTGATTATTAATTATATTTTAATGCTCAACCAAATCCAACCTAACCTTAATCCACCAGGTTCGCCTCTCCCTCAGAAGGGTATCCAGCGGGGGCGAAGACGATTCGGGCAGAGACAGCGATGGGGGCAGCCGGTCGGGTGCCAGGCGGCGGCGGCGGAGGGGCGTCCGCGCCGGAACCCCCCCGCCGAGGGCTAAGAGCGAAGACCCCGCGGCCAGACTGGTGTCAGTCATAGAGCACCAGAGCAAGACTATACATCAGCAGCTGGACAAGTTAAGGTTGGTGCAGTTGAATTTCACAAAAGGATCCTATGGCCCGAAATGCATTGTGAGCATAAAAATTGATTTTGTGTTCGAGAGAAAATTTCAACTAAATCTATGACACCCATCATCAGCTTGCCTTAACACGAACTCTAGATCTAAACGGGTAAAATTTTGTTTGTTACAAAAAAGTATAGCCTACCTAGTAGGTCACTCGGGAATTTTGAAATTTTCTTTTGGACAATGTGGAGAATTCTACTTTATTTTATTTTAACACCTTCAATCTGATTCTAATCATTTATTTTCTGCATTTCAGAGAGCAAGAGAAACTGATAGACCAACTGGAAGACCAGACGCATAAGAGTCGGATGGAAAAACACGGCACCAACTACCTTCTGGAGTCATACCTACGCGACTTAGGCCGCTGCAGCGAAGTCAACGACAGCCAGGCTGGGAACAGCGACAGTGGAGTTGGCGTAGGCAGTGGCACCCCACCTAGAAGGCACACCAAGCACAAATCCAGAAGAGAACGGCACCTCATGAGAGAACACTACTTCACGAAAGAACTCACCGACATTTGCCAAGTCAACTCCAAGAGACTCATGCAGACGCACAACGATACAGATTCTGATGCTTCTGCCGACGAACTGACAAGGATACGAGAAGAAATTGAATTATTAGAGAAGCTGGCTATCATAAACAAAAGACTGCATCGCGAAGAAGAGTTGGTTGTCAGACTGACAGCAAAAGTAAAGAGATATATGGACGAGAATAAAGCGAACAGCTGTGAGAACGTCACGCAAGTTACGATGCTGATTGACAAAATAGAGGGGGAGTTGGAAAAGACTGCGAAAGAGATGCACGATAATGCGGTGGAGTTGGCGCGAGCTGACAAAGAGATTGAAGTGCGGATGAAGTTGCTCGACGAACTAACACTAGAATTAGAGGAAGAGGAGTTACAAAATACGGTTCTGGAGAGGCAATTGAACGAGGCTTCGAGCCGGCAACCGATAGTCCTGCAAGATAGCTACGTACCTGTTTTAGACCAAGTCAACGTCTGCCAGTTCTCGCATGGACCAGGCTATGCCTTAGATACGCTCGTATGACATAGGTTTAAACAAAATTCGTCCCAAAGATGTACTGACAATTACCAATTGTAGATAGTGATTTCTGAAAGACAGCTGATGAGTGTGTATGTGGAATTTCAAAATTTGTAAGATCCTAAATTGTACATATCCAAAAGTGAAATATTTACTGGTTTTTACAAATATATTCTGCGTCAAGAAAAAATCTGACCAAAAAACACACTCATCATACATTGATCTCCCAGGGAGGACAGAGTGATCATACCCAAAATGAAATAACCCCAAAATAAATATTATATCTCTCGTATCGTTAATGTAAATATTATATGTATAACATTATTTAGACAATAAACTCGGTGCTAAGTAAATACACAGTTAACGTTTAGTTTTACAAATTTATATTCGAGTCTGATGCCAAAAATGTTTTACAAAAACCACCAATTGCAGTATATTTAGCTAGGCTAGTCAAACCAACTTCAGTTCGTCTTCTTTAACTTTTCCTTGTGATTTTAACCAATTAATATGTAAATAAAGGTTTTAACCTGGATTTTAGTTATCGGTGCAATCTTGTTTTAGCTAAGTTTATGAATTAATATAACATTTTATTTACTACTGTACCTATCCCTTTCCTTACTTCTGTTAAGATATGTGACGAACATAATCGTTGAATCAAAGAATAAATAATAACCGATTCTTACATTACCTAAACTTACTAGACCATTCATACTAAGGCCGTAAAAGCAATTGGACAAAAGGAGAGACCCATAAAGGCCTATGCACTTTAGAACACTTCAGAAAGAAATATTTTTGATCATTAACACGTTCGTGGTACAATATCATCTAAATCCTTTGTCCCTTTCGTAAAACTCTTTTCTGGGGATGACGCCGCGCATACCACACTAAAAGCTGTGTGTTATTATGGTGCCATCGGAGTGGCGTAAGAAGTAAAACGATCACCAAGAGCATCCACAAGAGAGTTGAACCAAAGGATAATGGACAAGGGATAGGACCCGGTTGGTGGAGAGGCGCAGTAAGCCTTAAACGCAGAGGGTCCCGGGTTCAAAGGGCAATCGAACCCGGGACCCTCGTAACAAGGAAGTTCATTTCTTATTTCATGACCATGGAAATAGGGATGACGACTAACTTTGTTTTCTTCGTCTATCAGGTAGATTATCAAAAAGTATTGAACACGTATTTTTTTCTTTTTTTACATAATATTACAGTCTTGGTACAGTTTTTACTTTGACGCGTTTTATCTTTGTAATTTTTTGGTTGATTGACTAAAGAAAAACTAAATGTCCATAATTTTTCGATAATCGAACTGACGGACTAAATAGAATTTAATGTTCTTTACACAATCGTCATCCCTATTGGTATGGTATACCATCTTATTAAAACACATTGATGGTTTTCAACAGACTGTTTATTTTAAACCAGGAACACCGTACATAAAGTAAACTAGAGGGCGCTAGTGTAGATTATTTTGTTATCTTCATACATTTTAACACCCTCGCTTAACAAAATAATCCAACTATTAATTCAGAATTACCGACTACACAGTTTTAATATTATAGCTTTAAAACATAAATATAATTTTATACTTCTGACATGCCCATCAATTTTATGAAGTTATAATGTTTATTTGAACAAAGACTTTTAGTTAGTACATCAGCTGGCATTGCAGAAGTTTGAAGATATGTAATGAATACCTTTTTATTTAACACACATTCTCTAGCAAAATGATGGCGTACGTCTATGTGTTTTGTACGTTTATGAAACAATGGATTGGCAGCCAATTTCATTGAGCTTTGGCTGTCACTATATAAACAAATTGGTTGACTTTTATCAAACACTTCAAGTTCAGACATTAAGTTTTTAAGATAGATAGCTTCTTTGCATGCCTCTGATAGGGCCATGTATTCCGCTTCTGTACTAGATAGTGCCACTGTTCTCTGTTTTCGAGACTCATAACTTATGACACAACCTGACAGAACAAAACAAAAACCAGTATGTGACCTTCTATCGATACTACAAGATGCCCAGTCGGTGTCTACAAAACCATGCAAATCAGTAATATTCTTAGTGAAAATCAAACCATATTTCTTTGTTTTTTGCAAATATCTTAACAATCTTTTTAAGTGTTTCCAGTGTGTCTCATTAAAACATGTGTTGAATTGGCTTAGGTAACTTACACTAAACGAAATATCTGGCCTAGTTAGTACTGACAGATACATTAAGCTGCCAATTAATTGTTGATAAGGAAAAGTGTCACTAACATGGTCAGTTACAGCTTTTTCTAATTTAAGGTTAACTTCCATAGGAGTGTCTGAAGTTTTGCAATTAGACATATTAAATCGTTTTAAAATACAATTCACAAATTGTTCTTGGTCTACTGTAATACAATTTTTCTCAACTTTTACTTTCATACCTAAACAATTTTTAATCTCACCCAAATCTTTTATTTTAAATTCACTTTCTAGTACATTTTTTAAGTTTTTATATGTAGTTTCACAGTTATAGAATACAAAAAAATCATCTACGTACAATGCAATGTAAGTTTTTATATTTTCATGACATTTATAGAATAAACAGGGTTCAGAAGCTGACTTTTCATAGCCTAATTTGAACAAGCATGTTTCTACTTTGGTGTACCAGGCTCTGGCAGATTGCTTCAACCCGTATATAGCCTTTTTTAGCTTAAAAACTTTATTTTCACAGTCTTTAATATCTGAATTTTCTGGTATTTCCATGAACACACATTCATCAATATGACCATTTAGGAAAGCTGTAGGAACATCCAAGTGATTCATTTTGAGATCAAGCTGCACACTTAAGGCAAATAACAATCTTAAGGTTGAGTAACGCAACACTGGTGAAAAAGTTTCGTTAAAGTCTTTACCTTTAATCTGTGTAAACCCCTTAGCAACAAGTCTGGCTCGATATCTCACTTCACCATCACTGTTGTACTTCTTTTTAAAAACCCACTTATTTTTAACCACTGTATTGTGGTTTGGTCTGTCCACTAACTCCCATGTGTCATTATCTCTAAAAGATTTCAATTCTTCTTGCATTGCTTTTTGCCACTGCAGTTTCTCAGCTCCATTTATAGCATCAGTAAGTGACATTTCTTCGCTTGTCAAGTCTTCAATACACAACCATCCATACCTCTCTGGGGGTCGACGAACACGTTTTTGATTGTGTTGAATGATACCTTCATTTTGCGGAATGACTTGCAAATCATCTGTTATCAATGACTCATGAAATTCTTCATCACTTGATGTTTCGCTAATGACATATGTTTCATCATCTTTCTCTATGTCTATTAACTCTGTCTCTTCTAGACTCTCTTTATTATTTACTATAGCTCTAACTTCATTATCTGAGTTTTCTTTCAGTTGTTCCTCTTCAACTTGAATACTTGTTGCACTACTGTCATTTTCAGTATTTTCCATAACAATAACATCTCTGGCCACAGTCACTTCTTTAGTTCTTGGATTAAATAGGCGATACCCTTTCACATTTTCTGAGTATCCAACAAGGTGCATTTTTTCAGCTTTCTTATCCAACTTGTTCCTCTTTGCCTTTGGTATGTGGACCATAACTGGACTGCCAAACATTCTTACATGGCTTAGATTAGGCTTTCTGCCCATCCACACTTCAAATGGTGTTGTATTTTTGTCTAGACTGGCCACTGGGGATCGATTCTTTAAATATACCGCTGTATTAACCGCTTCTGCCCACAACTGTTTATCAAAAGAAGCATCAAATAGGAGACAGCGAGCTTTCTCAATAATTGACCTGTTACACCTCTCACTTAAGCCATTCTGCTCTGGAGTGTGTGGATTTGTTTTCTGATGAACTATCCCATTCTTCTTTAAGTAATCTTCCATTTCAGTAGAACAGAATTCGCCGCCATTATCGGATCTTAATATCTTTATTTTTTCCGACTGCTGGTTTTCTACTAGTTCCTTAAATTCTCTGAAGTACTTAAAGGCTTGATTCTTTTGTTTAAGAAAGTATACAAAACACATCCGGCTATAGTCATCTACAAATAACAGGTAATATCTGGCCATACCAAGTGATTTTTTCTCCATTGGCCCACATAGGTCTGTATGGACCAATTCTAGGACTTTGCTGCTTTTGCTCGAACTGACAGGAAAAGGCAATCTAGTTTGCTTGCCTTCGCAGCATACCACACAACTAGATTTGCTGGTATCACATATGTCTTCATAGCTCACACCGTCGACTGCTCCCTTTTTCATTTTTTCAAGGTCGTTTGCATTGATGTGGCCTAATCGTCTGTGCCAAGTTGTACAAGGAGTCTGTACTGCAGCTGCCAAAAACTTCTCGGATTTTACAATGTTTAATCTGAACACTTCATTTACTCGACTTGCTTCACCTATGCAAACATTCTGATCATTGTAAATGTAACATCCACTCTTATTGAAGGACACTCTGTTACCATTTGCAATCATTCTGCTCACTGATAGCAAATTCGTGGTGAGTGATGGTATGCACAAAACATTTTTTACTTCGACGTCATGCTCATTGTTCTTCACGCTTGTCGTCAGGCGAAGATCTCCGGAGCATACGACTTGTACACTTGTTCGGTTTGCCACTATAATCTCTTTAGTTTTCGGTTGATATGAGATGTTTGTCAACAAGTTTTTATCTGACACCATATGAGTGCTCGCGCCTGAATCGATGTACCAATCGTGCGGACTAAACTCTTGCGTAAGAAATACAGCACTGAATACGTTCTGATTTGATTTCTGTTTGTCTTTAAATTCTGCTAATAAACGGCATTGGTTTTTATAATGTCCAACCTTTTTGCAATGGTAGCAACGAATTATTTTTTTTTTTTTTTTGGTTCCATTCTTTCCTTCCTCGATGGTTGGAAAAGGCAAAGGCTTTCGCCATACAGCCAGGTCTTATGTTAAAATGTATCTTCAATGTATTTTTTTTAATTTAGAGACGTTCATCAACCGTTTCACAAATAATGTTTAAAGCTCTTCTACAGTTGAAATTATGAAATTATATAGGGCTTTATAGTTTTCTTCATTCTTGAGAAGTTCCTGTAGACGGCGCGGGATGTCTTCAGGCCTTTTATAGACTTCTAATAAATCTTCAATCAAGATAAGTCTTTGAAGTGAGAATTCAGAACACTCAAAGAAAATGTGATGGAGAGACTGAATTGGTTCATTACAAAATGTGCATGACGGGGAGGTAATCATGTTCATTCTATGCAGATGTTCGTTAAAACGACCATGCCCAATTCGTAACCGAGAGACGAATGAGTAAAATTTTCTGTTCTTGAAAGTTCCTTTAAAGAACCAGGGCACTCTTATATCATTATTTATTTCTCTATACCAGGTTCCTTTTGCTTGAAGAGTTTCCTGCCAATGCTCTGTCCATTCTCTCCGTGACGATTCTTTTATAAGAGTAGTGCAATCTGAATGTGGTAATTTAATATTCTTTGCAGGAACTAGATCCGAAGTATTTGTTATAAGTTTAGCAAAATAATCTGCTTGCTCATTGCCAGCCACACCTATATGCGAAGGAGTCCAAAAAAATATAATATCTTTACCCTCATTAATTAGCTCGACATACTTTTCTTTGATTTTTATAATTAGGTAATTTGTTTTAGCATTGTGGCATGGATTAGACAGTGCTTCTAAAACGCTCATACTATCTGATATAATAATCCACTTTTGACTGTCAAATTTTTCTATGTACTGTAAGGCAGCTAATAAGGCACATGCCTCGGCCGTGTATATACTTGTAACGGTAGGTAATTTTATTCCATGACCAGTCTTTAAGCATGGATCATAAAATGCCATAGAAACATTTTCTACCGTTTTTGCACCATCCGTATAAATCTGCCTGTATCCTTCCCAATCATTAAGTTCATTATGTACAACATATTTACAAAACAGTTTTTTATTAATAATAATCTTCATTTCAAAAAATTTACTTTGATAAAGACCACTATAACATGGTAATTCATCACTTGTATGAACATTGTTTTCGTCTTTTAACTTTTTAACATCTCTTAATGCTATATTTAAATAGGAAGTGAAATTAGCATTAAATAACTTTCTTAATAATATACTATTATTTACAACCAATAATTTCATCAAAAATATTTTCCGGAGATAATCAAACCGTATATCTAATGGAGGCAAATTGCATTCAATTTGCATTGAATTAATCGGTGACGTGTTCATAGCACCTAAGATAATGCGTAAATTTTTATTTTGGACTTTATTAAGTTTCTCGACGAGCTTTTTGTCTGATGCAAAACAAAAGAAAGCGTATTCGAAATGGCTTCTCACCAGAGATTTGTATAATACCAGCAGTATTTTAGGGTCAGCGCCCCATTGAGTACCAGTTAGAGATTTAAGAATATTAGTAGCTCTGAGTGATCGTTCTATGAGACAGTCGACATACATTTTCCAGGAGAAGTTTTGTTGGAAAATAACACCTAAAAATCTTGCACACATTTCTGTTGGCAACTCTTCATTATTATATTTTATGTTAGAAATAGGCAATTGAATGTTACGTTTCTTAAAAACTACAACTTTGCTTTTGCTTGCATTTACATCTAAGTTCAAATAAGTTAAATACGAGTGAAGTTTAACAAGCACGCTATTCAATTTGTCTATAAGATTTGTAAGATTTGAACCTTGTGTATAAATAGCTAAATCATCTGCAAATTGCAAATTTGTTATGTCAGGATCAGGTCCTAAAATTTCATTTAATCTATAAATATATAAAATATACAACAAGGGGCTCAAAATACCCCCTTGGCAGACTCCTTTGTAAGACAGCCTAGGTCCATACAATTTATTGTTTATCTTCACAAAAACCTTACGTTTATTTAAGAATTCGTACAACCATGTCACAATTTTATTGGGAATTCCTAAAGAAAATAGCGTAGTTGATAAAACTGAAAGATTTACATTATTAAAGGCACCTATAATATCAAAAAATACACATACTAAATATTTATTTTCAGTCAAAGCTTTTTGTATATCTGTAAATAAACATCCCAAACTCTCACGAGCCGAACGACCACGTCTAAAACCAAATTGATTGTTAGGAAGTAAGTGATTGCTTTCAATGAAAAACTCTAGACGTTGCTTTAATAACTGCTCAAATACTTTACCTACGCATGACGTGAGTGCAATCGGACGATATGAATCGGAACTATCTTTATTTTTACTTGGCTTTAAAACTGGAACTAAACAGTCCACCTTCCACTCTTCAGGGATTGTATTACTCTTCCATAACCCGTTAATAATAGAAAGCAATTTTGATAAATTATCTTTAGTAAGTTTTTTAAACATCTTGTAAGAAATATAATCTAAACCGCAAGTAGTGTCCTTTCGCGACTTAACAGCTGAGACTAGTTCAGATAAGCTAAAAATGTCTGTTAAGTAACTGTTAGCTGAGGTATTATTGCTTGAAGTATTATAGTTATTAGGAGGTGGAGCTTCTACATGATCTGGGGTATATTTCCTTAAAAATTCATTAACCCAAGGTGGACATTCATTATTCTGTAGAAACCTAGAATCGCTACTTTTATTAAACTTTCTCAGGGTATTCCAAATTCGAGATACTGGAGTCAGTCTATTAATATTTGAGCAGAACTCTTTCCAGTTCTCACTTTTTTCAGTGTTAATTATGCGTTTTTTTAAAGCCTGTAATTTTTTAAAATTAACATAATTTTCAGGCGAAGGGTCAGTTTTAAACTTTATAAAAGCTTCTTTAGAGTTTTGTACAGCGCTAGCGCAACGTTCATTCCACCAAGGAACCGAAAGATGTTTAAAGTTACTACGAGACGTTTGTGAAACGGAACGATTGGTATTATTTTTGTTGTAATTTGGCATTGACATATTTACAGCAGATTTGATAGTGTCACAAAAAAAATTGTATGCTTCAAGAGGACGATTGTTGTAATTAAAAGTCGGAAAATCATTTAACATTTCATTGACTGTGTCTGAATAGTGTTCCCAGTTTACTAATCGAAGGTTGGGATGATCAGGAATATCAGTTCCTGAAGCAACAAATGTTTGCAATGGTGTACATACAGCAAATAGTTGCATTGAAGTTAAGGTGGGTAAATGATAACTACCTAAAGGATCATCATAGACTTTCCAGTCACAATTTAATGCCAAACAAGAGCTTACCATAGTTAAATCCAAGCCATTCGGTCTCCAACTGTGTGAACCTACAGTTGTTACTTGTTGGTCATTTAACAGTACTAAGTCACAGTCATCTAAATTATCAAATATATTTCTACCTCGAGGGTCTATGGAGTTGCATCCCCAAATTGTGTGATGAGCATTGAAATCTCCAGCTACAAAAATAGGTTTTGGTAAACTATCTATTAGATCTGTGAACTTCTTAATGTGAAATCTTGGTGAGCTGTTGTTTGGACAGTAGACTGAAACTATTGTGTATTTCTTATTATTAATTGTTACCTGGATTGCTAGATTTTGTAAAGAATTATCAAAAAAAGTTGGGAGCCTGACATACTGAATGCTTTTATGAATTATAATAGCAACCCCATTATGCTCATTTCCACAGTCATTTCGTTCTATGTGATAACCTTTAATTTTAAATTTTTGGTGAGGCTTGAGCCATGTTTCTGATATTAAAGCTATATCTATGTAGTTATCATAAATATATTTTTAAAATAAATTGCGACTGCTCAGTATGCTCTGAGCATTCCATTGCATTATATTTAAATATTGTTCTGTGAACTTAGTAACCTTTCTTTCTTACTGAGAGTTTCTGATAGAATACCTAAAATATTTTTTGATGAAATTATTGTCTCATTTGTTTTGTTCAAAGTAATTATTTTAATTATAGTTTCTATTAAAAGATTCATTGCTGATGCATCAGTATTTAGTATGTCAAGTAAGTTGGTTTGAGGTTTTTTGTAATCTTTAACAGTGGTCTTTAGTTCTGGGAAATTTTTCTTATCAAACAGATTTGCATAAGTGGGTGCTTTGTGTTTAATTCTGTTCTCTTGAATTTTCTTTTGTTTGATGGGGCATTGACCAGAAATACTAATGTGATTACCATTACAATGAGCGCAAACAGCATTCTCTTTGGTGATTGTGCAGTCTTTATAATTGTGGTTATTGTTGCAGATTGAACATCTCTCATCATTTTTGCAGTATTTAGAAATGTGTCCATACCTCAAGCAGCGATAACACTGCTTTACCGGTGGTATATATTGCATGATGTTATGTCTCCATCCCTCGAGGTCTACAAAATCCGGCAGGGAGGTTGCTGCGAATGTGATGGCAACTGTTGGAGTTGGCTGACGGACGAAACCATTTGCTGTAGCAACTTTTCTGAAAAAACGACGGATGCTTATAATTTTCTTAGTGCTGCTTAGAAGAGTGTATATTTTCTTATTTGTGTACTTTACTGGGACATTACGAATAATGCCAGTTGTTTCTGTTGATGTTGCTGGTATTGTGGCTGCAAAGTTATTTTCTTTTAAAAATGTTTTATTTATTAAGAATGCATTGGCCAATCCTGGTTTTTCAAAATATACGCCGATTTTGTATTTATTGAGAGCCCTTAAGTACTTAATACCCTTATTATATCTTCTTATGCAGTTTGAAATGGAAAGAAGATCTCTGCTGCCTATTGGTGTCTCACTGCCTACTGCTTGTACAAAGACGACAAACTCTGTTGCATTTGAATCCTCTGGATACATTCGAGTATAGTCGGTAACATAATATGGGGCATGGTTACTCTCCTGCTCTCCCTCGTCCTCCGACTCCGATGTTGTGCTGGTAGAGTCTCGGTTGAGACCCCCCGAATCCTGATCAGGAACATCATCTTTTTTTCTTTTTTTCCCTGCTCGCCTCCCCATCGTCTTAATTGCGGTTAAAACTCTTAATTTAACAACTTTTTTAATTATTGAAGTTAAAAAATTTAAGGAGCCCGCCTTTACTCTTCGAAGTTCCCGCGCTTTTTTTCTTGTTTTTCTAGCAACGAATTATTTTTTTGTTGACATTTGTACTGACAGAAGGGTGCGTTCCATTGTTGCTATTTTTACTATTTCCGCTAGCGTTTTGCACTCGCGTTTGTAAGTTGCGTTTGTGTTCCTGTGCAATAAACGCGCCGCCTTCAGACATAACCTCCAAATCCATGCTCATATCCAATAACTTGGTTTTAATAGCATCAGCGCTTATCTTTAGACCTGAATGCTCAATGGCCATAATCATAGGACTGAATTTTTCAGGGAGTCCTGCCAGTAGTAGTGAGCCGATCCACTCATCATTTATCTCGAAGCCAGTACCTTTTAATTTTTGAGCTGTGTCTACAAGCTGGTTTACGTAGCTGGTCATTCCATCACAGTTATCCATACGGATTGATATTAGGTTTCGTAGGAGACTGATCCTGCGCGTAAACCCGGAGTCATCAAACAATGATTTTAGTTTGTTCCACAAAGCTTGAACTGTTTCTTCGTTCTTGATATGTACAAATAGAGTTGGATCAATCGTCATAATAATTTTCGCTCTGGCCTTTTTGTTATCCTGAACAGACAATGCGGTTGCATTGTTAACATCCACGCCTTCCAAAATCATGAAGTTTTCGACGGAAAACGCCCAATCGTCATAATTTTCACGTCCTTTCAGTTTTGGAACATTAACTGCGTAGTTTCCCGACATTTTGAGCACTAATACTATAAAAAACAACCGAAAAAATCTAAAGATTTAGGGACTGGGCCCATAACCTATTAAAACACATTGATGGTTTTCAACAGACTGTTTATTTTAAACCAGGAACACCGTACATAAAGTAAACTAGAGTGCGCTAGTGTAGATTATTTTGTTATCTTCATACATTTTAACACATCTATGGTATTTTTATAAGATGAGATCACCCGCGATTCACTTAAACCCCTTAAACTGGTACACCGGCGAGCGTTTCGCCTACCATACTACATCAGCGTCCGCCAATTCCGGCTAGTGGCCTAATGTGATCAGCAAGCCAATTGTATGACAACACACCTCTCCTCCCTTTTCCGCTTTTCCTTTTCTACCCACCCTGTCATAAATGGCAGACCCTGGCAATGGGCTGGGCAGGCGAAACGAAGGCTTCACTCCGTTTAGGTGGTACGCCAACCATCTTGATTGTAATACATCAAAGCGTGTACAGATGGTACCATCCACGAAGACGCGCCCAACTATCTTTCCAGTTGACATTAACGCTCTTTCGTAATTAGTTTATTCGTCGTAGTGTGTATGTGCACATATAAGTAATTAGTGTATATCGACAGAATTAAAACACTAGCGGACACTTAGCGTTGCACATTAGTGCTATAAGCGATCAGAAAAATAGTGGGGCGCGTCTTCGTGAACGGCACTACCTGTATGGTCTGATGGAATCCTCATCAAATGTCTCTCTCTCTCTCGCACTCGTTAATTCAGACGCAGCCGCTCTCTGGCGCCGTGACGTATTACATGCACGGGCATTATTGTCGTATTGATAAACTACTTAGTGTTCTCTTTTTTCAGTATCAAACTCGTCCCGAACGTGTTAATAAAAGGCTATAATAACAAATGAAAATTATCAAGACATAGACACAAAACTATACAGGTGTACAAGAGAATAGGTCACTCCTTAAAACTGCGTGATCAGCTGATCATATAAAACAACTTTTACTATTGGAGCAACATCAAAATCGTGATTTTTTTTTCAAATGCTCCTTACACTATCGTCGAGGTAGCAATTAATAAGTTTGTATGGACCATTTTATTTTTATTTTGATGTTGCTACCACAGACGTTGTTGTATATGAGCAACTGATCACGTGGCTTTAAGGAATATCCTATTCTTTTGTACACCTTGTATAGAATGACAATGAGGATTGTTTGAATAACAAAAAGTTATTCTTTCTTTGTACAACTTAACGATGTTATATGCAATATATTAGTGTGTAAGACGAAATAAACAACGATTATAAAGATACAGCGTGTTTTATTGAAGAGAAATAATAATATTGAAAATAATGAAATGCAGTTTATTCCTTTTACCGCCTTGGCCAGTGTTCAGATCTGTCCGATGCTATAAAAAGTCTGTTCGAAACGCATGTTATTACGTAAATTATTACCTTTTACGAAAACAAGAAAAATTGTGTATTGGACAGTAAGTAGTTCTTTTTACTTTGCATTTTATGGTACAAAGATGTTGATGTACTTGATAAGTAAAACCTAATGAAGTCGACGACTTTTGTATTTATACATGTCCTGGTTAGAAGTACGCAAGTGTAGTGTCCCCAACGAAAAAAAACCTTGCATCCATATTGTAAGAATTTCTTACATATCCGAACACATATCCGTGTTAGGGCAAACACATATCCGTGTCAGTAGGCCTATTACGAAAACATTTCATTCATTCGGAGTTCGAACTTCAAACGTATAAACCTATTAAATCAAAATAACCATTTACTTGCGTCAAAGCTTTAACAAAATATGAACAACTGAAACTAGCTGTGTAAAAACACGACCATTTTTAATTTTAAAAAAGTCAAAGGTTTGACACAAGTAGGTTTTATTTTTCTAATAGCGTTATAAAATAAATAAATTGTTTTTTTATAATCACACCAATTATCTAGCCCCAAACTAAGCAAAGCTTGTACTATGGCGAATAGATAACGGATAAACATACTTAAATGCTTTTATAAAAATCAACGACTGAGGTACAAATGCTCGTGCTCATCACACATATACTTGTCCATTGCGGGATTCGAACACGCAACCGCCTGTTGCGAAAGTCAAACCGAACGAAACATTTTTGTAGTAGCCCTTTAGGCCACGGCACTGTTCTGTCATAGATCAGAGACCGATAAACCATCATAAGGACAGAACTTCTCCAAACAATATTTTGTTTTTATTATTGTCGTTGTTGTAACGACTCGCTTCACATAGATAAGGTAACAAATACACTGACCGAACGGGTATTATAATATGTTATATAGCACTAAACAATAACCTGAACACTGGCCAAGGCATTCCTTTGCATTTAAAAGAAAAAGAGGGTAGAGCGACCGACTCTGTGAGACCCCAGAACCTCAGGGTTGGAAACCCCTTCTTGGCATCCAGGGTGTCTTCTGGCTCTGGGCAGACTTGGAGACGCTCAGCGGTTACTCCGTGTCCATTGCCACCTGGAAATAAAGAATAAAATGGTTAAGGTCGAGATCCTAAAAGCCTGAATCTCCTTGGCACTAGTCTCAAAGCAGTGTGGTAGGATAAAAAACTGGACAAGTGCGAATCACCGAGGACTTCGTACTTTGCAGCAGAGAAATCGCTGGTAGGCAATTAAGGCAGCAATACATAAACCTAATGCATCAACCTCCCTGTCGCAAGGACATATTTAAAAGAAATGCATATAATAAGAGTATTGTTTTGTATAACTTGCTACCGGAAGAGCTAATAACACTTCAAGGACCAATATTTAAGAGGAGATTGACTAACTGGCTTTTGGACAAATGTTTTTATAGTTTTAATGAATATTCTAATTGGCGACAACATACTCATATTTAATTTCATTCAAACTACCAAACATTAAGTATACTAATGTAATTTAATTGACATCAATATTATGTGTAATTTTGTAATTGAATTTTTGCACGTCTGCGAGCAGACTGAACACATGCGCTACTTCTTTTTATATCTTTATTTACTGTGTTCTTGGCAAATAAACGCTTGAGTTTGAGTTTGTAGGTACATGTTAGAAATAGTTCAGAAATCGAGTCTCGCAATTTAAATACCTACAAATGTATAGTTTTCAGAGTTTATCCTGTTTTTGCAGTATAAGACGATAAGACGATATTGGTTGCCAAAGTACTACTAATTAATGTAAGATAAAACTTTTTTACTGAAACAAATTAATTGTTATTGTTGTTGTTGTTAAACATAGTTCTAGGTCAACAGAAAGTACCCTATCATCATCTCAGCCATAGAATGTCCACTGCTGAACATAGGCCTCCCTCAATGACTTTCATTTCACATTGCCAATACTCGCCACGCTTGGCAGACGGGTTGGCGAGCGCAGTTTTTTATAAGATTTCGCACGCAGACGCTGCTGCCCGTCTCGTGCTACAGGAATTAGCCGCCTCTTACGACACGCCTCCTGTTTGCGGTGGGAAAGTGTACTTTACGGCTGTCCCCACACGGCACTGGCACAGGAAAGTACCCTATGCATTTTGATTTCCCTAAATAGTGTCAAAATATACGTTTTTAGCGGCATAACGGTCGTATCTTTTTTTACGTTAATTTAGAAGTTTGATCTTGTTACAGCTTCAAGGGAGTGTAGACCAGCCTGCCTAGCATGAGCACTAAAACACGATATGATATAATATGATATAGCGATATATCGACACAAACTGTAAAAATATGATAGTTAGTTAGTTAGTTAGTTTAGCTGGGCTTTCTCCGCACTTAGCCTCATGATTAGGCCATTGTGCGTGCTGCTTAGTCTTTCTTACTCCAACCATCCTAGGTCATCCCAAAAGGTCAGCAGCCTTTTCAGATTGCTGCTGGCTTCCGGGAGCGATCCTGGTGATTGGAGGATCCGTGCCCGTTGATCTGCCACGCTTCTGCATTCCAATAGCACGTGCTGTGGCGTTTCTTCTGCCTCTATGCATCCTCTGCATGTGGAGCTGTCTGTCACACCTATGTTAAACAGGTGTTTATTAAGAGGACAGTGGCCGGTTATAATACCTATAACCTTGCGAATTTTGTCCCTTGCTAGCCTGATGAGGTTGCGGGCAATCTTATTTGATGCCACCGGAACCGCATTTTTCGTTTGCCTAGTAATAATACGATACTAATATGATAGTTAAAGCCGCCGTGTTTAATCGCCGTGCCGGTTACGTTACATATTATGATCGCTGTTTTGATAAAAAATCAAATTGCCGGCTATATCCATCGTATTTTTACAGTTGGTGTCAATATATCGCTATATTATATCATATCATATCGTGTTTTAGTAGTCATGCTAGGCAGGCTGAGTATATAAAACAATTATAAAAAAAATAAAAACCGACTTCAACGAGAACATTGAATCTCTCATCAACTGGCATTGGACTCCAAAAGTAACTGATTAGGTACTTAAGAGTTAAGATTATTTTTATCGTTTTAGTTTTTTGAAGTCGGTTTTTTTTAATAAAATTAACTTATATCATCTATTTTAGTAATAAATCTTAATCAAAACAAATCTTACGAATGCAAACATATTTTAACTGCTGAACACTGATTTCATTTCCTATTTTTCCATCCTTAGAAGTATTTTTTTTTCCGAAAATGTTTTATTATAGTATTTTCGAAGTATAAGCTATTCATAAAAAAAAGAATCATCAAAATCGGTCCACATTTGTCCATATTAGGTAAGATACATACTAAAATCAGTTGGCGTGGTACGGAGTTCATGCAATGTTTGATGATTTTCTTATAGATCCTATCATCAGAATTAATATACATCAGAAATTATATGGGACCATTCTGAAGGTATTACTTTTCAAACAAAAAAATAATTATCGAAATCGGTCAACGTAGTAACGAATAATCGCTGAACATACATAAAAAAAAGGTTTCGATGAATTGAGAACCTCCTCCTTTTTTGAAGTCTGTTAAAAAAGGAATAAATTGCTTATAATGGTTTTTATGACAATGATTTTCAAATACAAAATCGAACAAACGATCCATGCTTCCATCAGATAGTTGCTATTCTTATTCGTCAGCAGTGATCGGAGTAAGTAGATTGATTTGGGTTCAATGATCTCAAACATTGATGTTAATATGGACATGCCTCCGGGATTTCTGAATTTCTTGGTATCAGTTTTTGAAAAAGACGTATGTCCATATTATGCTAGCACTACCAAAGTATATCAAATCAATCTACCTACTCCGATCACTGTTCATCAGCCATTTATATTTGGCTAACTGACACGGGAGTCGCAACATTTTGTACTCAACTGAACATTCTCATATGGGCAAAGTGCAGTTCAATGAATGCCAATGTCGATATTTAGATGATAGAAATTACATTCTAAAATGTTTTTAAGAATAAAAAACAAGTTAATGTCGAAAAAAAGGTTGTTTTTTTTCTCTTTCTCTTTATTTAGGACTACAAACAGTTACATTAATGGCATAACCTCTAATTTTACTAAACAAATTACTTGCAATGTAACCAGCACCGTTGTCCACAGATATGATTAATAAAATTAAACGGTGGCGCATCGCAAAATTAATTTACATAGTTCTCATTTACAAAACTATTCGCACCCCAAGGTACGAATAACATCACAAACATTTTTTCTAAACGTAGGAGGTGAGCTTGAGAAAAGGTCGATGTCGCAGAAATGTTTGTTGTATAGGCTCATTAATCTATACAATGGAGAACGCTTGTTGTTGTTTGTTGTTGTTGTTGTTGTTGTTAGCGTGGATGTAAGGTTCGTTTTTTCCAACCGCTATAGTATCAAATCTAGATAGTTTTTACGATTTGAAGCTTATTTACATAAAATTTGCGTGTGTAGTTTCGCGAAAATGTTATTTTTGTTTTATTGTTTTAGAGGAATTGTTCAAAACATTTAGCAAAATTAAAGATTCTGATATTTTAAAAAAAAAACTACCCTGATATGCATTTATAAACAATCAATTTGAGTCATATTTGGTCTAAAATATCATGATTTAATAAATCAATCATATTTATGACCAAATTAGTCAATGAGAATAATTTAATCTTAATTCATTTATTCACTTTCATACAGTAACAGTAGTCCACACAATGAAGGTATAACAGATGTTCGTTTTGTTACAGTATGACCTATTAAGGCATTCGTGAAAAAAGTGAATGTTTTTTAGTATAACTATTATTATTGCAGCCGCGAATCTCATTTTATAAGGATACACAGAAAACCAGTTGCTATTAAAACAAAAAACCGTAAAAAATATTTCCAACCAGCCAAATTGGCTTGAGCAATTTATTCATAATTTAGTCGATCAGTTTTCCTTATGTTGTTAACTAGCACTAGAGTAGAGATACGGTGCTACAACAAAATTAAATTACAATGTCAGTGTAATATAATTTCATTTTTATTTTATTGTTCGTTATTGACAGACGATCCTGCCTTTTGTGTCCCAACACTTGCACGAGAGATGTCCTAAACAGAGCGACACAAAATGCGGTAGAAGTTGCCAAGTTCTTGTCAAAGTCTATCTAGAATCGCCATTGACAGGATATAATGAGACAATTTGACAAACGTGAAAAAGTTTTTTTGCTTTTGTTTTTCTGATGCAATTAATATATATTTTATTGGTAGCGTTTCGAAATTTTAGCTTTGATTCATTCATTATTCCTTAATCCGAACTTTATTTAGTCGAAGTCTCTACCGGGGAAGAACCTCACAACAGAAACCGCTTCAATAGGTACAGCGCGGAAAATAAGGCTAGATCCACACAATTTAACAAAAATTCACAATTTTGATCCATTCGTTGATGTAGCCCGTTAAACACTTGCGCGATATTCATGTGGAATAACGTGGGGCTACATTGAGGGCACCAACGGCAAGTGTGTCTGCGGTGCGTCTCCCCAAACCATGGGCCACCTTCTATTATGTCCCGCGTGTTCGGACAGCCATGCCAGAATGCCATCGTTACAAGAAGAAGGTCGTTCGGTTCTGTGGCCGGCCCATTGCCACTTTAGCTTGGTACATTTTAGGACTATGTTCATTACTTTGGTGTGCTGCCGGATAACCTAGTTTTGGGTTTTATCTCTTAACGAAATACCAATCGACCTTTCCATAGCTCGCTGAGTGACGTGAAGTCGGTGAGCCAGCTTTACTGTTTATTTTTACGGGCTATTAAATAAAAGTCTAGTTCACATACATTTATTGTGAAAACATCGCTTATATAAAAGCAGTAATGCTTTGTGAGTAGCAATCAACTTCGCAGTTGTTTTCACATCCATATATAACTTGTTTAAAATGCGCACACATTGCCACATTATCAACTAATGGCCAATTATAAACATACAAACAAGCTCTACAAAACATATTTACCTTATTAAATTTGTAAATGAGACGCATAGGGTAACACAAATATCACATTAAATTAAATATGTAATGACAACACGATAAGTTTGTGAACGTTTCTTTATGACATTGTTACATAATCTTATATCGCGTAATTGAATAAGGTCAACGGTCAGACTGTTATTGAACCACACAATGCTATCGCATTCGTAACGAGAGAACCGGCGCGCGCGCACGCTTCGCTATGAAGCAATATATCTTTATTTTTCTCACCGGGACTTTAGTCAACGGCTTAAATTTAGACTACTTGGACCCAGCCAAGCTGCAGACGAAAGCACCAGCCAACTTGCAACAGCAAGCGGCTTTAACGATAATATCGAAATACATCAGCAACGTCAACGTCGAGGTAAGCCCGTTACTATTCAGGGATCACAAAGATGTGTTCTCATTGCGCACATCTAAAGGGCAACTCCGCATCAGAGCCAGCTCAGGAGTCGCAGCCGTGTGGGGATTCAATTACTACTTGAAGAAGTACTGCAAAAGCCAGATCGCTTGGCAGGTCCAGCGAGTATCTATCCCAATCCCGCTACCTGAAGTCGACGAGGTAATCGTAGCCAGCGACAGATTCCGTTACTACCAGAACGTATGCACAGTGTCTTACAGCTTCGTGTGGTGGGATATTGCAGAATGGAAGAATCACATCGAATGGATGGCACTAAACGGAATAAACTTGGCATTGGCGCCGATCGCGCAAGAAGCAGCTTGGGCGAAGATTTATCGCCAAATGGGCATGACTCAGGAAGAAATAGATCAACATTTCACGGGACCAGCTTTCCTGTCTTGGCTCAGAATGGGAAATATGCGCGGATGGGGCGGACCCCTCGTACAGTCGTGGCATGACAAACAGAGGAACATTCAGGATTTCGTTGTGGACTACATGTTCCAACTCGGAATAGTGCCAGTATTCCCAGCGTTTAATGGACACGTACCAGTAGCCTTTAAGAGACTGTACCCTAACACTACTTTTCACTCAGTAGAGACGTGGAATAAGTTTAGTGACGATTACTGCTGTGGCCTCTTTGTGGAACCGAGTGATCCTCTATTCGAAAGCGTAGGAAGTATGTTTATGAGAGAAATCACTGCCGGAACTGCCTCAGGACATATCTATTCAGCCGATCCATTCAATGAAATAATTATATCAGATTGGTCCGAAGAATTTGTACAAAATACAGCAAAACAAATATTTTCCGTACTGTCGAATAATGATGAAGCAGCCGTGTGGTTGGTTCAAAACTGGATGTTTGTTCACGACCCGATTGTGTGGCCGAAGAACCGAGTGAAAACTTTCCTGACCTCCGTGCCAAATGGCAGAATGCTTGTGCTAGATCTTCAGTCAGAGCAGTGGCCTCAATATTTATTTTACGATATGTATTTTGGGCAACCATTCATTTGGTGTATGTTACACAATTTCGGAGGCACTCTTGGAATGTTTGGGAGCATGCCCACTATAAACAAAGACGTATATATAGCAAGAGATCGCGCAAATAGCACAATGATTGGAATCGGACTGACCCCTGAAGGTATCAACCAGAACTACGTGGTCTACGATTTAATGCTGGAGTCGGGTTGGCGAAAAACTCTCATAGAAGATCTAGATCAGTGGGTGACAGATTATGCCCAAAGACGATATGGCTGCTATAATACGACCAATGCATGGAAATCCTTATTGAAAAGCGTGTACAGCTTTGATGGACTTAACCGAATGAGAGGCAAATACGTCGTCACTAAAAGACCCAGCCTGAAACATACGCCATGGGCGTGGTATAAGAGCAGAGACCTATTTGACGCCTTCAAAGAGTTTGCTTTTGTCGCGAACAATGAATGTTTTACTCCTGGATTCTATCATGACCTCGTCGACGTAACGAGACAAGCGTTGCAATACCGAGCCGAACAACTGTACAAAAACATGGTTATCAACCGATATTCCAACGTTTGGGTATTTAATTCTTCGATAATCCAGTTTCTAGATATTATGTACGATATGAAAACGATACTTGCAACGAATTCAGATTTTCTAATTACAGATTGGCTGTATAAATCCAGGGCATTAGGTAGGACGCCTCAAGAGAAGTACTTCTATGAATTAAATGCTCGGAATCAGATTACTTTGTGGGGGCCAAATGGGGAAATATCTGATTACGCTTGTAAGCAATGGGCAGAAATGTTCCACTACTATTACAACCCAAGATGGGCCATGTTTTTGTCAGCTGCTTTAGATTCAAGAGTTAGAAATGAGAAATTTGATGAGCGATCGGTACAGAGCATCGTAAAAGCAATGGTTGAGGAGCAATTCTTATACATTTCAATAGACACCTTATTTCAGCAAGACCCTAGAGATACAGCTTTAAATTTGTATAAAAAGTGGGCGTATGTTCCAGATCTTTCCGATCTGCCTTTGGAACTAATAAGACCAAATAATCAAAGGAGGACCACACTGGCAGACATTGGGGAAGACGGTGAAGTTACAAATGAACAGCCTACAGTTACAATGATTCATTCAACTACACCTGCGTAATTACATCTCTTCATATGTTCATGGTTATGTATAATAAAATATATATTATTAAAATGTATTTTTAATTTACACACCGATTTACATATCAGAATTGCCATCTGCATGCCTCGTAAAACGCCATGCAAAGCATTAATTGATGTAGCTGTCTTTAATGAGATAATGAGAATGAAGATCTTAAACCTTAATGAAAGTGAAGAGCAAAGGCGACAAATACACACCCATGCATGGTGTCTAACTTTTCTTCTGCGGTTTGGTAGTTCTGGCAGGCCTACGACACTCCGCGTTTCGGTCGAGATAAATACCTACGTAACGCGCACCTTCGAAGAGGCTAAAATCAGTCGAGTGTCACGCGTGCGCGCTGTAACACGTTCTTATTATTTACTTTCGACTTTATTCAGAGTTTATTCACTGTGAATAAGAAGATTAAAAGAAATCGAAAATATTGCGCAGCATTTGGCTTATATATTTTGCCACCGGGTCGCTCGGTAGGATTAGTTATCTGTGCATTAGTAGCAGCGACGCGACCGGTCCGTTGTGATTGAAAATACTAACGTCTCGATTTCCAGCAGACCTACCACAATATTATAATTATATTATTAAGTCCATAAACCACTTCTATAATATTTTAAGTAATAATTAGGTAGGTACTTACTACGTTACGACATTTTTATACAGGGCTCTTTAACACTAATATTACGATCAGGGTGTTTTCAAAAATTAATTGTATCGATATACCGAAATGGAAAGTAATACCTATTTTCATTGACATGGTTACTAATTATCTACACGCTATTTCATGCGTAGGTAGGTATCGACCAAATTTACAAACACAAGTCGCAGCCCTAGCGAGAGAGCGGTAGCTGACAGGACAAAGTAAAAAGAGCTCTCACTTGTGGCGTTTTGGTGGATTATCGCTTGCAGTAACGCTTTGTAGGCTATTATAAAATGAGAGTACATTGCCCGGTGCAAGCTAATTTGCTCTTTGTTGCCGCACATTGAGAGTAGATTATCTATTTTAGTGTAGTATGTGTAGCTCACTTCACCCCAATAGCACCTAGTACATAAGTGTAGTGCCTAATTATGACACATTATACTGGATCATTAGACAGAACAAGAGTGTTTCCTTTGCGCAACGGTCCCAACCTTACATTAGCAAATGTCTTTAAGTGTCGTTTCTGCCTATATTATTTATTCTGTGGTTCTGGTACCCGATTTAACTCTATTCAATTTGTGTTTTCAGTGCTGTCTCTTTCTCATACCAGTATGACAAAACGAGTGATAGACTCGACTTTAGCTTTGTCTGTTCGGTACTTACAGCGTCCTAAGGTTGGTTTTCCACGAAAGCTGTGCGAGAATGACAAGCCGAGCGGATCTCCAAGCATGGGTTGTCATTTGTATGGAAACACATTTTCTTTTTTCACGCACAGCTTTGGTGGCCTTAGCCTAAGGCTGTCTGTCTACTGGAGCGGAGCGAGGAAGAGGAGCGGGAAAGCGAAGTAGGAAAGCTGAAAGGACAAACGATAATCTTTTCCTTTAACTTGTCTGCCCCGAGTGAAATTTAGCGTAGAACTAAACCAATCGCAAGCCGCTGGCAGCTCAAATGACTCTTTGTGTGCTCGCGGACAAGCTCAGCGAATGAAAAAATACAGTCCGCAACTCCGCTCCGCATACTTTTACACTCCGCTCCGCTACTTAGCTCCGCGTCTGTGGACAGACACAGTCCGCAACTTCGGTCCGCAAACTTTATCGCTCCGCTGCCCCACTCCGCTCCGATGGACAGGCAGCCTAAGGATCCGAGCGATCCTATCCAAGCCTACACCTGAGCTATAGGTAACACGACGACATTGAAGAGTAAAGGCCACAACACACATCCCTGTGGGACACCATCTATTTATACTACTCACCGCAGCCTGCGGGTCCCTCTCGTCCCCCGGGGGGTCCCTCTCGGTGGCCGAGCCCGCGTCGCCGGTCGCGCTGGCGCCGCCCCCGCGCCTCTCCTCGCCCTCTACGAGAGCCAAGAATCTGCCCAATTCTGCTTCGTCAGCGATACGAAGGGGCGTCTTTGGACCTACTATCGCGATGGACACATTCTGTGGATCAATAAGTTTATTTTTGTTAATTGTGCTTATGTTGATATTGGATTCCGTGATTATATTATTTATACAGGCAGTTGTAAGTACTAGCAATGTTGCAAGAGGTGATTCAGAATCAAGTCTAGTATGCAGAAATAATGTTTTAAAGATGAAAAATGGTTTATTTTTTTAAATTAATTATTGTAAAACATTACATTTTTACAGTTACTATGCATAGCTCCAAAAAACTGTTTAAACAGGTTATCGGGAACTTTGTTACTCGTCGACACAGAGATGCAATTAAAATGCCGGCACATCACTCAGGGGTCCTGGGTTCAAATATCAGTGCGTCTAATTACACGCAAAAGAGAGGTTATTGAGCTATGCAATGCGAGCTGTAATATCAACTGTGCAACATTGCCATATTAAGCATTGAATTAATGATTTCGTTTTTCGGCTGGCACTTATTTAAAATAAATAAATAATAAATTGTTTTTACATACCCCTATACTAAGCAAAACTTATACCTACTGCCATAGTACAAATTAACGGATAACGGTACTAGATAACAATAAACATACTTAAATACTTTTATAAACATCCATGCCTTAGGTAAAAATGCTCATGGTCAACCCGCAACCGCTGGCTTTGTAGTCCAGAGTACAAACTATTAAACCAAAAGGTTACCAAAAACAAAAATAAATTGATTACATAGTTAGTCACAAGTGAAGCTAAAATAAGGAACTTACAATAATACAGGGCTGTTACAATAAAACAGCTTTTATTGTGTTAATTGTTTTGTCTAATTTATCTTCCGAGAGCGCATACATACCTTGTTTGTAAGATCAACTTCATTTGGCAGCGTATCTCTCAAAGCTCTTAATCCGTGAGCAACCAAGTCCTGCAGATCACAATCTTGGAACGTGGTCAGGTGTTTTTCAAGGTACGTCCTCGCTGACTGAGAGCGTGCACCGATGGCCATGGCCCGGCAATCGAAGTAGTTAGCTGAGGGACAGGTCTGGTAAATGTGGGGACCTTGGTCCTGGAATAATAAATTAAAAATTGAAAATACTACATAAAATAATGACCATTATTTTCATATATGTGCCGTGTAGAGACGGACGTAAAGAATACACTTCCCCACCGCCATCAGGAGGCGTGTCGTAAGAGGCGACTAATTCTTGTCTGCGTGCGAAATCTTATAAAAAACTGCGATTGAAAACCCGCCTGCCAAGCGTGCCTAGTATTGGCAATCCCCTCCAGTAATAGGTCATTGAGAAAGGCCTATGTTCAGCAGTGGACGCCCTATGGCTGAAATGATGATTACCGAATAAGGGAAAATATGAACTACTAGCTGCTGCCCGCGACTTTGTTCACGTGGTCTTTAGTTTAGTTACACTACTATGGTTTTGCGACTACGCGAAGTCGCAGACAACAGCTAGTGTTACATTTTTATTTACATCACAAAAAATTGCCAACTGAAAAGCGACATCAACGGTAAGAAGCGACATATACGATGACAGTTATCTTGCATCTTTCGGGAACCATACATTTTTACGGGATAAAAGTAACCTGTATGTTATTTCAGGCCAGGCTATATCTATTTGTGTGCCAAATTTCAGGTAGATCCGTTCAGCCGTTATGACGTAATTAAGTTACAAACATCCATCCATCAAAACTTTCGCATTTATAATAATAGTATTATTATTTTCATATCAGAAAAAAAATTGCCAACTGAAAAGCGACATCTAACGGTAAGAAGAATCTATAATTATAGTTACCTATCTTACATTGCTTGGGAAGAGTTTAGTAAGATTTACAACTAGCGGCACGGTTCTTGAGCGCTGGGCGAAAGATGCGCAGAAGACCATTACGATTACGTGATTGGCCAGTCGCGTGTCGCGCCCGCACCGCCGCCCGGGGTTGGTTGCTGGCTCCACGCACACGCGTCTCTGATATGATGATCGTCTCATAAGATGCGCAAAGCGATCCCCACTCTTTCCTCCAGCGCTCAAGACCCATGCCGGGGATTGTAATTGCCTATGCTTTATAATATAAATATACGACAAAACACACCAAATGTCAGTTCAAAGTGAGGAATTAACATCCTTGTGTTATGAGGTATCAATGTTGAGGTATCAATGTTGAGGTATCAATGTTGAGGTATCAATGTTGAGGTATCAATGTTGAGGTATCAATGTTGAGGTTTCAATGTTGAGGTATCAATGTTGAGGTATCAATGTTGAGGTATCAATGTTGAGGTATCAATGTTGAGGTATCAATGTTGAGGTATCAATGTTGAGGTATCAATGTTGAGGTATCAATGTTGAGGTATCAATGTTGAGGCATCAATTTTGCCACGGGCGTCCTCCAGCACACCCAGACTCGAGCCACTATGTTTTTTTTTAAATCGATCAATATCGAGAATCGAACCCGGAACCCCTTTGCTTTCAAGGCAAATTACTGTGCCACTACACTAATCGGGTCTTTGCTACTTGCTTTAGGAAAGTCAGATTTATTCACAAAATAATATAACATTTGTGATAATTAACTATGTATGTTATTTAAATTTGCGGCAAAGTATCGCGCGGATAAAGCGAGGCTGCAAAGTGAATTGTCAATGCCTATGTTTGGAAGCTAACCAATTTTTTTTTAGTTTAACTTTTGAATTCTAACATTCTATTTATCTATTTATCCTTAGCTATTTATTATTGTAACCTAAATCTATACAGCTTTATATTCTTACACAGGTGTAGCTTATGATGTTGGCTAAGTGCGGAAACAGCATAGACAAACTAACTAACTATGATGTTGGCAAAAACAGTATTTATTCCTATCACGATTTTGTATGGTCCAACATTATTGCATTAGGTGTATGTACATGTAATGATAGACATAACTTTATTTAAATAAAAAAAATAAAAAAAAACTTTAAATAGCAAATATTATAGAATGTTACTCACATCATATCCAGCTACAAGCAAACCAACACCAAGTGGTCTCTTGTCGTATCTCTGAGTGCAGATCTGCATCTTGTTCCCAACAAGGCCAATCAACCGTCCAACAGGCATCGGGGCATCATGAGCATACTTGTGGTTCAGGCACTCAGTGCGCATGAAGCGGCTGTAAAGTTTACATTTTTAAGGTTAAATATTTTAATAAAATAAAATTATTCAGTACATTAGGTTGTTAGAAATACACCTGTAAAAAATGTTACGTTCATTGGTAATCTTTTTGCTAAGATACATTATTGAGTGAGCCCTGGGCCACACAAGAACATTATACAATCTACAACAAAGTTGGCAAATATCTTGTAAGAATTAGTATATGAAGTGACAGAAAAATGTTTTTGTAAGGGTGTAATAATAATGTCTATTGGTAACAGATTAACTCGTCTAAGCCTAAGCAGATATGGATAAGACTGTGTAACAATATAATTCCCATTGTCTTTAATGTCCTTTGGCTGAGGAGTTAAGATATCATCCCAATTATCAGATAACAGACATTTATCAATTACAAGATATATTAGCCTTCAACTTTTATTAAAGTTTCACAAACCTCAGCATTCTGGCATCCGCAGTCAGTCCAGATATGGAGATACCAATGTGCTCATCAATAGGAATAATTTTCTTTTGGTACGCAGATAACTCACTGACTGCTCGTTTCAGTGCTATGAGCACTGCAAACTGTTTGTTCTTCAAGCCGATTGTAGCCGAGCCCAGCTTCACCGCCTCCATAGCATACTCCACCTGGTGAAGTCGGCCTTGGGGGCTCCATACTGTGACGTCACTGTCATACTGATTTCTGAACTGTAATAGGAGAATGCATAATGTTAGTTTTAATGCAAAAATCTTTGGTTAGAGTCAGGTTTTTTAAACACTTTAGGTCTGATGTTGTAGGTTTGATGAATAGTTGCTGAATCAATTCTTTCGAACGTTATTCTTATAGTAGTTAAAATATTAGAGGTTATGTTAAAAAATACTTTACAAAAATGAAATCAGGTATTTATCGAATAATAAAAGGCGCATTAATCTAAATTAAGTATTGTTTGATTTTTTGTGGGGTTTTAAGACTGTTTTTACGCCAATAAATAAAGAATCCGGCAATGACATTGCAAATTCATTTTTGCAATAAACCGTTTGAAAAATATTATAATAGCAGAAAATGGTAAGGAGATATTATTTTAAAACAAAAGATTAACTTACCATGATTATTTATTTACTTTACCAAGCAATTTTAAGCGTAAGTCTGTTGAAATTTATAACTTTGCTTGTGGGACGCGATGACTATGGTAAATGTCAAATTGACAATTATTTTTTTAATACAAAGTCGAAAGCAACACCAAATGTACTTATTATTTCTAATTTTATTTATACACGAACTAAAGCAAACTTTACAAATATCTAAACATGAAGATAAAAATTAACATAACGCAGCCCAACTGGATGGAACCGGCACAGGATAAATAGGGACAATAGGCGAGGCTTGATATCGAATTCCAAGATCCACTTCGGGTCGCGAAACCAACGATGTAAGTTACCGGGTCTAGGAATTTTGGTTAAATCTATTATTCAGCCTTTTGAAGTTACGGCTTTATTTTGACAATACCTTGTTCAGCCACACTACGTAGGTACAACACTACGTAGGTAGAAAACAGTAAGTTTTAATAAAAATAATGCTTGAAGCTGCAGGAACGAGTACTACGGTTTTTATTACTCTTTATAATTTTACTACAAATTAAATAAATTATTGTTGTCACACAAAGTAGAATAGACAACACTGTTGTCGTCTAGCTAGCTAATTACTTACCTACACATTAGGTATGTATGCCCCACAATTATTGCGTAAAATGAAGCGCATAATAAAGCGGGAAAACGTTGGTAGTTTGGCGGGAATTTCAAAATACTCTGCGGATATCTGTATGACATCCAAGAACGATGTTATACCACAGTACATCTGTGGTTAAACTGTATAAATGGAGCATACTTCTTGAATCGTAATATATAAAACAGGCCAACTTTCGTGCGTGACAACTACGTCTACACTCCTGCTCGTGTCAGTCGATGTATCTGTGTGCATTTATTTATTTAAAACTTTATTGCACAAACTTAAAAATGTACAACAGGTGGACTTAATGCCAAGGGCATTCTCTACCAGCCAACCTTTGGGTCATGCAGAAAGCAGGTAATAGGTGCGGTAAAGGTCCAAAATAAATTGTAATTGGTACTAAACAAACTATGATAATGCAAATTAAATTGAATAAAATACACATATATTTGGATATAAATATGATACAATACACTGCATGTGTAATTCTACCCGGTGTTGAACAATTCCAATTACATTGGGGAGAAATGTGGATTCAATATCTTTAAGTTTTTTTATGATTAAAAATCGGCTGATTTGATACCCGGCTAGTTTTAGATGTTCATATTTTTTCAAAGGATTACACCAGTGAATGGTTATTTTGTAGGTTTATCTAAACGTCCGAACGAACGAAACCTTTAGTAGGCCTTATCTCACTAAGGAAGTGCGACAGAAAGACATCCGTTGCTAGTTTGGTAAGCGCAAATACGCTAGTTACTGTTCCGAATTACGATTTTGGTTCTAAACAGGACTTTTCAAATATATGTATATATATATATACATATATTTCTATTTAGTATTTTTATTTTTGAACGTTGAGTTTTTAATTTTAATCTATTAATCATGTACTGTATACATAATTAATATCCAAATCCATGTAAGATCATTATGGAACATAACTGACATATTGGATACCGAGCGGTCGCTTAAGTGAGAACGCGTACCTAATAATAAAACTTCTTTCTCGTTTTGCTGATAATGTCGCTGAAGATCGCTTCAAAGTGAATGCACTAAAGGGGAATGGGGCAGAAAGGTTCTAGCATGAAGGCTACGTACCGCAGTGTAGGACGTCCACTAGCAAGGTAGATAGACGACCTAGTAAAGGTTGTAAAAAGCCGCTGGATGCTGCCCACTTCCAACAGGCCAGACTCGAAGTCACTAGGCCTGGGTTCAACAGTGGATGTCCTATAGCTGAAATTATGATGGTGAGGTGGTGCCTCAGATCATAGAAATCTGTGGTTGGGTAGTGCAGAGGGAAAGGTAAGGACAGTTTTACCTATTACTACATTAGGTAAAGGTAAAAAAGTGCTGTTACTTTCCTACCTCTACCTGTGCCTCTACCTTAGGTTATTTAGGGTATTCGATAAAGGTACAAGTAATAAAATACTGTAGGTGTTAACCTAGCTTATTTAGTCCCAACTGCGGGCTAGTCTATTTTATTAAAATTTATATAAATTAATATGTATATATATATTAAAATATATATATATTAATATATATATAAATTTTATATATATACCTGCTAGTATGTATATATAATTTTATATAAATTTATATATTATATATAATATATTTATAAAGCAAAAGCAATAGGGATGACGAATATTTTTTTTTATAAGGTGGGCGCGTGTTTTTTTGAAATATTACAGAGATACATTGATTTAAAATGTCACATGATGTTACTTCTTGGTACAATTTTTTCTTAGAAGTGACGTCACACGAGTCCCAACTTCGAACTTTAAAGCGCTTTATCTTAGTATTTTTTTCTTGATTGACAGAGAAAAAGATGGGTGTCCGTTATTTTTTGATGATCTAACTGGCGGACTAAATAACGTTTCATTTTCTTTTCCCAGCGCGTGTTTTTTCGAAATATTACAGAGATATATTGATTTAAAATGTCACATGATGTTACTTCTTGGTACAATTTTTTCTTAGGAGTGATGTCACACGAGTCCCAACTTCGAACTTTGAAGCGCTTTAGCTTAGTAAATTTTTTTTTATTGACAGAGAAAAAGATGGGTGTCCGTTATTTTTTGATGATCTAACTGGCGGACTAAATAACATTTCATTTTCTTTTCCCAGTCGTCAGCCTAGTAAAGTAACTACTATACGGTACCTATCGGACTTTCAAATTGGGTAAGAAGTAGTTTCTGAGGATACAAAACAAGATAAAAAGAGTCACTATGGATTAGTTCCAAAATTATAAAAACGAAATATATTAGAGCATACTTTTCACAGACGGATGGATATAAACTGTTTTATACACAATCCTGGCGTGAGAATATAATACGACAGGCACACATTGTGAACGGTGCTTTGAGACTGTCAGACATCTTGAAAAATGATAATAATCTGGTCTGCTATGCCTCCCGCATCTAAAATTCGAAGAGGTTTCTTTTTTGTACAAAAAATATGTTATTTATTTGGTAGCACTCACATTTTTAATTAGAATTCTTGGCTTAAAATACTTTTATGTCTTTATATTGTCTGCCTCTTTTGATGATTTAAACCTTCAGTAGGCATTGACAAATAATATTATGGCTATTTCAAATAAATACTCGTACTTATACTACATAGATCTTACTTTTGCATGAAATCGGCTGTACGCCGGGCATGTTTGAGCTTTTTTTTGTTTTATAAAAAATACTTTATTTGCAGTAAACAGACAGTTGCAGACGCGCCCACCCTTCACTGCCTCATACTGAGCGGAGACCATTTTGGTACCTAACTTATTTTTAATTTTAAGTTTTTTTAGTTAATGTATTTTTAAGGTTAAATATGTTTTTATTTTTTACTTTGTATTTTAAAGGTACAGTCAACGGCAGGTCAACCTACCCAAAAAGTTAAAGGTCATTGAACCGATTTTCAACTTTAAATCTGACATTTGGAGATCAAAATCAATTGAGAACATTTGACGTTTTGTGGTAGGTTGAGCTGTTGTCTGTACCAAATAAAAAACTGTTAAACTGGTGCAAAAACTCATTGATTTTAAAAACCAGTAACGAATCGTTCAAATTTAATGCACTAAAGACTGAAAAATTTGTAAAAATATATACGCGGCACGCAAGCAGTTAAGACAAATCTCAATTCAAATTCAAAATTAAAATTCAAATTTATTTATTTGCACCAAACATGGTATATGCAATAAGCAACTCAACTCGTTCTCTCACTCTTTTTTCGTTTACTACTAATAGTACCACTTGTAGCAGAATTCATGGAATAAATTTTCAAAAAATTAGATTTTAGGTATTTCCATGCGAACCTTGCCATTTCGTGTTCGGATTGAAATTCGCATGATTCAAAAATACGTCCCCTGAAATGGATTGTCTGAAACGCGAATGGAACGCCGCTAGCTTAACGCACACCCTTGGCGTGTTCGCTGCGAACCAAAAACCGAAAAGGTAACCCTTAATAGAGGGGTTAATAGTTTAATTCTAATGATTCGGCTGGAGCCCTGGCGTTTACTATAATCCTATGTTACGTCGTATTTTCTTTTGAAGTATGATCCCTATAAATTAAACTCACTTAAATACAATTATCAGCTAAGACTAACAAAACATATTGAGATAGAGTTGCTAGTGTAATCAACTCTATCTCAATATGTATTTGTAGCGACATCTACGAGTATCTCGCCACATATAAAACTGACGTATCCTACATCGCGATATTAAAGTTATCGGAGCGATTGAACCATATACAGGGTGTAACGAAAAGGTGAAATAAAACTTTAAGGGGTTATTCTACGGCTAAATTACATAAATTTTTTCTATGGGACCAATATCGAAATATCAAAAAAAAAGTTAGACGTTTCCATACAAACTGGTGCCAGCTGGTCGCGTTTTAGTATGGAAAAGTGTTTTTTTTTTTGCGAATTCGATGTTGGTCCCATAGAAAAAGTTGATGTAATTTAGCCGTAGAATAACCCCTTAAAGTTTTATTTCACCTTTTCGTTACACTCTGTATACAAGAACCCGACAAATACCCGTCTGGTCGGAGGATCCTCCCTTTTCAGTGGTGGATGAGGAACTCAACACTGTTCTGTTCCTCTCACCCCCAAACCTGTGACCCCGACGTGATACGTCATCGTGACGTCATCATCACTTCCTCAAGCTTTCGAGCAGCGAGTCATACAACCAGCCAGCATCCACGGCTACTACGGGTATCCTGACCACCAGGTTCCTGGTCATCACCCACAGCCTTCTCAGCGACAGCTTCGGCCGGTCAGCAAGCAGAGACGCACTTCTCTCCTGGTCGACGCAGCAGCCAGTCAGTACGCAGCACTGCACCACTCCGACTCACTGGAGCACTTGCAGCATCACCCCAACTCACTGGGGCATCACCGCAGACAGTTCCGACTCACCGTGAACTATGCGGCATCTAATTCCGACTCACTGGAACATTCCACTGGCC
The DNA here is from genome assembly GCA_963576865.1 of Anania hortulata. Taxonomy (NCBI): domain Eukaryota; kingdom Metazoa; phylum Arthropoda; class Insecta; order Lepidoptera; family Crambidae; genus Anania; species Anania hortulata. Next base: position 6,574,878 of record OY756405.1, on the reverse strand, counting down.
CAGCAAGCATCACAAGATGTATGGACGACTCAACCTGCTATCGACCTCCGGTCTCGGAGGGGAGTGATGTAGCGACATCTATCTCGCCACGTATAAAACTGACGTATCCTATATCGCGATATTAAAGTTATCGGAGCGATTGAACTATATATATAAAAACCCGACAAATAACCGTCGGGCAGTTGCCCACCAGACACAATACCCATCTGGTCGGAGGATCCTCCCTATTCAATGGGGGATGAGGAACTTAACACCCTGTTCCTCACACCCTCCAAACTTAAATACAGGTGAACCCAATTGTATAGGAACCGGTTCTGACCTTAAGTCCTAATTCCTTTCATTATTATAATCTACTACGATTTCTATCTCATTCTTTTTGATTTCAAGGATAAATATAGGCACTTATATCATCATCATCATCATTCCAGCCATAGGAGGTCCACTGCTGAACAAAGGCCTCCACCAATGACTGATCATCGGGGGGGATTGCCGATACTCGCCACGCTTGGCAGGCGGGTTGGCGAGCGCAGTTTTTTTATAAGATTTCGCACGAAGACGCTGCTGCCCGTCTCGTGCTACAGGACGATTAGTTAGACGTGATTAGTCGACTCTTACGACACGCCTCCTGTTGGCGGTGGGGAAGTGTATTCTTTACGGCCGTCCCCACGCGGCACTTATATGTATACAGGTAACTCTAAATACGGCTTAAAGTCGAACGACGGGTTAGTCGTCTAAGCAGTTAGCCCTTAAAAGTGGTTTTTCGGTCCTTGTTGCGAACTTCGCTTCGCTTCGCTTAACTTCGCTTTGAACTTGCTAGCTTGCTGAAATCGCTAGTGTGATAAGACCCTAAGAAACGCTTTTCACAGCGTCATCAGTACGACGAACAATAACTGGGATAGTTAAATCTTCGCCGAGAAGTGACTGAGAGGAGAGTGGGCTGAGAGTGAGACGACACTTATCCGCTATTGTTCCACTAAAACTATCGCTTTTCTCGTTTTTTTGTTTCGCTTACTCTTTCGTTATATACAGACTGTTAGATTATGTCAAATGAATTATGATTATGAAAACCATTAAATAACCATCAGTTTACTAACCGCAAAATATATTTTGCGTGAATTGAATACTTAGTGCGTAGTAAGCAGTGTTGTTTTGATGTCAAACAGTGTACAAAAAAACAAGGTTGAAGTAATTACCTTCTATGACATCTGTTATAACATTATTCCTTTATCCTATATATTTTTTGACGACATCCGTAGCCGAGAGGCAAGTATACACTTGGTGTTGCTATCTCTGAGGTTCCGGGTTCGATTCCCCGTCGGTCAATGTAGGAAAATAACTTTTCTATATTGTCTCGGGTCTGGGTATTGTGGTACCGCCGTTTTTTCTGATTTCTGTAACACAAGTGTTTAAGCTACTTATCATAGGATCAGAGCAATGTGTGTGATGTTGTCTAATATTTTTATTTATTTTATCCTTGTTTTCAGTTTGACGTATAACAACACTGATAAGCTACTGTAAGCGTTCATGGTTTGGCCTGTATGTGATTGTATAAGATAGCGTTATTTCATTGTTGAAGAATTGGAAAAAAGGCCCTGGTATTCGACGTGTCCTACTTAATTTTTATACAGCGTGGCCAGAAAATTGACGTCCAAAAATTCGAAGAAACCTTCTACTTTTTTTTAGATTTTTTTGAAATCCAGTTGCAAAAATTAATTTAAAAAAAACGTAACTTGAAAACTACGAAAAATCGTAGAACATACATAGCGGGTGATTCAGATACCTCTCAACACGAGGCACCTAAAAAAAGTTTTTGCACGTCACTTTTCTGGCCACACTGTATTATATTATTTAAACATGCTAAGTAGTTTAAAAATGGTTGAAACGTAGTCTTAATTTTAGCCATATTGATCCATTTGTAAATTCCAAGCGCAATTTTAAGTCATCATCATCATCATCATCATCATCAGCCTTTAGAAGTCCACTGCTGGACATAGGCCTCCCTTATAGAACGCCACAGCGAGCGGCTCTGGGCCGTTTGCATCCAGCGGCTGCCCGCAACCTTGACAAGATCGCCAGTCCACCACGTGGAAGGCCTGCCCACGCTGCGTCTTCCAGTTCGTGGTCGCCACTCGAGAACCTTTCTTCCCCAACGGTCGTCGGTTCTGCGAGCGATGTGGCCTGCCCACTGCCACTTCAGCTCTGCTATTCTAAAAGCTATGTTGGTAACTTTGGTTCTTTTACGGATCTCCTCTTTTCGGATCTTATCTCGCAGAGAAACGCCAAGCATAGCTCTCTCCGTAGCACGTTGGGTGACTATGAGCTTGTTTAATTTTAAGTATAAAGTATTAATTTAAGATTTGCAGAGAGCTAAAGATCTAGTCCTGATCTTAATCCGCTGGATTATGATTTATGGTCAGTTTTAGAGAGTACGGCTTGCTCTGAACGCCATGATAATTTGGAGACCCTAAAACAATCCGTACGATTGGCAGTGAAGAATTTTCCCATGGAAAGAGTATGTGCTTCTATTAATAACTGGCCTCAACGTTTAAAGGACTATATTGCAGTCAATGGAGACCACTTCGAATAAGCTATTTATATTTTAAATTGTTTTATATTTATGTATTAAACTAACACACTGTAAAAGTAATAAATGTTATTTGCAATAGATTTTTTTTCTTTGTTTTAGTATTTATGGCAAGACTAAGTATAAATGCGAAAGTTTGTGAGTATGGATGGATGTTTGTGACTCTTTCACGCAAAAACTACTGAATGGATTTTAATGAAACTTGGCATACAGATAGACCATGGCCTGGATTAACACATAGAATACTTTTTATCCGGGTAAAGTCAACGCAGACGAAGTCGCGAGCTAAAAGCTATCCTGCTTCCTACTAATATTATAAATGCGAAAATAAGAAAGTTGCGCCGAAAATCCTTTATGAATAAACTATAGGCCACGCGAAAGAAGTCGCGGGCAACAGCAAGTATTATAAATGCGAAAGTTTGTGAGTATGAATGTTGTTACTCTTTCATGCAAAAACTACTGAATGGATTTTGATCAAATTTTGGCATACTGGTAGACCATAGCCTGGATTAACACATATGATACTTTTTATTGGGGTAAGGTAAACACAGACGAAGTCGCGGCCAAAGCTAGTATTAAATAAAGAAAGGTTATTTATTTGTATTACCTAGTGGTCAGAAAAGTAAGTACTTTGCTTGCCGGCTTAAAAGCTCACTTATCTAGGTATATCTATATACAGAGTGTAACGAAAAGGTGAAATAAAACTTTAAGGGGTTATTCTACGGCTAAATTACATCAACGTTTTCTATGGGAACAACATCGAAATCGCAAAAAAAAAACACTTTTCCATACTAAAACGCGACCAGCTGGCATCAGTTTGTATGGAAACGTCAATTTTTTTTTGAGATTTTGATGTTGGTCCCATAGAAAAAGTTGATGTAATTTAGCCGTAGAATAACCCCTTAAAGTTTTATTTCACCTTTTCGTTACACACTGTATATATAAAACAAAGTCGGGTTTGTTACACCATTTATAAGTCAAGAACGGCTGGGCCGATTTTTATGATTTATGATTTTTTTTTTGGCTCCGTCCCGAATAGCAGAATAACTATTTAAACATTGAAAAATTCAAGAAAAAAAAAGAGGCGGTACGAAGTTCGCCGGGGGAGCTAGTTATTTTGTACAATCTGTTGAATGCACCTTTTATTACGAAAACAAAATTAAACAAAACAATAGAATAAGAAAATTCTTGTTTAAAATTGCTTACAATGCTTGTCAAATGTCAATTCAAAATTACCCTTTGTTTTTAGCTTAAGTATTACAGTTTAAACGCATACATACACCTTACCTAGGTTACCTACAGCTCTTACTTTGCTGAAACAAATAAATTCAAAACTAATAATATTTTGTTTTAGAACATTCGCCTTTAGTAAAAAGCTTAGCCTTAAGTCTATTATAGTGGAGATTTATCGAAGCAAGTTGTTCGAAAATTATCAGTCATGCGAGAGCTTTAACTCTTAAATTATAATACTCTATTATTTTGTAATACATTTTCAACCTGATAGTGAAAGGGTTAGGCGCCGACAAGTCGCAATTAGACACCAGATCGTGTCTGGTACCTTATTTAATGGCGATAGGAAAACTATGGTAATTATCATGAATTTAGTGATCATATAAGCATTATCTCACAGGCCACTATGAAACGAGAAACAATGGAAATTTTATTGATAATCACGAAAGACAGATTAACATGTGCCCGAATAATAATGACCGATAGCTTGTTTCACCGAAGCATCAAAAGACCGAAAGCTTAAAATATTGATAGTTTATTTGACAGAAAATTCATAAGGCCGAATTAACCTAGTACTAGGTACTACTAAGGTGAGCTTGTAAAGGTTTTCTAAATTCGAAATCGTATTATTTGTTAAAAATTAAAAAATTAAAAAATTAAAAATTGTTTATTTTGTTAACACACAAAAACGTAAACAATATTGAGGCTGGGATCTACCCAGTAAGTACTCGTGGTACCTGTGGCGGGAGACCCCGCTCTTCTTTTACAATATAGAGGTACATAGTTTGAGCAGACTTATATATCATAACGTACAAAAATGGTGTGTTTGTGTGTGTGTGTGTGTGTGTGTGTGTGTGTGTGTGTGTGTGTGTGTGTGTGTGTGTGTGTGTGTGGTGTGTGGGTATGTGTGTGAGTGTGGTGTGTGTGTTTGTATGTGAGTGTGTTATGTCTAAATTACAGTTATAGATAACAGTAAAACAGTGTAACAGTGTGGCCCTACGATTTACGCTCTTGTGGACTGGTGTAACTATTGATTTTTTGAGTTATTTTGGAAAAACACCTTGGTTGATGCAGAGATTAGCAAGATGAGTGAGAACAGGGACCACGGCAGGTCTGATCATCTTAAGAAACTTAACTTGAATGCCATCCCACCCAGGGGCGCTATCGGTTTTTAAGTTTTGTAGTGTGGCATCTACTTCTTGATGATCAGTCTCCGCTAGGAAAAAAGAAGATGGTTGAGAGCAACGTACAGAGGTCAGTACCTTACAGTTAGTTGTGGACGCAGAGTTCTTTAAAATATCCATCGCGAGATGCTTTCCTATGTTTGCAAAGTAATTATTGACGTTGTTCACGGCTTCACTAGGCGAATTACCGGATTCTAAGAGGTCATTATTACTAGTTTTGTGTGAGCTAAGATTTATACATTCTTTAATAGTTTTCCATAATGCTTTAGGATCTTTCATATTATTTTTTATTTGTTGGGACTCATATTTCCGTTTAAGCTTTTTAATTAATTTATTGCAAAAATTGCGATATCTCAGGTATGTAACTTTTAATGTGACATTATCGGGATCAGATTTAAGACTGAGCTGCATTCTATCCCTGTTTCGGATGCAGCGCAATATACCCCTGGTAATCCAGGGTTTAATACTGCGCTGTCTTTTCGAAACCATTTTTACTTTAACACTTTCATTTAAGGCACCTTTAATTGTGTTAATCAATTGCTCAGCTAAATAGTCTGGATTGTTAATAAGTAATAGTTTTGGAAAGTTATTACTATTTAAGAGATTTTCAGCAGCCTCTTCAAAGTCTATATAAGTGTTGGTAGTTTTATGACAATGGTTAGGTTTAGCTTTCGAGATACTCAAAATCACAGCAGCGTGATCTGTTATGGTGGTATATAAAACAGCAATCGAAACTGAATCCTTGTTTTTGTCTGTCTTAAACATTACGTGGTCGAGACAACTATTTTTTCTTGTTGGGAGCGTGTGTCCCGGCATAATGCCGTGTGAGATTAGCATATTAAGGTAGGAAGCACGGTTTTGAGTCAATTGGAGGGTTTCATCTACTTTAGAAATTAAATTTATGTTAATGTCACCTGTTATAAAAATGTTCTGTGATTGTTTAATTGATTCTAAGTATGTGTTCAAAGAGTTGATAAATTTATCAGCATTAGGGTTTGATGGAGAGCGGTATATTCCTAATATTGTGGTATTGTCAAAAAGTATTTGTATACAAGTTGCGTCATCTATAATTATTTTTTTGAATTTGGGAATTAGTTCAGATAGGACATATACTACAACTCCATCATTTTTGTTTGAGTTGTTAGTAGATGAAAAGTGGGTGTAATTATGCAATATAGGGGTAGGTTTGTCAGAATTCAGGTGACATTCACTAAAAATTAACACATCAGCTTCGACCTTAAGACTTGAAAATGTAGCAATAAAATTATCGAGATTACAGTAGATGCTGCAAATGTTTTGTTGTAGAATTGTAATGTTATTATTATTGAAATTTGATTGATTGTTAAGGTCTGAAACAGAACACTTTATCGAATAAGCCGCAGCCATTTCGTCCAGGTCTTTTAGGCTAGAAAGGTTGTCCATCAAGTACAAAATTTGCGAAACTGGATTTGATAACAAGCTGGGTACGGTTTGTATGTGTGTAGGGCGTAAATGGTTTTTTGTTGAATGAGATGAAGTATATGACAATATGATAGATTTTGCACGAGATAGAGAGTTGTGTGTGTGTGGGTGTATGAGTATGTGTAGGTGTATGAGAGTGTGCGTGTGTGTTTATGTGTGTGTATGATGTATATGTGATTACTATAGTATAAGACAGGCAAATGAGAAAAGTTGATTGAAGATGTGTTAATGTAAAATGAATTATAATTCTTTACTATATCTAGTCATGGGGTGAGGTATAGCTGTTTAATTTGACCTTCATTAGTGATGGTAATTATCGGTGAGTCTTCGTCTTTCCTTACGTACACATTTCCGTAAGCGGTCCAGCAGTATGTGAAAGCTGTAGATTTGACAAGATCGCGCGAATCGATAATTTGTATATTCATTGTTTTCCACAATCACACAAATTATCTAGCTAGCCCTAAACTAAGCAAAGCTTGTACTAAGGAAACTAGATAACATATAAACATACAAATACTTTTATAAACGTCCATGACATAGGTACAAAATATGCTCGTGCTCATCACACAAACATTTTCTACTTGTGGGATTCGAACCCGCAACCTCTGGCTTTGTAGTCCGGGGCGCGGGCCAATACACCAGGCAGTCGTCTATATTTGTAATTGTCGTATTTATACAACATCATGACAGAATAAAAAAAAAACTGATAACAAAAAATAAAAGAGCAATAAGATATATTCCAACCACTAAGCCGCATTCTTTTTTTTTACAAAACATTTGTGTGCCCCGTCGCTAGTGTTGCCACTGTTGCCAGATCTTAATAAAACAAAAGAGGGACAGGGATGAAAAGTACGGGACGTATAAACTTAAACTGCGCTGCTTCTTTCGCTAATTATTTTTTAATGTACTATTCCTGCTTAGATGATAAAGCCGCATATTAGGCGTCCCGCTCAGAGTCATGGTGGGACGCATTTTTACAACTAAACAACGGGACGTCTGCCAGAAGCGGGACACATGGCAACACTACCAGTCGCCCTGAGACATCCCATAAGTTTTTCATCGGATATCCCGCGTCGTTGTCTCCCGTGAAATATGTGAACACTTTGACGGCGTTTATTATGATATACTATCGGTAATGGGAGACGAAAATAGGCGCTATGCTTTAAGGACGAATGCGTTGGTGCTAGAATATTATACAGGGTGACTGCTAAAAGAAATAGCTTTACCAGGATATTTTACTCATTAAAATGAACAACTTTTATCATGGCACCAAAATCGAAATAGAAAGAAAAAAGTTCACATTTAAATTCAAAATAGGTATTTAGTCCAATGATAATGTATACAACATGTTCCTATTGATTTCCCATAAATTGAGGATATAAAGTAAGACCGCCCCCAGGAACGACATGTTAATATATATATTTTTAATGACTATGTAGCGACTGGCTGCCATCGTTAGTCACTCTCCGTCACAGCCGGACTACTACTGCTACTTCCCTACTACAGAGAATATGACAACTGGACATCGAATACTAGCGCCAAATTACCACAACGACTTTATTTAAATAACGCTTTATTTATTCGCAACTATTCGTATATAATCGGGTTCGAAGATTTTAGTAAGTATGATCAGCCGCTAGTATACTTACCACTACTATAGGTACTTATTCATCATCATCATCATTTCAGCCATAGGACGTTCACTGCTGAACGACCTGGTAAAGTTTGCAGGAAGACACTGGATGCAGGCCGCTTCCAACCGGCCAATCTGGAAGTCAATGGCGGAGGCCTATGTTCTATACTTATTACTAACCACTAAGTAATGTGACAAGAGAAAAAAACAAATTATGACAGTTAGTCACTTTCCAGACGTCTACGAAAGTCTTAAAGACCATTCTAACATAGATTGAGCATACTGCTTGTAACGTACTAAAAAAAACAGGCGAACATTGGTCGAAAATTAGTTACTCAATGATTGTGTTTTCCTTTTTTAGTCGTCTTGTATTTTTTTATAGTTTTTTCACACTTTATTACAATCGCCATTCCGACATCCATTTTGCCTAGCGGCATGTACGTCTCCAGTGATGGAACACATGCTGAGAAGAGATTTAACGACCAGGGTCTGGAACAATTTTTATTGCAGCGTTCGCTGCCTCGACTGTCCATCTAGATATTATATACTTGATCGAAGCATTCTAAGTGAGACACGTCTCTCACACAACTGTATAAAAAAAAACAAGTTATCTTGTTTTCACAAAATAGTGAATTTACCCATCAAACTTAGTAGTGGTAATCTCGACAATCGGTGCCTACATGCCTACATGAGACATTAACGTTTCGTTTACGTCAAGAGCAGGATCTTTGGTTATTCAGCAATGATTGACAGGCCGGCTTTAACAAAGCGAAATCGATACGATTCCAATTTGTCGATTGGAAGCGTACATTTGACTTATTCTCTTATAGTTTTTTTTTATTTACATAATATCTACATTAATGTACTATTATATTCATATATTTTTTACTACTATTAATTATCCTTAATACATTGTCATGGTGTCCCACAAAAGTTGTTAGAGCGCATCAACATCAGTTTTTATAATTTTAACTAACTTTTTTATTTAACTTTTTTAATACCACAATAGTATCAATGAGAACGACCTACAATTATTGTAGCGGCTAGGAGTATTCACTTATTTCGAATAAAAAATGGAGCATGTATCAATGAATGAAGCTCAATAATTCATAAGTATGTGTAAACTTTTTTATTCTTTGCATTCACAATAATGCTAGTTTGTTACATCAAGGAAAATAATTTTAATTGAATTTTTTTTTGGTCCCGCCAGTCAGTTGAAAAATGTTTTAAAGTAAAAATATTTTCCTTGTCATATTTCTATGACCAATAATTAATGATTAAACGAACTTACCTAAGTGATGTTCTATCATAATTATACGATGGCTTCGTCTGAAGAGATTAGGATACTTGTAGTAGCACGTACTGTGTGGCCATTCATACGCTATAGTTGAGAAATACATAAAAAAATATATACTGTAAAAATAACCAATGAATATTGTGTAGTTTGTACTTCTCATATGGCAACCCTCTAGTCGCCATCTTCATTTAGTTCTGAGTACATAATATATATTTTTGTTTTTACAAATTTTACAATAGGGCTATTAGGGTTGGGAGGGAGCTAATCTCTTCAGACGAAGCCATCGTATAATTATGATAGAACATCACTTAGGTAAGTTCGTTTAATCATTAATTATACTTTGCTTCGTCTTCGAGATTAGGATACTTGTAGATCTTTAGAGTTGTGAAATTTGTAAAATAAACAAAAAAAGTAAGTATTAATGTTTATAATTATATTTAAACATAAAAAACACACTTTTTGTTGCTTGAAATACTTTAAATTGTAAATATTAACATAAAATTATGTAACTACTCAATTAATTTACTAAATATATTTATGTAGAAATATGTTTATTAATTAATTACTTTAATTTTACATATGTTTATAAATCTACTTGATTTAAAATAGACATCGCAAAACGATTATCATTATCTGTTATAACAGATTTTTGGTAGAATCTGGCAAACACACTAGATGACTCAGACCAACCAGCCGTTTTTCTTATGAGATCGAGACTAACACCCGATTTAGATGCGGTGGATGTAGATGCATGTCTAGTTGAATGAGCAGTAAAAATATTTGTATTTATACCGCTTTTCTGTAAGACTTCCTTTATCCAACGACTGATAGATTGAGAGCATACTGGTTTGAATGGTTTTTTGAAACTGATAAAGAGTTGATCATCATTTCTCAAAACATCAGTTCTGTTTTTGTAATTTAACAATGCATTTGCTGGACATATTTTAGGGTTTTCTTTGAAAAAAGGTAGTATTAAAATAGGCTGCAGTGAGCGAACTCGTGAGGTCTTTATTAAGTCTGTTATTTTAATAATGATCTTGTCATCTGTAATAACCTCGATGTTCTGTACCTTTATTTTACTTAAAGTTTGGACACGGTGTGCAGTAACGAGTGCTAATAAGGTTACCACCTTCTTTGTTAATATTTCTATACTAAGCTCATGTGGGTACCAGCTTTCTAAAAAATTTAATACAGTCGTTGGATTCCAGGTTACATTATATTTGGGTACAGGAGGTCGTAGTCGATAAAAACCTTTAAACAATCTGGTTACTCTGTCATCGGTTCCTATTTTTGTATTGACAATCAGGGATAAAGCAGATCTATAACTATTTAACGAACCATACTGAACGCCGGTATGAAACATTTCAGTCAAAAAAAAGATAACCTGGGGTATTGATGCCTCGTAAGTGTCTATTTTGTGTATTTTACAAAAACTGAACCATTTCTTGAAAGCAACGCCATATTGCTTAGCTGAGTTGTCAGATAAGGAAGCACACATTATATCTAATGCACTTGCTGGGATGCTTCGCCGTGAAAGTGCCGTGCGGATAATTTCGCGGCTACTAAGGTGACCTTGTGTTGTAGTTGTCTGTTAGGAACAGATAACAAAACATTTGTATTGATTCCTAAAACAAGCATATCACTACATAAAGTTTTAAAAATAGGAAACCACGGTTGGGTCGGCCAATAAGGAACGACCACTATCCCTTCAGCATTATCTGTGATAATTTTACGTATCATTTTTAAGATAACTGATATTGGTGGGAAAGCGTAAAAATTAAATTTACTCCAATTTATAGTAAAAGAATTAACGGCTAAAGCGTCTGGGTCTCTGTGCCAAGAAACATATTTTTTACATTTATTATTTAATCTCGTCGCAAATAAATCAATTTCTGGATTTCCAAAGTGTCGAACAATTTTGCTGAAGGCATGGTCAGTTAGTTCCCACTCAATATCAGGATGCGATCGCCGTGACTCCGCATCAGCGATTTGGTTGTCTTGTGAACTGATATAAGACGCATAAACATAGATGTTTCTATCTTCGCACCATTTCTATATTTTTCTTGTAATGTTTGTAAGATGTGGGAAACGTACACCACCCATTTTGTTTATGTACGAAATGGCTGTTGTATTATCTATGCGAAGAAGAACTTGACAATTTTTTAAGTTACTAGCAAATACTTTCAAACCAAAATATGCAGCTAAAATCTCTAGATAATTGATGTGCATATCTTTCTCATCATCATTCCATTTACCATTAGCTTTATCCCTGCCACATGCTGCCCCCCATCCTGTTAAGCTAGCATCAGAAAAAAATTTCCAAGCAATAGTAATCGTCTCTTATCGGGTTAGTTTCATAAAATTTATATTTGCTGCACCCTAACAGGGTTTTGTACTTTATTCAATTGTATTGATAATGTACATTATTGCAATAAATAAATAAATAAATAAATAAATAATAGAACTTTCGATGTTTGTTTGCCACCATTTAAAGTCATCAAGTAAATACTCAGGTATGGTCATATAGCTATCATAATTATTGTCAGTCGTTTCTAAAGCAAGGTATTTACATCGTTCAATATTCTTAGTATACAACCAGCCATATTGTATGGCGGGGCAGGATGAGGCAAGTAGACCTGCTAATTTGGCGAATTGCCTTATCGTACATCTTTTTAGTTTTGAAAAATGAGATATTTCTTGTTTAATGTAAACCCTTTTTTCCTTGGTAAGGGCGATATGAAATTTTTAAGTATCGATTATAAAACCTAAATATTTACACATAGTGTTCGGTGTTAATACACTTTTTTCATAATTTATAACGAAACCTAATGACTCTAAAATACATACTGTTTGAGTGACATTATTCTGACAGTTGACTAGCGAATCAGCGACTAAACAAAGGTCATCTAAATAAATAGAAGAAATAAATCCCAAAGATCGCAGTAAACATACTACAGGTTTCATTAGTTTAGTGAAAACTAAAGGTGCTGTGTTTAACCCGAAAGGGAGAACGTTAAATTCATAAAATTTTTCATTAAATGTAAAACGGAGGTACTTTTTAAATTCATTGTTAATCGGCAATAAAAAGTAGGCATCTTTTAAATCAATTGTACATAGAAATGAATTTTTTGAAATTAATTTTATGGTAGTTCTTAAATCTTCCATTTTAAAATGATTTGTCGTGATAAATTTGTTTAATGATTTAAGATTTAAAATAAATCGTTTCTTGCCATTGGGCTTAGGGACTAAAAACATACTTGATAAAAATTGTTTATCACATGACATACATTCTGATATTGCCCCCGAGTTGAGAAGTTCATCGATCGCACTTTGAAAATCATTAAATTCATCTATAGAATAATTTTTGGAGGCGGGTAGAATATCTTGTTTAGGAATTGCATGAAATGGTATTTTATACCCTTCTCTGATCCAGGACAATAATAAATTGTCATTGGTAATGAGGCACCATCTGTCATAAAATGAAGATAATCTGCCAGCGATGATGCGTACCTCGTCTATCGGCGTGTCTGCGTGCGCCCGCGTGAGCGCTGCTGCGGCGCTAGTGGCGGCGGGTGGTGTCCTGTAGCCGGCAGGGTCGACGGCGGTGGATGTGCTTGGTATCGGCGAGGTTGCTGCGTCGCAGGTGCTTGTCTCCTCCCTGCTCCCGCCTGCCTCGTCAGTGGGAGTGGAGGTTTTCCGTTTAAAGGTCGAGGTTGATTAAATTTGGGTTGTGGAAAATTTGCAGGTTTAAACTGGGTTACAGTTTTCATTTCAGCACCTGATTTATTTATTGCTTTAGCAGATTTTAATGTGTCAGCTAACTTTTCCCCAAACAAGAAACTGTCAATTTCAGTTGTATACAAGTGGTCCTTAATATCTTTTTTAATTGTGGAAGTAACAAAACTTCGCCGGGACATAGTCTCAGTATATTGATAATCACACAAAAGTCTAACCCCATCTATCAGAAACTTTATAACCTCTGCATCCTTCGTTTGGTTTGCAAATATCTTTGTCAACGCTTGGCTGATGCAAGATATGGCAACAGCCTGTTGATTCTGTTTGGTTTCGATAACCTTGTCTTTTTTTATGAGGGTATCTGACAATGCAGCTTTAACTTCTGGATTTAACTTCGGAGCACCGACTTTTAAGCAGTTTTCTGGTATGGAATACTTTTCTAGTAAATCCTTTTTTACGTCTTTTGACAAGCCCGTTGTTGCTATATGCTCCCAACGAAGAGCTAGTTCAGCTTGTATGGCGGGGCTATATTTTTTATTCTTTGAAGGATTTTCACCTAACATTTCCAGTATGTTATCATCCAAAGAAATAGCAGGTGCTGATGGGTCTGCTGGCGTTGAGGTTGAGGGTAAGTTAGAAATTATCGGGTCAGTATTTTGCTCGATAATTTGCAACGTAGAATCCTGGATTGGAGGTGGTTCATCCGTGGTTACGACATAGTCTATATTTTCGTCGACGATAATATCATTACATTCCTCGGATTCTTCTAGTTGGTTGTCTAAAAAGAAAAAAGACAACAATATAGTAACCATTTGTATTAGATACTACGCTCATAAAAATAGGTCACAAGCTCATAACTTGTACTCAAAAAATGTTGTGAAGGTATCATCCTTAGTAGATGAACTCAACACTTATTTAATGTAACAATCAAACAATACAAGGCGGTAGTCTTATTAACTACCCTCATGTATTTTAAATGTGAAGGTAGCACTCTCAACGGAAGTGCACTCAACACTTTAAAAACGAAAAAACAATAATGCATACAAAATAATAGGAATACTAAAAAAAATAAGACATGGTAAAATACCTTCGTGTAATAACACCACTGGATTAGAATCCTCAGAAGATACACTCGATGAATTTTTCCTTTTGCGTTTCATTAACTTTCTTTCCAGCTTTTTAATTTTTCTTCGGATGTAATCATCACTATCACTGTCGTTATATTTTCGTTTAGGCATTTTTTGCAACCTTGTTTATTTAACACGAAAAAAATGGGTAGGACGTTATGAACGGCCGGGCACTAGAACGCGAATGAAGATGGCGACTAGAGGGTTGCCATATGAGAAGTACAAACTACACAATATTCATTGGTTATTTTTACAGTATATATTTTTTTATGTATTTCTCAACTATAGCGTATGAATGGCCACACAGTACGTGCTACTACAAGTATCCTAATCTCGAAGACGAAGCAAAGTATAATCACGGTTTCGGTTTAAAAAAAAACACATGGGACAGAAGTGATTCCATTAACACCTACTAGTATCTCTGGACTACTCCTTAACACATTTTTAGAACCACCCTATGAAATAATAAAGTAATTTGCTTTGATGTCGTTTACCTTATGTACAATTACTGGCCACCTTCAGTACAATTACTGGCCACCTATAGTACAATTACTGGCCACTCTCCGATTCAATGATAAAATTCTTTTTACTCTCTTCAAGTTTTACTTAAAATTTTTCATTCTTTGTTAGGATATCCATCGTAGCACCTATTATTAGGCTAAAGAGGCTATAACTTGGCTCATGACCAATAGAAATGAACAGACAATATAATAAGTAATGGGCCACAATCAAGGTGACATCCATGGCGTTTCCCGTGGGAGGATAAACCTACCACTCTTGGAAGGCTGCCAAAATAAAAGCCAACTAGCTAAATATGACTAATTTATACCTCCTACTGCAAAAATAAATAGCTTGTATGTCTAAGTTAGATTAAAATTTTATATAAAAGTTTCTCCCTAAGGTGGTGAAACTAGGGATGGAAGTTAATATGGGATATTAGTCATTAGTGTAAGCCGTGTTGAGTTACTACAAGAGGCACTGTTAACGTGGAAGTTACAGACCGGTAGCCTAGTGTTGGGTGTTAAGAAGACTTAGTTCATGTCATTCAATGAACCAGAACCATGTGCGATCATTATAACATCTGGGGAACATGATGCACAGTTCTGAGAACTTAGAGTGCAACATTCATCATCAAATAGACAGAGTGGCTAAAATGGCGAGAAGAAACCGCTGTTACATGTGACAAAAGAATGCCAGTAAAACTCAAGGGCCTAATCTCCAAAACTATCATATTATTATAAGACCCCTCCTTATGCAATACAGCAAAACCTGGGCTGTAACCAAAAAAAACGTTGATAGCATTCAAGTTGCCGAAATAAAGATGCTAAGGTGGATGTGCGGCGTAACGAGCATCGATAAAATCCACAACGAGAACGTGCGAGAAAGCCTGGGAGTAAGGGACATTGCCGACAAGGTGCAAGAAATAGGCTGCGATGGTATAGTCATGTAAAGAGGAGGCCCCCAAATCACGTAGGGAATTTAGCACTGCCGCTTTCCTTTCCTGGTCGAAGATCCAGAGGAAGACCCCAGACAAGATGGGAGAGTGTAGTGATAAAGGACAGAGAATGCGACGTTTCCGAACACGATATCGAGGATGGAGCGAAGTGAAGAAGAAGGATAAGGAAGGCTGACCTCACCACCATATGGGATATATAGCCAGAAAGAGAGAAAGAGCATTATTTGCGCGAGAATAAGTCGCGGGAAAACGCTAGTGTTACTTACATAATTTACAGGGGTCGCCCGTAGTACGAATAAGCCATGAACAAAAAGATTGTCACTGTCACTCTATTTATATTCTACTACCCACGATATTGTTTGAGCCTACCCTTATTTTATAGCTCGTAGCAAAATTTACCTTGTGAATACGGAATAAAGATGGTTATTGCTTGTTTCTCGTTGTAGGGTAGTTGTACAGATTACGCAAGAAACTTACATGGGTAGGTTGATGAACTTATGACGTTTGTAACTAGCAAATAAGATTATTGGCTAATGATATTTGCTCACAGAATGCTACATAAGAAATACTTAATGTGTCATCTGCCAATTAGTTTCTTTGTCTTACAATAACCCTACACAATTTGGTCGGAAGGTTTTTACATGTTTTTCTAGTAGGTACAAAATATGCGAGGGCAATTTCTTTGAATAGCCCGTCGTCCTTCTTCAGTGACGCATGCTTTTATCCAAAAACTTGCTTGGAGAGAAGTATCATGAATAGACGTACCAAACTTGTAAGAAGGATTATAGGATATTCAACTTTTGTATTTTTTTGCATTCACTTAATGCTAGTTTATCATCAAGTTTATTATCAAGGAACTTTGGCGAATAATATAAATAAAATGAAATGAAATGATAAATTTATTTCCAAGAACATGGTAACACAAGATCTTAGAGCTATGCACAAGTACAACATATTCTGCCATTTGTTTAGGCGTAGAAATGTTAATGTTACAATCTGCTATTAAATTATACATTATTATTAATTGAGCATTGTGAAACTAAACTATACAGCATTGTTTTCTCATGAGTCGTCAGTTAACAGTCAAAGGTACAATCGTTTATTTTTGTGTCCATAAATTCTTTATTAGAGTAAAAGTATTCCCGTAAAAGCCAATTATTTAAAACATATTTTAGTTATTTGAGCGGTAACTAAAAAGCGGTAAAAGTATATCATATAATATACTTAAATAAAATCACCAACATAACTATGTCTTCCGTAGCTCAATTAGTAAGAGCAGTCCCACCAACCAATCCTACCAGAGACAATTTAAAAAAAACCATTTTAAATATCATCTATGACAAAACTAATCATATGGATTATAAAGAATAACAAATTCTAAAAAAATTAAATAAAAATGCATTATCTATGAAAGATATAACATTTGTGTCCCTTAGTAACTACTTAGCAGGTACTAAATTAAAACTTGGTTATGAGTACATAGCATTACTCATTCATTACTTATATTTTATGTACGAGTATGTAGGCTAACAAGTGGAAGAGGCCTATATACTGAATAAATGAATATTAACGTAACATTTAACTACAAGAAATATTGGAACTGGTTAGTCAAAGTAATATTAAAATTAATCTCTATTATCCTTGGTCAGCGCATCATCAAAAATAAAAATAACGACTATTGAATTGTGATCGAATCACGCGTTAAAAATGTTTAGTCAAAATGCTAGTTAACAGAATCATAATTATTATATAAATGTGTTTTAATACATGTAATAGGACTTGAAATAAATTAAATAATAGTAGTTGTTCGTTGAAGTCTTTTACAAGGCACGCGGCGCGCCCTCGCAAGGTCACGGCGCGAACGCGGCTACCTTTGTTGAGAGCTTTAGTACAGACAAGATCAAAATTATTATAAATATAATATTAGATTTGCAGAAAACAATAACATTTATATGTATGGTCGTATACTTATGGTCAATGGTTACTGCAATAGATTAGATTTAACAATACAACTAAAGTCAAAAGAAGTTCGGATCGACTGGAATGTCCGAGCAAATAGGCCGACCGATTGCGTTTCGTAGTATGAAATGGCCGAACGTTCGGCCGATAATTTTTTTGTCACTTCGTATAAGGCCTCCAGATAGTTACGATACAGTTTATGTCAAATGAAGTTAGGTTGGATTGACTGGAATACCAAAATAAATAGGCCGACCAATTGCATTTCGTACATAATACACACATAATCATGATATATTGTTTTTATCACTTTGTATTAGGCCAGGCCCGCCAGCCTAATGTAGAAGTCGCTATACTCCTAATAATTGTAGTTTGAATAAAGAATGAATGAATGAATGAATGAAATATTATAAAGATAACAATATTCAAAATGGTCTGTTACTCCTTACTATGGATTACGGGGATCTTATGTCAATTGCTCCAATTGTATTATCTAATTAATAGGATCTAAATTAGCTATGAGTAGTAAAAAAAAACACAACCTTCGGCTTGGGATTACGATTAATTTATGAATAAGATGGTTTTTTTAATGTGTTTTTTTTACCGTAAACATTACACTATCTAGGTTGTCAGATAAGTTACTCGTATTTCACTTCCAATATCGGCAAAACTAAGTAAAAGCCTTAAAAATACATTTTCTCTTCCAATAACAAAACAAGATGATAAAATAAAATTTATAAAATTGTATGGTTGAAAAGTAGGTGATCTTTATAAGTATTAATATTAATTTTATAAAAAAAATAAAAACCGACTTCAAAAAACTAAAACGCTAAAAATAATCTTAACACTTAAGTACCTAATCAGTTACTTTTGGAGTCGGTGCAAACGAAAACATTGGTCTCTCAATGACTGGCACCGACTCCAAAAGTAACTGATTAGGTACTTAAGTGTTAAGATTATTTTTAGCGTTTTAGTTTTTTGAAGTCGGTTTTTATTTTTTTTATAAAATTAACTTATTTCATCCATTTTAGTGATAAATCCTAATCAAAACAAATCTTACGAGTGCAAACATAATTTAACTGCTGAACACCGATTTCATTTCCTATTTTTCCACCCTTAGGGGTGAAATTTTTTCCAAAAAATTTTATTATAGTATCTTTGAAGTATAAGCTATTCATTATAAAAAGAATCATCAAAATCGGTCTACATTTGGCAGAGATATAGGTAAGATAGATACTAAAATCAGTTGGCGTGGTACGGAGTTTATGCAATGTTTGATGATTTTCTTATAGATCCCATCATCAGAATTTAACCAAATTTATATGGGACCATTCTGAAAGTATTACCTTTCAAACAAAAAAATAATTATCGAAATCGGTCAACGCAGTAACGAATGATCGCTGAACATACATAAAAAAAAAAAAATAAAAAAAAGATTGAGAACCTCCTCCTTTTTTGAAGTCGGTTGAAAACACTGCTATTCTAGAGAAAAATGAAAAACTACTTTATTTTAATAACGACATTGAAATATTTACTTCATTACAGAAGATAATCATTTAAGGGTTCAATTACTGTTTGCTTTAAAAAAATAATAGTTAAAATGTAAATTCTCATGGATTTTCAAAAATATAATGAATATTGAACGTATCTGTACTTTCAAAACACCATAAAATCACAAAACTATACGTGTCCAAGTGTACATCCCACGCCATGGCTGATCTTATGCCATGACGTCACAGGACTACGCATAAAACCGTAGCACTGGCGTTACGAAGCGCAAAGTCTGCCGGCCTCCGCTACGGCGTAGACGTGCTACGGCGCTACGAACTCCGCGAGTTTGAAGTTGAACTAGTGTCGAGTTGGGTACGTACTCTTGTGAGTTCTTGTTTGATTTGGGAATTTTACTGTTAGGAAGGTTTTTGTATTATTAGAGATATAAATAAATATTTTTATGTATAAACTAAAATAATAATTGATCAGGAAGATAAAATAAATAGGATGATGAATTAGCATTGATTTAGACATAATACAGTAATTCAAAATTGATAGTGTAAATGTTTTATTTGAAAACTGCAGGTAGTGTGAAAAATCACTCTTCACCTTGATAAAACTACGTGATTTTTTTGTCCTCAGCGAACACTTTTAGAATACAACATTATATAAATCTGATATAGCTATCTTTAGAATAAATATTTACTCCTTAACTAATTGGATGCCAAAGCGGACCCCGTAAGACCGCGTAAGCGTGAAAATAAAATTTCTACCGTTTCTCGCTTCGTTGAAGTGAGGAGATATACCTCAAATATTCTGTATTAGCTCAAAAAGTAGTCCCAATAATAATTAATGTAAGTTAAAACCGAGCAACTTCCTCATTCTTAAAGTGGCTTGAATATAAATAGCCACCAAAAACGTGAATTGTTCAAATCACCTTTATAAAAGAGTTGGGAAAGTTCCTAAATTCTTTCAGAGTATCGAATATTATGAAACAATCTAACTTTGTTAAGGAAATTCTTAAAGAGAATCGTTACTCGGATTCTAAGGTTAGAATATCACCCTTTAGAACAATGTAACGGCGTTTTGAATTCTTCCTCTGAACTTAAAACTGGAAGAGAAACTTTAATTTAAATTAAAAATTTACACAGACTCCTCTCCTAAACTATAGCTCGCATATTTAGGGCCATTTTCACCACTTGCTGATAAGTTCTGGATAACCTATCTGACACTTGTTTTGACAGATAACCCATACAAATTAAAAACCCATAAAAATCTGTCAAATAAAGTGCTAGATAGGTTATACGGAACTTATCAGCAAGTGGTGAAAGTGGCCTTTACTGTGTTAATGAGTTTAAGTGTGGAATTTGTATGCAGGAAATTATCTTTCGAAATTCTCATCCAATAAAAAAAATATTTGCCCCCTTATGATAACAGATTATTTTATTTTGTATCTATTTAAAATCCACAGCTCTTAAAGATGTTACAAAACACATTTATACAAAACTTACAGCCAATAATTTGATTTTAATTAAATTAATAAAAACTTTAGAAAAACGACAGTCAATGGAAAGGGAATTTCAAAACGACAGTCAATGGGAGAACGGTTTTTGAAAACAAAGGAACATAGGGTACATTATATCGCAATTTTTATATAATCGTAGAAGCTTACTGCTACTCGTTTAAAGACTGGGAAGGCTGCTAATTATCTTATTTTTGAACTTAAAATCCACAATTAGCATTGTTCACCTTCACCAATTAATAGTACTATTTACTAAATGATTCAATTTGTCATGATATTTTCTTAAAATATGCATCATATTTTTTTTGTTTTTCTTTGCAAATTCAATCGGTTGTTTAGTATTTTTTTATGGGAAAAAATTTTCATGCAAAAGTTATATAACAAAAGTGATGTTATATACATAACAATATAATATGTTTATTTTTTACATTTATTTCATTATCAACTAGATGACCCGTAGAAGTGCTGCTTTCCTATAAAGAACTGCCTATTTAGAATTATGTATTTATTTAATTTTGCCAAAAAAATGTTTTCTAAACCTACACATTGAGGCAAATAAAATCAAAAAGGATAATCAAATTGGTTAAACTATTCTCACGTTTTTGCGAGAGTTACGCTCGGCAAATGAGTTATATAAATTTAAAGATATTTCATACAGAACAATAGATATTGAAAGATCCTGAATTTGGCCTTAATATTTAGAAAAAATCGTAGGTATAAAGAAAATTAAATATGGTTCAATTTACATCATACAAACTATTACTGAACGCGTACCTGACTACGCAGTTAATACACGCCCTAATATATTATATGTTAATATTACTATTTGTTATCACTTTCTACGTTTCATATAATCAATATATCTTCATTTTAACGGCACCTACGGCGAAATTGATTCTTACAACAATTCATTTTGTTATTTCTACTACTCACTCAGTGTATACAAGTAAAATATTTACTTATCATGTGAAAATTACCTGTTATTTCGACTGATGAGGCTCAAACCAATTCATCATAGCATGACCTTGACATCACCGTAATGTTTTAATGAGTGTATAGGAAATAATCGTAACATAGATAAAGTTGTAGACATGACGACAAAAAAACCATTACGAAACAAAAGCTATAGCACAATTTTCTAGTTGCTACGAGATATAGTAAAGAGTTGCAATCACGGTCCGTGTTACATCATACTAAGCACGAGATATAGTTATCACTGTACTTTCTTCTTTTTATTGCTTATACCGTTCTTTTTCACCAAAACAATGTATTTTATGGGATATTAAGGACGTAAGTGTGGTAATGGAGGTGTTATTTTGTTAGTTTTCCGGGATAATATCCATTTTAGGATAGAAAACGACTTTATCAGCTTGTTATGGGCTCATTGATGACATTGTCCTGGTTTTTAAAATGTATTGGTTATAATATTACCTACCACCGCCATGTTTTAAATAATTCATATAGTATTGGCAATCCCACCCCGGTGAAAGTCATTGGAGGAGGCCTTTGTTTAGCAGTGAATTTCCTATGACTAAAATGATGATAATGATGATGATATAGATAATAAACAAAAGGTAGTGACTATGGTTAATATTGCGACACCCAGTATCTCTGTGTGGTTAAATTTCTTCCTACTTCTGGACTTGGGGCAGTTCTATAAGTACTTGAAAAAAATCTGTCTGATAGATTATATCCAGTGTTTTTTTATTTTATTTATTTGTTTCACTAGAAAATGATACAATAATACTTACATAGTATACAGTCTTGAGTATCTAACCAAATGCACAATTAATTTAAGGTGCACACTGCATGCAAATTGGATTATAACTGGTAACACTAATATTATAAAGTTCTTTATTTTTTTAAATTACGATATTAAACAGTAACTGAAGCAAAAAAAAAAACGCTAAATCTATTCACCGACAATGGTTACTTGCGAATGCACTTGCAATCTGAATATCTCTAGACTTTCCATGACAATTCAGAAATTTGCTTAACCTGGGGACAAATGAACTTGAGCCCAATACTGTAGGCGAATTGGTGATTATCATCACTGTCATTAACTATGAAATGATAAATTGAACTTAGTTAATGTTTGACTATTCATTCATTCATTTATTCATTTGCACACCATAACGTTACCAGAGATGGTATATAAGGCTTAAAACTAGATCATGATGGACCCTGTTGGGCACAGCAAACCGTTTAGGTATTAGGCGAGGACACAGTTATTCTAATAAGGTAATGTTAATTACACAAAATATTAATAAATGTCAAAAACTGAAATTAGTTAACTTCATTCGTCCATCAAAACATTAATGTAAATATGCCCTAAACTAAAAATAAAATTATAACAATAAAAATAATTAAATATTTTGTCATTTGCGTCGTCCAAATATTCTTGTATATTGTAGATTTGCTAATCAAAAACTCGTTTAATAATTAGATAAAGTTATTGTTTGTTTCACTCTTTAAGTCGTCATGTAATTTGTTATATATTTTTATTGCCAATAGATGTGGTCCAGAACTTACTATTTTTAACTTTGATTGAGGTCTGACCAGATTATGTTTATGTCTAGATGGAAACCATCGAGGCTGTTCTCTTTCTTCTTCTTCTCTTCTTTTAAATATAAGTAATCGGCTAGGACGATGTTAGGATAGCGTCTAACGAATTTACACATTTCCAGAATGTAGATGGATGGCAACTTATTTAGATGTTTAAAGTGTCTTGTGTAAAGCTTTCCGTTGGTTTTGTATAGCATACTGGGATTCGGACACATCTTTTTTGCAAGATAAACAAGTCTTGTGCATCCGAGCTGTGAGCCTCACAATATATTGCCGTAAGTCACCCACAAGTATGCGTAGGCATAAAATTAATACACGGTTAGGGATGTGTTTAAGTTGGTGCATTTTTTAAATTCTTGTAGGTCGTATAATATAATATATATATCGTTTTCAGTTTATTTAAAAAATATATTTTGCTCTTTCCAGTTGATTTTAGTATCGATATCCAAACCGAGCTGCGTGAATGTATTAACACTCTCCAAATGTATGTTATGTTCAGTGGTTTTTTTGATACGGTCTGAATTCCATTATTTTTGTTTTGTTATTGTTAAGATTATGTTCAGTCTAACATGAAATAATATTATTTAAAATTGTATCAAGATTATTTTCATAATTGTAACAATTTTTACATGATGTCAATATTGATATGTCGTCCGCAAATAATATACATGTTTCATTGAAGACTTTTGGGTTGTCATATAAGTAAATTAAAAATAAAATGCATCCAAGTACGCTGCCCTGTGGTATTGAGCATGTCATAATTTGGACATCGGATGTTACAGTATTGAATATTCCTGTTTCTTGGTTTTAATGTTCTATTTCAAGGTAAGATGCAAACAATTAAAGAGTTTGTTAAATAATCAGGACAAAGAACATACACATAACGCCTAACTTTATACTACCTACTAGTGCCGGTATGTTTACCTAACCTATAATATAACGGGTTTGATTTCATTCCCCAACACTGCCTTAAAAGAAACAATTTATGAATATCAAACAGACTGAATAAAACGTTTAGTCAAACCAATTATACAACTTTCAACGGAAAAGATTTCCTTGTTCGTTGTTTCGTTATGTCCGACTCGTTTCTTGTTCTGTTATTTAACCTAAATAATTATTTCTGAAGAAATTCAGCTTAAGTAAAAATAAATAAACTTGCCGTTTGTAGTTCTTGCATCATGAAGACAAAAACGTTTTATAGTAGGTTGACGAGCTGAGGCCCGATTTCCGTAATTTGACATTAGCCGCAATCCGGTGTCGATCCGCTCCCAGTAACATTACGATCACAAACGTTTTTTTTTGCTCTATTTTCAGTCGTATTGAGATAATTTTGATAACAAACGGTATTCTCGTAAACTTTGACGTTAAAATTTAACGTCAAATCAAAAGTTTACGAGAAAACCGTTTGTGATCGTAATGTTACTGGGAGCGGATCGACACCGGATTGCGACTAATGTCAAATTACGGGAATTGAGCCTCTGTTGTCTGTACGTTCATCACTAAGGTTTATCTCTTTAAATAATTGTGAGTTAATTAGCACAACAAGAAAAGGTGCCCACTTTTTCCTGCCCCCCTGGGTAAAGTTAACGCAGCATCAAACGAAAATTTAAACCAACGTAAATGACATAATTGCTTCAAGGTGACTAAATAAAGTAAACGATGCCCAGAAAAAAAAAATATTTTTAAGGCAAAGAGATAAATATTAAACTGCCCAAAATGAATGAATAACATCGGTGATACAAATCATTTAAACATTAACCACTTTGCACTAATGGTATCGCGTAACAAAAAGTGCCTGGCCAGCTTCCAGGAGCGAAAGATTCACTTAGTCAAATCAAGTGAAGTGATTTGTAAAGTGACGCCGCTTTTTGTTACTTTTCAGTACAAGGTGAAACTAGGATAAGCTTGTTAATAAGGATAGTTCTAAACTTAAGACATCTTGAACAAGTGAGAACTATGAATACAGTGTCAGGCTTTCGTTAAGGCGGGTGTTCATAAAATGTGAATTATAAACGCGTTTTATTTGAAAACAAATGATAATTTAATTACGTTTTTTATTACTGACTAACCAATTTATTTTTGTTTTCCATCTGATACTCGAATGCTGAAGGCTCGAATGAAACTTTACAACCATTTAATAATTATTTTAGAACATTAAATAATCCTTCTATATTTCCTACTGCAATCACAATTTATTTCTAACTTTTATGTTCGCTTTTATTAACGGCTGTCGTGTTTTTTATGTTTTTTTAACTAAAATAGTGAAAAAATTTTTTTAGCTTAGATTTTGATTGTTTTTTTTTTATTATTTTTTAACTTTTTTATTTTATTTTTGCCCTTGTAGACTCAATTTTGATCCACTTTCTAATAGACTTACCTACTTTTTCAAACATTTGATAAATTGGTTTATGTTACACAAACCCGGGTTTTACCTTTCAATGGAAAATATAGAAATATATTTTTCATTGCAAACATTACTCGGGGATTCCCATTTTTTAAATTGGCGAGACCCCGTACTTTTCTTGCATGCGTAATTTGACCATCGATTTACTTGTCTTCGAACTTGCACGAAAAAGTTGCGGGCTTGCATGTGATTTCTTCCACACTTATTTAACATCAATTTATCGTTCGTCGTTCTGTAAATATAAAAATTACTTTTAAAGATACGCGATTTTCACACATTATACATTATACACAGGTCTTAACACGATAGTAAAAATTTTTGAAGGTAAATGTGTTTAAGTGTTTAAGTGCTGCAACGCGTTCGAAACTTCAGGCTGAATTTGAAGGTAAATACTTTTTTTACCTTTAAAAAAATTAACTATCTTGTTAAGACCTGTGTAGTGTAATACAGGTGGTCCAGGCCAGATGGATATAAAATTGTTTTTAGGTAGTCGGCTTTTTTTTTCCTGGCGGGTACAAATAGGTCCCTAACCTATTTGTACCCGCCGGGAAAAAAATCGCTTGTCAGCCGCTTACAAGATGTGTTTTTATTTTTAATTTTAGAAATATCACCACTTTTAATGTTTTAATAATTTTTATTCACTTTTAAAATGAAATATTCTATTATTTTTTTAATTTAGGTGCTTAATTAGACATTGCACTCTCTCAGAAAAAAAATTCAGACTGATCTGCAAATTTAAAGTGCATTTAATTTCATATCAATGCAAGAATAATTACTTTCCCTGAAATCGACAGATTTTTCGTAAACTCCAATTAAAAATTAAAAAAGCGGATCAAAGCACTCATGATTTTTTAAAAACGGTAGCAACTTATGTTCTTTCAATTTCCAAAAAAAACGTCTCATGTTAACGAACCAGAAAAAACGATACGATTTTTTCAAACATCTAACTAGGAAGAAAAATAAATAAATAAAAATTGTTTTTTGTGTACTTTAAAGAATCATTTATGCTCAAGAATGCAACTCGGAACAAGAGATTACGACACGCCTCCTGTTGGCGGTGGGGAAGTGTATTCTATTAGGCCGTCCCCACACGGCACATTATTTGTTTAAACATATATTTGTGTGAATTAGTAAAAAACGCCGAACTTAGCGTCGCCATCTCTGAGGTTTCGGCTCAATGTAGGTATTTCTGATTTCTATAACACAATTGCTTT
Organism: Anania hortulata; assembly: GCA_963576865.1. NCBI lineage: Eukaryota > Metazoa > Arthropoda > Insecta > Lepidoptera > Crambidae > Anania > Anania hortulata. The sequence continues at coordinate 6,548,019 of OY756405.1, read as the reverse complement.
GGCTACTTACCTAAGGATCAGGGCAATGAAGGTTCAATATTAATTTATTTATATTTATGTATATTTTACGACTCAAATGACGTAGTGCCACGGTGATTGCCATTGACGCAAACGGTCCCGAATTCCTTTCCCGGTTTGGGTTAGTTAAAACAAATTCATCATCATTCATGCCTATTGCAGTCCTCTGCTGAACATAGACCTCCCCCAGTGACTTTCAGGTTGGCTGGTTGGAAGCGGCTTGCATCCAGCGGCTTCCTACAACATTTACCAGGTCGTCTGTCCACCTTGCGGGTGGACGTCCTACGTTGCGCTTGCCCATAGGTGGCTTCCATTCTAGAACCTTTCTGCCCCATCAATCACTATAATGGTCGTTAAGTACCTAGACTTATTTCTAAATTACAAATGAATGAACGACAAAGAGATACCTAAGTTCGCAGACTTCCTATTGTTTTTTAGTCTACATTTACAAGCTCATCCTTCTAAGAAAAAATACCAAACAAATATTTTTACTTAGAATTGTAAGCTTCTGAAGTGGTAAGGCACTGCACTGGATTACTCTTAAATCTATTTTTTCTTGTGCACAAGCGGTAAAAGGTAGTTAATAGGATTCCAATCCCTAAGTGAGAGAAAACATGTATTGAAGTAAGCTTAAGTAAACATCCTACTATGCAAGTACTATCTATACCTTGGGCCTCAGCCTCAGCTAGATAGGAGCTTTGCTTAGTGTCACGCTTAGTGAGTAGCGTTTTCTATTAAAATAGGACTGTATGCCTAGCCATGACTTCTAAGTATAGCAGTATTACTTTAATCTTGTTCTGTTTTTTTTATAGAGTTTTAGTTATAGAAGATAATACAAATAATATAAAAAAACCGGCCAAGTGCGAGTCGGACTCGCGTATCGAGGGTTCAACAAACAACAAACTACCTACCTAACCTACCTATATAAGTTTATCCATTACGACAATCGAGGCATAGTTATGGTATTTTTATTGCAAAATGAAATTCATAACATTACGAAAGGTAAATTGCAGTTTACGGTTTATGACGTATTAAAAAAAACTACTTACTAGATCTTGTCCAAACAAATTTTCGGTGGAAGTTTGCATGGTTATGTACATCATATATTTTTTTTAGTTGTATCATTCTCTTATTTTAGGAGTTACAGGGGGAGGGACACACATTTTACCACTTTGGAAGTGTCTCTCGCGCAAACTATTCAGTTTAGAATTATTTTTTTTTAGAAACCTCAATATAGATACCCCACACGTTTGTCCGTTTTAAGTATGGGAACCCCCAAAATTTATTGTTTTTTTTATATATTTTTGTGTGAAAATCTTAATGCGGTTTACAGAATACATCTACTTACCAAGTTTCAACAATATAGTTCTTATAGTTTCGGAAAAAAGTGGCTATGGCATACGGACGGACAGACAGACAGACGATGTGGTGTAGTGTTCCGCGCTCCGGGCTACAACGCCAGGCGTTTGCGGGTTCGAATCCTGCAAGAGGAAAATTATTGCGTGATGAGCACGAGCATTTATACCTAGATCATAGAGGTTTATAAATGTATTTTTAAGTATGTTTATCCGTTATCTAGTCGCCATAGCTCAAGCTTTGCTTAGTGTCGGCTAGGTAATTGGTGTGACTATGGAAACATTTTTTTAAAATTTATATTATAACTAATTTATTTACCATACAGAGTATACGATAATTACTTATACCGTATTTGTGTTACGTGTGATTATTATTCACTCCTCATTGGGTTTATACTGAAGTCTACATAATCAAAGTCACTGGCAGAAGCTAGTTCAAAATAAATGATTTGATTATATTAGCACAAACGCTTTTCGCTTTTTTTTACAGAAAAGTTAGCGTTTTAATTCCTTCATTAAAATTTACTGAAACAATTCGATTAGATCATCCTTCAGTCACTAAAATAGATAACCAATTTCCACCTGCAAATTGAGACACCTAGAACAGCCACTAGAAAATTAATTGACACTTCATTTCTCTAAACTAAATCTATTGAAGACGCCGAATTATTCCCAAATAAGGTTGATTTGTAAAAATAATCTTATGCATTGTTTACATTTGAATTCTTGTGTAGAACAACTAGCTTAACTAGCTTCTAAGACGAGCTGTTGCCCGCGACATCGTTCGCGTGATCTTCAATTTAATTCAAAGTCTTCCGTGCGCTTAACAAATTACCAAAGATGTATTAGGATTGAAACACGTCCGGCTGAAACAAACAAACATTGCTTTAAACATATTATAAGTAGATTTTAATCCATTAAAACTTATCTACTTGGCAGTGTATGGGCCAAGACTTAAATCCCCCCAGTTTAATTTTAAAAAGGTTTAGACCTGTTTATGGGACAAAGCCCTTTGATCACTTTGAAATTAAACATTGACCTAAACGATTATAAAATAAGTAATAAATTCAATTTTGCGTTATAATAATATGTCCTATGTATAAAGGGGAAATATAAAATCGTGTGCTTCTTTGTGAGAACGAAACAGGTGCTGATGAAATTAAATTTTTACGTCCCAAAAAATATTAGCCCTACCACCGCTTCGGGACTACATATCGGCTGGTATAAGAAGAAACGGCGTAACAAACTCAGTCACATTTGCCAGCCTTTTTTACAGGAAATTCAGTTACAAGACATGTGGTGAGTGCGAGCCAATTAGGTCCATGCAATCTTGTCCTTTAAGATATTTGAATTTCTCGACTTTATTTAAGGAAGTCCTTTCTAGCGTGGTTAATGGTATATTTTAACTATCGTTATGCTTACTACAAAGAAGTTTCATACATTTACTCAGTCTGCTGTCGACTCACTGGTAAAATAACTATGATTAGGCAATTAATTCACGCGGCCTAGCCGAAAAGCCGAAAAAGGATACAGCAATATGGAGACAAGTTACAATTTTATTTGGTCAAATTCGACGTTATTTTCACTACAACTGCGAAATAACGGTGCCTCGAAATTGAGCATCTCAGCATTCATCCTCGGAAACAAGTTTCTCATCGTTTCGTATTAATTAAGTCTCGATGTTGCAGTGTTTTGGCTGGAGGCGTGTTTTTTCTTGATTAAATTGTCAAGCTACAAAACTAATGGTTTGATGGTGCTATAACGACACTCCGCAATATAAAACGGATTTTTCTACTGTAAAAATAGACTATATTAAATTGCTTGTTTAATTTAAAAAAATGCTTTTTCAGTTTAAGTCAAAATCTTATGTTATACAACTTCCTCCGCCTACACTAAGAAAAAAATACTTAAAATGGGGTATCAAGTAAGTATCTTGTTCAAATACGAGCGCATAAAACGATTCGTGCGGTAAACTTACGATAATTAAAGATACAAATAAAGATAAAGATCTTCTTTCTTCTGGTCGTTCCCTCAATGCTGAGGATCGTGACTGTATGTCAATCTTCTCCACTCGGTCCGGGTCTGCGCCATATGTACCGCTCCCCGTATCTGGCCTCCAGTCATCTCTTGAGTTGGTCCACCCATCTAGCTGGCGCTCTTTCTCTAGCGCGCTTCCCCTCCATTTGTCCGAGAATAATGAGTTTCTCCAGGCTGTGCAATGGGGATCGCATTATGTGCCCAAAGAAACTCCGGACCCTTTCCTGGCACGTAGTCAGCAGGCGCTTGGTGACCTTTAGCTCTTCGAAGTTTTCGAAGTCTTCGAAGTTTTAAAGATAAAGATAAATAATATTTATTGCTAAAGGACATCACAACGATACATAACAGAACAGCACACAAATAATAATCACTATTAACATTATAAAATTTGAACATAAATTATAAACAACAACAAAAATGGTAACACGTAAATAAAAAAAATAATAAAAAAATCACAGTCGCAAAAAGTCCTCACTTAGCATAAGTTGTTGCCCACTACATAGGCCACGACGCTGGTTTATTAATTAGGTACGTGATGTTACGAGTATCAAGCAACTTAATAAAATCAAAAAGGTGTTAGTCAACTGCATCAAGTATCACTAGCATCAGTAAGTCACTTGATAGAAACAATCAAGCTACCTGCCCCCCTAGCATGACCACCAAAACACGATATGATATGATATGATATAGCGATATATCGACACCAACTGTAAAAATATAATATGAAGCTATATCAGCTGCAATTTTGAATTTTTATCGAAACAGCGATCATAACATGTGACGTCACCGGCACGGCGATTCATCATGGTGGCTATAACTATCATATTTTTAAAATTTGTGTCGATATATCGCTATATCATATGATATCATATCGTGTTATGGTGCTCATGCTAGTGAGGCTGATTAGATGAAATGAGTTAAATAGCGAATATGCATGAAAAAAATATATTGTTTTTACTATATTTACAAGATATATGAAATTATAGTGCTAATTAGTAAAACTAATTTGATTTTAGGTAAAAAATAACCGTAATACAGTAATTAGAAATTAAGGTATACCTATCTCTTTCTAAAACAACTTTTACTATGAAACATTTATGGCGGACGTGTAATGTAACGTCACGGTACATATCGGATCTCCTTGTCTAACACGCGACTTTAATAGGCTGTAAGTCAGGTACTTGTCAATATTTTTCGATTAAAATATAAAATTCTTAAAGTTTTATTAATTATAATTAAGTACTATTTATTTTAGGACCAAATAAAAACACATGCATATTCCCCATTATTGAAGTTTCGATGTCCTTGAAGTTGATGAATTAGCTTAATAAAGGAAATACATTCGTAAATAGCACCTAAATAGCTAATTAGTTAAATAGTTCTAAAAAATTCAAAAGCATAGCTACGTTTCGAATTCACGACTTCACCAAAGTAATTAAAATAGAAAGATAAAATTATATTTTTATGAAGACGATGATGGGGAAAAACATTCTCTATTAAAATTTTATCAACATAAGGAAAGTGAGATTTTCATACCGACCATCAAATTGATACGTCCGTCCGGAAATTGGTTTTATTATTCCGAAAATCAAACTTTTCATCTTCGGCAAATAATGTACTTTGTCCGAGATGGAAAACGAGTCGGGACAGACAATAATCAGTTGGTATTATACTTAGATATTTTAATAGAAAGATATACATTATGTTTATCTTGGAAATAAGAAAACAGAAGTTGGCTAAGCGGTAACTGGTACTAAGTAGTAGGTTGGTAATTTGGTATGTTTTTTTAGATTAAGAATCATTTTGAATATTAAAAAATATGAATCTCTATTTCCCTTGGTCATCGCATCACTTGTTTATGGATGGAACAATTTCGCTAATTATTTTTTTGCCCTGTTAATTATTGTTAGGAGGTTCTTATGAAAAAAAATTAAGAAAGTTGCGCAGAAAATCCTATATGAATAAGCTAAAGACCTTAATAAGTTAATAAGTTTGGCGTTTTAAGTGAGACGTCCGCGCACAAGGTGGACAGACGACCTAGTAAAGGTTGCAGGAAGCCGCTGGATGCGGGCCGCTTCCTACCGGCGTCTTCCAGTCACTGGCGGAGGCCTATGTTTAGCAGTGGAAATCCTATTTCTGTTATGATGATGTTAAGTTAAAACTTAAAAAATGATTTTAAAAAATTCAAATAAATGAGTATTGTTTGTTTTTAGGCTCATTTAATTTTATTTTAATAAATACGTGTATATAAATTAAAGTATTTTGAAAATTTTACAGACCTTTTAAACAAGATTTTATTATAAGCTTAACTAACTACGATAAATCATAAATAGAAAATCAATATGAATCTAGGTACTTCTAACTGACATATTGTTTGAAGCCTAGTTATTAGGTACAGACGACAGCACGTTAACCTACCACAAAACGTCAAATTTCTCAATATTGACATTGATTGAAAATCAATTCAATGACCTTTACCTTTTTGGGTAGGTTGACTTACCGTTGACTGTACTCAAGAGAAAACTGGATGAAAGAAAGAAATAATTTAAATGTGTTGTCTGTGTTTTTGAATTAGTGGTGTAATAAGAAATGAAATATGTATTTCTCATAAAACACCCGCTAATATCTAAAGCTTGTCTTCTTAATCACTTGACATTGGCAGAATCACCGCGGTTTCACTGCTTGGATAAGTGTCCATATATATTTCTTTTTAATTACACCATCAAGCTATAACTGATGATTGAGTCAGGAGACAGATAGTGCAACTTTTCAATGGCTATTAGAAAACCAATAAAAAAAAACAATAATAAAACCAATAAAACCAATTTATTTCTGTAAATAGGCCTAAATTAAGCTCTTTTACACGTCCCAATATATTTTTTTACCCTACCACTGCTTCGGGACAATATTGTGGGCTAGTGCCGAGAAGAAGCAGCGCAAGAAACTCGGTCACTATTGTCAGCCTCTTTTTAAATAGTGTGTTTACATTACAAGATAAAATGAACCTGTGCGAGCACGGCAGTATTTAATTCCATACAGTTTTATCATTTAAATAGTCATTTACAGTGTAATAACCTTTTTTCATTAAAATCATCTTGACATGCGATTTAAATTCATACATAGGCAGTTCAGCAATGGACTGTGGTAATTTGTTGAAAAAGCGAATACATTTTCCCTTAAACGAATTACCCACTTTATGCAGTCTGAAATTTGGAACGGCAAGTTTATCTTTATTCCGGGTATTAATATTATGCATGTCACTCTTTTTAGGAAATAGATGCAGGTTTTTGCGAATATACATGATATTTTCATAAATGAATTGAGAAGCCACTGTTAGTATATTAATTTCCTTGAACAGTTCCTTCAACGAGTCTCGGGGTCTGAGGTCGTAAATTGCCCTAATATATATATATATAAATATGTAAATAATATATAAATATGTACAGCTTTCTTTTGTAGCACAAAAATTGATTCAATATCTGCTGCTGTGTTAGACTTTATTTGTCAGTTCCATAAAATAATATTGTTTTTAAACTATTATTAAAACTTTTCTAACAGAATAATAAAGATATGTACATAGTAACTAAAGTAGTTTATATAAAACATTCATAGGACAAACCTAATTTAATTTTGAAGTAGAATCCATAATATAAGGTTAATTTGTCTTAAAATTTGCATATAATTATCATGCAGTATGCATTTTCTCCTAATATTGTCACCAGCAGACCATTATAGCATGCACTCCAACTTAATTAATAATTATGCAACAGAAGCGACAATTTGATGTTAGTAACTAGTTTATATTATTGTAGGTACATATTATACAGGGTTACATTGCAAAGGGGTGGGGGGCAAAATTAAATAAATAAGATCTAGGGAACAATATAAAGAAGCGTCTTAATCGTTATTTTTTAAATAATCGTATGTTAATAAAATAAAAATACTTTAAAATATCCGAAAATAAAGTCAATAGAGAGATTACGAAAGCTGCGCGTTCATTTATCAGAGGCGTAGGTACGGTGAGCCTACAAGAACCTTACGCAGTTGTATTTTTTTCATGAACGAGTTAAATTATTCAGGCGTATGATTTTTAACAGCGGATAGGAAAAATTAAATGTAAAAAAAAACTTTGCATATTTCGATTAAGTTACTGATTCTGAGCCACTCCTAAAGATTTGGCACCCTTTTGCAATGTAACCGTTTTTTTTTAAATATTGGACAATATCACAAACATTGCTCTGATTCTAAAGTAAGTAGCAAAGCACTTGTGTTTTAGAAATCAGAAACAACGAAGGTACCACAACACCCAAACCCGACCCAAGATAGAAAAGTTCGTTTTCTAAATTGACCTGACCGAGAATCGAACCCGGAACCTCATGAGATGGTGACGCCCGGCGCACTTGCCTCTCGGGTACGGTGGTCGTCGAAATAGGTGTATAGGGTGCTTTTAAATATCTGCCACGACTGCAATGGGTGAAAGTATTTCTTAAATATATTACGATATCGTATACGGATATCGTATATCGGATATCGTACGGATCGGTAATTCATTATTTGAGAAAAGACAATAATTATATGTTACTAACACCAACTTGCGCCTACGCCGTAAAAATACTTTTTGCGAATTTAAACACTTTGAAATGACCGATCAATAAAGCTCTAACCTGCCTAAAATGGCGAAAAAAATTTTGACCAAAATTGTCTTTTACTACATTTAATTTTGTTGTATAAGGTTTGGTAATGTTCTTTTTTCTTGGCGTGTCATTTAGACGTCAGACATTAAGTTTGGAATCCAGAAGTGCAGAAGCGATCATTACAGATAGACTGCATTTGGGCTGCCAACCAATTGCTAAATTGCAGTTTAGATGTGTTGGCATAACCGCATCAGAACTGTAATTTTGCAGTTAGCTGACTTCCAAATGCAGTCCGTCTATAATAACCATAAATGATTAACTAATTTATTAATTAATGATTAAAATATTGCAATCTAGACTTCGAACCTTTTTGATGGAGACCGGCATACTTCAAGCTGCAAGTAACGATAAATAACTCGTATTTTGGTATACACCTATGCAACATGACAAAATGTCTTAAGTTATATATTTTGTTCAGAATTTCAGAGTGAACATGTATTATTTACTTTTATTTGCATAATCAAATTTAAATTCTGAACAAAGTATATAACTTAAGACATTTTGTCAAAGAGTATTTGTTGTTTGTAATTATTTTCTCTAACGATTAACGTATGTTTCATAGGTGTACACCAAAATAACGCTATTAAAGGTTACTTGCAACTTGAGGTATGCCGCCTATTGCCACTGACTGGGCTATCAAGCTATTTAATAACTATTGTTCCTAATTTCATTGTCAAGTCCGAAACAGTCTTGTCAAGCACAAGACTGATAGAGGCCATTCGTCACCCGTTTTTGCCAACATGAAGTTGGATCGGATAGTAGATATTAGAATGTTTAAGAAAGACGATAATAAAACAAATTCAACTGTTGTCTTTTTTAAATGGGAATAGAAGTCATTACCGGGTATAAAAAGGTGTTGATAGCATTGTTTTTAACATCAAAAACTTAAAAAAATGAATCCCCTATATTTATAAACCAACAGGCCAATCAGAAGTCATTAAGGGAGGCCAATGTTCAGCAGTGGACGTCTTATGTCTGAAATTATGAATGATGATGAAAGTATAAACAGCTAATTGGTAATATGTATGGGGTTGTATGTTTTGCAAATACACCGAATTATTTGTTAGTCATTCATGCTTAGTTTTGGTTTTTATAATTTTCTTTGTCCCATCTCCCACAATTTATTTCTGATTAGCTTAATGGACGACTGATAAAGACTGCCTCATCACCATTATCATCATCATTCTTTGAAAGTAGGCACTGACCTCCACTGAACGCCCCAGGGAGCGAGTCCAAGGCCGGCCATCCAGCGATGCCTGCAACCTTAACTAGGTCGTCAGTCCACCAGGTGGGCCTGGACACTGCGTCTTCCAATTCTTGGTCACAACTCGAAAACCTTTTTTCCCCAACGGTTTCAGTTCTACGAGCTATGTGGTCCGTCCATTACCGCTCTGTCTTTGCATTTTGAAATTCTTTATATTGAAACATAAATACAGACAATATCTTGACTCCAGCAAAGATTAAGGTACAAGGCGAATGCACATGAATTTTATGCGAGACATAACTCTTCTAATTGTTTATAAAATCAGTTTACTGCTGGATAAATAAACCTTTATAGGGCTATTAATCTAGCGAATTCCGTTTATAGAAATTCCATACACTGGCATGATGTATAAAGTAAGCCTATATACAGGGTTATTTTTAAAACATCAGCAACCCCCTAGGAGCTGATTGTGATGCTAAAACACAACAACTTTTTCTAGGGGCCTAACATCGTAATCTAAAAAAAAAACACTGCTTCATACAAACTGATGTCAGCTGTATAGCTGTTGTATTTGAGCACTAGAATCAGCCCCTACAATAATTCCATATACCAATACGTCCCAATGTGGGGTACATATCTCATTCTGGCACTTCACATGGCGGTAGGCATTTGCATTGGCGTATCGTCTAGTTTGACAAAGCTTTGACACATAGGCTAATATCACAAACTGCACGTCTACACGTGGTAATTAATGCCAAATTAGACGAATGTCAGCCAGTGTTGCCGCAACTGAGTTCCCAAAAGGTACATAACCAGCGCTAAAAACGTACATTTTGGGGTAAAAAGGTACATAAACAGGGCCCTAGCCTTCGGGTCTGGTCCGAGTCGAGGGGGGGGAGGGGGTAGTTCGCATAATCCAGATCAGTCAGGATAGACTCCAATTCGATAACATTAATCATAGTAACATTTTTAAAAGATATAAAAAACCCTTGCTGCTAAAAATGTATTACAAATGTAATCATTCTCTGCCCGCTGAATTAAAAATACGAAAATTTTATTAAAACACTAATTATTTACCTACGTGACCCATCGTACTTGGACTCAGTCGGTAGACGGCATTGGCGACTGCGACTGCAAAGAGGATTCTTGGGTGGGCGTCGCACACCCTTGATCCCCCTAGCAACGCCGATTTACATACATCATCATCGCCCTTAATATTGTTTTACACAGATATTGAGTAGGTTCTAAAGGTACATAAATGGACAAAATACGCTAACGGCAACACTGGTCATAGCAAATGTTTGTTAAATTGGCTTACTCATGTCAAGTTTGCCAATTTATGCCAATTTGGCAAATGTGTGTGTCTACACGTGGATGACATTTGACAAAGTAGATACCTATCGCCATGTGAAGTGCCAGCATCAACTATGAGACGGTTTGCATAATACCACACAAGCGCAGTGATTAGTGCTGTATGCCAAGTTACTAAGAGGGGCGTCTATACTTGCGGCGATTTTGGCGATTTTTCAACCCCCACTAGCACCTTGGTAAGATATCGTTAGATTTGGCTCGACCCCATCCCCATCTAAACTAAACTGAAGTTGAGCCATTTGGAGTTGAGACGCTTGGGCTGTAGATCTAGCACTCATCTGCTGTATTGTTAGTTAGCCAAGCAGCTGATAGACTTTACAGGCGATCTGAGAGCTAATGCGTTTCCAGGCCAACCTATCAGTTTGGCCATTTAGCGAGGACATGCCAGCCTTCTGTGTGAGCACCATGTCGCGGTCTTTGGATGGCGATTTGGGTAATTTTTTTCATCATAATCATTATCACTTCAGCCATAGGACTCCCCCATTGACTTCCAGATTGGCCGGTTGGAAGCAGTCTTATTTTATTTTGTTGTACTTTTTTCTTTTAATAAAGCGGCTTATTATATTTTTTAATGTAAGAAAAGATAAAATGAGCTCTAGAGATGAGGAGCCTCGTATGTACCTAGTAATCTTGTCGCATTAACATTAACAAGCTTAAGCCGACAGCTCTGCCAATGCGTACTCTGAAACATAATTGTTAGGCAAGTAACGCTTCTTTTAGCGTATTTTGTTTATGCTCTATTGTAAAAACGGTAACACATACAAGTTTCCAACTTGGTGTGATTATGTATCTCTAAAGTAAAACGAAGAAGTCCCAATTGGCATGCGTTTAGGTCAATACATAAAAATAAGCTTTCCTAAATTAGCTGGTCTTACATAGATGTGCTGGGTGACGCTCTGACAAAATTCTGGTACCTTGTAGCTCCTTACTTATAGGTGCGATAGTTTAAAAGATAAAAACGTTACTTTTCATCCGTGAGATTATACGTTTGAATTCCCGCCTGTACCCTAACCTACCAACTACAATACCTAAGGACCTGCTGCCTGACGGTAAAGGAAAAAAATATGGCGAGGAAACCTGAACAATGGTCGGATGTCGATTAATTTATGAAATGGAGAAGGCAATTGCAAATTTTCCATTAAAATTGCCTACAAGTCGCGCGTTCTATGTGTTTTAATAATGATCACGACCTCAGGAATGAGTCCATGAGAGACCCAGAGGAGAACCTGTTGCGTTCCCTACATCTACCCCGGATACAGACGTTATTCGGTTGAATCTCGTCCAGTTGCTTTCTCTTCCTCGAAGCCTAGCACAGACTTAAATTAGTATGACGTCCCCTAGCCAACGCCTATCGTCCTACACGAGTATACTTAATGTATTAATTCACAGTAGAAACCGATGTAAACAATAACTTGAAAGCCCAACAAGAAGTAAAAAAACCTGTATTATTATGCCTGTTTAAGGAAATATTATGTTTGCAGTTTTATGTAGCTCTTGATTTCGGTTACAGCCTGAGGCAGCGGCTCGTCTTTTGTTTTTCTAAAAGCAAAAGCAAATAAAGTCTCCACATATAAAGTATGTTTTTAATTTGACATGATTCACATGTTTGCTGCGAAATAATTTAGGTGTATCCAATAAGACGAGTGATACAAGATTCTTGCGTGAAATATTTAATGTGTTATTTTTACGAAGAAAACATATTACCAATTTAGATACTTTTTGCAATTATGATAAAACAAATGGAAGGTTTTACTTTAGCTATAAAAGTCGACCTTTTGATGTTATGTCAATTCCCTTTCTTTTTGTAACACCTGAGAATTAAACTCCTTATTCATATGTTTTTCATTATTACGACAGAGTTAGCGTTTAAGTTCAATCTCACCACAGAGTTAGTGATACATGACGACTTTTTAAAAATGTCTTTGTTAGTTAAACTAGCGACCCGCCCGGCTTCGCACGGGTAATGCTGATACTAAATATACTACAAAATGTCTTTATGTACAATGTTCACATCTTTTTTGTCAAAAGACAATACAAACATGTTTGGTGTTCCCCGGCTGGTACCGCCACAGCCAGCAACCGCTATGTCCCTGCATTTTGATCTGTAATATCTTCGTAAATATTCATTAAAATTACATGCTGTGAAGAGCCTTATATAATAATACGAAATGCACAATGTATTTAATGTACTTTATTGGATAATGATTAATACTGCATTGCTTAAAATCGCTTCGTAAATAAGCCATTATTTCTCGTAAAAAGTAAAGGATTAAAAATGGTTATTGTGGGTTATCCCTAAGATATACCATCACGGATTTCTTAAGGTGTACAATACTGTAGTACATTATTTTGATCTATCTATTAGGATTTAGCCAGCGTTTGCAATGTAAGCGCAAAAAAATGAGTTTATTTCCACATCACATTAGAAACCTCCAAAATTATTAGTGTTTCTCTGCTATGTTATGCATGTATTATACATATAGACCTTCCTCTTGAATCACTCTATCTAATAAAAAACCGCATCAAAATCTATTGCATAATTTTAAAGATCTAAGCATTTATAGGGACAGACAGCGGGAAGGGACTTTGTTTTATACTATTTAGTGATAAAGATTATGCCTCTCGTGTGACTTTCATTAAAGTCTGAAGTGTTGAAGTCTAGAGCCAATAAACTAAGCTACTTATATGTTAAATCAAGCAAAAACACCAAACAAATCATCATCATCATAATCACCAGCTAGTGTTCTCTTAACCTGACACAGTTAATTCTTATCGCCGTCATAAAATAAGACCATGCTAGTCAATTCCTGGACATAATCCTCTCCTAATCTACGAGTATCTCTATTTCTGCTAGTTCCTCTTTTAGCAGCTTTGAGTATGTATTTTATCATAGTTCCTTTACGATACTTTAGGTACTAAAAACATATTCAAAGTAGTAAATACATATAAGGTCCCACCAGTTACACAGTAACAAGTGAAGCATATTTTTCCCCTAGAACTAACGAAACCTAATTTTCCCTCTCCATTATTTAGCCGAAACAAATTGTACCTTGCGTGTCAGTATATTAAATCTAGGAAAATACGTTCCAACCGGGAATTGTCGCGCTATTTTTCCTTAACATGGCGATGAAGTCGATTTTTTATTATTTAATAAATGTACATACTTAGCCTATAAGGTGACAAGTTGGGCTTTTTTGTATGGTCGGGTATTTCAATCTAAAAAAAGTCTTTATAACTCCACTGATGATTTTTTGTATCATTACGTGATCTTTGCTTAGTTATATTTGACCAAGTTATAACGAAACCTATTATGACGTTTCTTTTTTTAACTAACTAAATAACAAACCGGCCAATCTGGAAATCACTGGGGAGGCCTGTGTGGCCTGGAGGCCAGCAGTGGACGTCCTGTGGCTGAATTAATGACGATGTTGATGAAAAAATAGCTTTTCAATGCCACAGCTAATACTATTCGCGTGGTAAAATTCGAAAAACTTGACTAACTTGACTTGAACTTGTTACTAACATAATTTATGCTCTATAACTTTGAGAACTTGAAACTTAGGGATATTTTACGTCAACAGATCCCTCATAAGTTTTTGGGCAGACAAAATGTTAGAAAATAGAAATAAAACTTTGACGATCCGACCAGCGTAGTGGTTAGGGCTCCATAAACGCGTAGGGTTCCCAAAAAAAATCCTGGTTGGCATCGGTTACAAAAACTTTTTTTTACAAAGGGTTCAGTCTGCTTGTGCTGAGAGACACCCCTGTCAATTTCACTGTCTTATAATTTGTAATACAAGGATGTCAACTCCTTATTGATGTGTTGTTTCATCATGTCAGCCTATTGCAGTCCACTGCTGGACGTAAGCCTCTCCCGACGAGCACTAAAGAGCACGAACTCCCGCTTTTTTCATCCAGCCAATGCCTGTTTTCCTAAGGTCGTCGGTCCATCGAGCTGGGGGGTGCCCAGGTGCTCCTGCACTACGTTTGCCGAGACGTGGTCTCCCCTTGAGAACCCGTTTACTACCTTGTGTTGTTTTACGCGTATTGTAGATAAATGAATAACTACTTAACATGTTAAATGACCGATCAGCTGTAACAATTTGTACGGAGAGTTATGTTTTGTGTTTAAAAATCATCTTACATGCTTACCTAATAGTAAAAGTTATAAGTTAAAAATTATGAGGCTCGTTAGCAAAAAATAACGTTGTGTACCTCCATGTCTACGTTCAAGACAAGTTGCTCATATAGCACCTATTAGTATGTTTGAAGGGTACGATTGAACTGTGCCATAGGCTGAAATAGCAATTTCTCGGTCAAATTACCTATGAAATCGGGTTCGAAGCGTCTTTTCATACATATAAAGGCCCTTATTAAAACATTGAGAAGGCCAAACGATCCCAAAACCAATCATCTTAACGATACGTATATACATAATATACAGTAGGCTCACATCCTACAAGCACCTAATCATAAACGTCATGTCACTTTTTCACCTAATAGGGGAACAGTGATTTCATTAAAAAAAGAATACCTACATATTTTTCTGGTGTTTATCCTGTATACCAATACCATTGATGCTGAGTGAGAGAGAGTAACACGTTACGTTTTAGTAATGTTAATGAGCATTCGCATTAATAATTGTTAGCACGAAAATTATAGTAAAGTAATAATACTTGCCGATTCACGATACCCTGGTGTCGTACGTCGGAGCAGATACTTACAAAAATATACTCTACGCCGCGCACTGAGGTATCACCACAGATCACAGTTTCTTTCTATGATAAGTGGGTATCACTATCTTTAGTTTGTCCACGCTGGCTGCTAATTGCTATTCGCAATAGCATCAAACGTATGCGTCACGAGTAATTTGACTCCACAATTCGAGAAGTATTAGCAATTTTTTAAGCCTATCTATTTTTTTTTGGAAAATTCCATATATGTAGAGTTATAGTTATTAGCTTAGCATGCTCTGCTATATTTTTTATTAACAGCACTTTTTACGTGCTTTGTGGGATTGACCACACTGGAACTGGTTCTATTGTGAGGGTACGCACAATTTGTATAGATTCGCATCGAAGCATTTATGGAACTGTACTCGTATGCAAAATTTTGTCTATTTGTAAATAAAGCGACAAGAAATGTTATGTCTTCATAAATGTTTATTTGGTATTCTAGTTTAATAGGTCCTTTTTTAAAAATATGTAACTAAATCTTGGAAGAAGTTTTTAACCTACTTCTAAGTGATGTATCAGTTTGAGACTTTGTAACTTTTGTAAGTATCTGACAGTTAGATGAAAATACAATTATTTGACACCATTATGATCAGTTCCATCTTTACCATGAGGGCACACGGGGCCTGTGCCCAGGGTCCCCGGCGTCACGGGGGCCTCTAAGCACTAAAACATGTTTGTGAACTAAGAAACACTGTTAACTGAAAAAAAAAACAAAAGAGGGCCAAAAGAGGGCATTTATAAAACTATACTTCTAACGGAGATATGAAATTATTTTTGGGAGTCATGAATTCATACCAATAGTATTTCATTTTTAATTTGGAATCGGGCCCCCAAATTCTTGTGTGCCCCAGGGCCCCAGGATATCTTAATACGGCCCTGATTGTGATGATCTGATGATAGAGCCACAAAGTGCATAGTTGAACTCTTCATGGTAACCATTGGGTTACAATTAAAACATTTGTGTTTGTGCACATTTAGTTCTTAATTATGTGTTAAGCTAGACCAATATCTCAAATCTCAGCTAATTCCTATCAGCCTTTAAACTGTGACTGAGTAAAGTAAACATTAAATTAGAAAAAATAAAACCGACTTAAAAACACTGAAATGCTAAAAATAATCCTAACACTTAAGTACCTAATCAGATACTTTTGGAGTCGGTGCCAGCCGATGAGAGATTCAATGTTTTTGTTTGCACCGACTCCAAAAGTAACTGATTAGGTACTTAAGTGTTAGGATTATTTTTAGCATTTCAGTGTTTTGAAGTCGGTTTTATTTTTTTTAATAAAATTTACTTATTTCATCTATTTTTAGTGATAAATCCTAATCTAACTGCTGAACACCGATTTCATCCCCTATTTTCCTACCCTTAGGGGTGATTTTTATTTTGCAAACTTTTATCATAGCATCTTTGAAGTATAAGCTATTCAATAAAACAAAAATCATCAAAATCGGCTCATATTTGTCGAAGATAGGTAACAAGAACCACAACCAAAATATTATCTGGGTATATATTTGTTGATTTTCTCAAAAAGTTCTAAATCAATTTCGATAAAATTTATATGGGACCACCTCTGAAGTATGATCTACCAAACAAAAAAAGAATCATTAAAATCGGTTCATAATTGGCGGAGTAATCGCGTAACAAACATACAAAAAAAAAAAAAAAAACATTGAACGAATTGAGAACCTCCTCCTTTTTTGAAGTCGGTTGAAAATACAAGCTATCACAATTTTAATATTACTAGCTGTTGCCCACGACTTCGTTTGCGTCGTCTTTAATTCAATTCAGACATTTTTGGGCGTCTTTAGAAGACCTTACCTAAGTTTCATTACAATCTGATCAATGTTTTATAGGAACGCATAGAAGACAAATATATATACTTAAATTCAATTATATTTATATAGATCATATCATATCATATCATATCATTTATTAATTCATAAACATGGGTATTACAGGATGTCACATACAAAATATTATTAGGTACACAGCCATGGCTGTTATATATGAATACTTAATTGTCAGTCTTGTTAAATTATAATTCTATATTATTATTATTACATTATTGTCACATATTTTAATTAGTTACAGTCTTGTCTTGATTAAGATTAAGATTTAATAATATTTCACTCATTAGAATTTTACCAACATCCATTAAATAACAATAGCAATAAAGAAGTTCAAGGAAACGATAAAATTTCACCTTTAAATTGAATCAAACCATATCATAATGGCGACTTCTTCATATTTATAGCGAAAAATAAACTCTACTTACGAGTATTTTATGGGTTTAATAAAACCACAGTTAGTATTACAACCGAGCACCATTCACCACAGTGTAGATAAGGTCAGTAAGAAAATAAACGCCTACGTCGACAGTCTTGTGCTAGGCTAATTCAGTGTTTAAAGATTAGTTCGTAATAAACCATATTTATTGAAAGTACACTTATTTATAAAACACATGCTGACCCGACAGACATTGTCCTATCAAAGATACTAAGTATTTCACAATTTTTTTTCACTCAACTAAACGACTGTTACACGCTAATACAACTCGGGCTATCACATAAAAAGCACTTTCAGCTGTTCCTGAATTTTCAAATATCCGGACGACATTTTAATTATTTTTCGTCAAGCGTAGAAAAGAACAAAGCGCTAGGAAAACTCACAAGATATCATAACAGACACCGGGACAGGTGAAATTCTTCTTCGTGTCCGTGATATTGCAGACAAACTGCAGGAGAGTCGCCTACGCTGGTACGGACATGTTTTGCGGAAACCGGCAAGCTACGTAGGAAACAAATGTCTGGCCATGCCGCCACTGCCAGGTCCAGGCAAAAGGGGTAGACCCAAGAAATGCTGGCTTAACGTCGTGAGGGCTGACATGCGTGCCAATGATCTCACAACTAGAGACGCTCAAGACCGCGTGAAGTGGAGGAGTAAATCAAGGAAAGCGGACCCTGGGCTCCAAAGCAATGGCTTTGGACGCAACCGGGACGCAAGAAGAAGACACCGGGACAGGTGAAACTAAATAAAAGCTTGTAAAAAAGGTGAAATTGAGTATGTGCCTGCTGCATTCACCGCTGTTGCACCGTTGGCATGAATTTCGATGTTGTCGCTCTTCCTATCTCGTAACCTTGCTTTTAAAGTCATACATCTTAATTTAAAGAAACTACGCTCATTCGTGATGTTTCACTGAATCTGGGTCAGCTTTTAGTAAAGCAGTTTTGCTAGCTTTAGATTATAATTAGAGATGCCAACAAATTACAAATATTCTCAATACCTACGCATTTTCTACACTGCATTATTGAGACAATCATTTTTGGTTCAAAAATTTTGTTTTCTAATTGATTTTCTCGTTTAAAACTTTATTTAATTGTAATACTGCTTTAAAAATATATGGGCAGCTTTTCAATTTATATCTATATATATATATAATACAAAGTCGGGTTAGTTACACCATTTATAGGTCAGGAACGGCTAGACCGATTTTTATGATCTTTGATTTGTTGAATCTGTCTTCGCCCCGAATAGCAGAATAACTAATTTAAAAAACAGAAAAGTTCACAAAAAAAAATGTATGAAGGGGCGGTACGACGTTCGCCGGGACAGCTAGTTACAAGATAAAAAGTACCCGTGCGAGCACGGCAGTTATTAGTTGCATACATTTGTATCATTTAAATTGTCATTAACAGTGTAATAACCTTTTTAACCGACTTCAATAAAGGACGAGGTTCTCAATTCGGCAGGTTTTTGTTATGTATGTTCAGCGATCATTCGTTACCACGCTAACCGATTTCGATAATTCTTTTTTTGTTCGAAAGAGAATACTTTCGGAATGGTCCCATATAAAGTTTGTCAAGTTCTGATGATGGGATCAATAAGAAATTCTGTCTAAAAAGTCTATTGATAATGACAGGGTAGGTTTACTTGTCAGGGTTCTATTAAGTACTTAAATTTATTTCAACTAAACTTGAAATTCTAGAGTCGAGTTTATTTAATTCTTCTGGGCACTTACGCCTAGCTTACGGGTCAATAAACTCTAATTAAACGTAAACCAGTCGTTACTTGACTAACAATCGACTAAATCTAAGCAGTAACTGAGGATTAAGATTTAAATGACGCATTTAGCTGGAGTTATGACGTTTACTGGGTTTTTAAGTCGCGATATAAAACTTAGTGTCTTTTTTTAACTATAAAATTTAGTAAAAGAAAGAATTTTAACATATGTCTATATCTTGCCCAGTGTATGGAGCTAAAGTTTTATAATGTTATAGACTTTTGGTGTTGTTTTTGAAGAGTTCCTTAAAAGGAAAAAAAGAACTATTATAGGATAACTTCGATGTCTGCTTGTTAATACCCTTTTCACCAGGAACGCGTGAATGTATCAAATTAAAGTTATATCAAATAGGTACTCTTATTATCGATGCCCGTGATGGACGAATTAGGTTTTTACTTACATTCAAGTTTGTACGGAACCCCTCGATACGCAAGTCAAACTTGAACATGGCTGGTTTTATTTCCAATAAGTTTTTTTAACTAAGTTCCTTTTGTTATGATTCTTACAAATAAAGCGAACATTGAATATTGTTTAGTATATGCATAAATTAACTAGAAAATCAATTGAAATCAACAGTCATTGAAACAATGAGAGTTCACACGTCCCTCGAGACATTATCAACACTTCTCGCAGCCCGGCAGCCATTGTAAGTCAATCCGAGTTGTGCAAGACACTGCATTTATATTGTGCATTATACTGAGGCGGGAACTCATTGTTGAAGCGACAGCGGGCAATGTAAACGCTACCGCGATTGATATAAGCGATAACTAGCGAACGTAGCAGTTGTGACGATAAAAACAATAATTTATTAAATATTTATTTACCTTGCAATTATTTATTACGACAATCACGCTTATAACCTAGCTTTAAAATAAGCAGGTTGAGATACACTTACATAAATTGTGAATATAAAAATCAGTAAAACCGAGTTTCAGACCTCGAGTTGGAAATTTCACAAAACATAGATAGACTCTATAATGCACACCATACTATAAAAAATTCATTTGATGCATGTTTTTTAATAAAAGCAAATAATAATAAAAAAGGAAATACATCACGATGTTTAAATTGATAACAGTGAGAAACTTTAAGCAAATAAAATAAATAGGTAAACTAACTGTTTGACGTATATGTCCTTAAGATATAGTTTTATTGAAATAAATAAAAAAAAAATACTTATTTGATTACAATAGACTTGATGATAATGAATTACACATGTACAGACAACGGCAGGTCAACCTACCCAAAAAGTTAAAGGTCATTCAAATGATTTTCAACTTTATATCCAACATTTAGAGATCAATATTAACTGAGAAAATTTGACGTTTTGTGGTAGGTTGACGTGCTGTTGTCTGTACATACTACCAGATTTGTACCAGATACATTTATGCATTTGTAAATCTGACATGTTAATTTAAAAAAATAGAATAATTAATGGACTATCAACTGTGTAGTGCAATACCGCATAAACTTGCTGTGAAATGCCTTGTATAGTAACAATCCGCTATTTTACCTCAATATAATCGTGGCTTTAGCTACTGTCGTCTGTAACTTCGCTCGTACACTCCAATCAGACCTCTTCCGACAGATTAAACTAAGTTTATTTCTTTTAACTCCACGAATAACATTTATTATAGTTAGCTAGTGGACAAGGATAAAAATTTAGGGAATAGAAAAACTTAAGTTCGTTAATGCTTCGAAAGTGGATGCAAAACGTATTCCTATCTCCATTTCAAAATAATCAAGTGTTATATACAGGTTGTAACAAAAAGGTGAAATAAAACTTTAAGGGGTAATTCTACGGCTAAATTACATCAACTTTTTCTATGAGACTAACATCGAAATCTCAAAAAAAAAATTGTCGTTTCCATACAAACTGATGCCAGCTGGTCGCGTTTTAGTATGGGAAAGTGGTTTTTTTTTTGCGATTTCGATGTTGGTCCCATAGAAAAAGTTGATGTAATTTAGCCGTAGAATAACCCCTTAAAGTTTTATTTCACCTTTTCGTTACATCCTGTATAAGTAAACAAGCTAAATTGAATGTACAATGAAACTTGACTTCCTGTAGATTGAAAGTTCATTGTTTGTTATAGTAAAAATAGCTCTTGAAGTGGTAAAGTTGAATTTTTAAGATTAAGAAGAATTGTAAATTGTAAATTATGAGGAACAAAACTTGTACAGAAGAAAACGGCTTATTCTTAACGACTAAGATACTACAATGGATCTCCTCTTGAAGTAGGTATACTATCACTTAATGTTATGTTAATAATTGTATGACAGAGTTCTATGTAGTTCGCCGCGAGCAAACTTAAAAACAATTAAAAATAACTTATTCACCGAACTTATAAAGTCCTAACAACAAGAACACACTTTGTATGAAAGATAATGACGTATTCGTTATCAGATTTAAGTCTTCAAAAATTACCAGATTTTACCGGTACACGGTATTACCAGTACCGTGCCGTGAAAAGTGTAAATAAAGCTTATTATACTAACTTTTAGAAGCGAGTACCATGCAGGCGTATTTATAAGAATGTTAAATTACTTACAGACTTCTTACACTGTGTTTTACGTGTCTCTTTTAGTACCTACATTATTTAAACTAATGTAGGTACAAATATTAACTACATCAAAGGAAATGATTTACCCTTCGAAGCAGATTTCTTGTGTAAATATGGGCTTAGAGCTCATAAAAACATGTTGATTCTTAAGTGCGCGCTTGCTCTTAATCAAGATAAAATATTTTGTTTTTTATGGATTTTTTTTTTCTACGTGCTATGTGCCCCGCCCACTTCCACTTCAGCTTGCTAATCCGTTGCTAATGCCGATGGGGCAGAAAGGTTCTAGAATGGAGGCCGCGTACCGGCAAGCGCACCGTAGGACGTCCACTCACAAGATGGTCAGACGACCTGGAAGGGTCGCAGGAAGACGCAGGATGCAGGCCGCTTCCAACCAACCAAACCAACAACAATGGGGGAGGCCTATGTTCAACAGTGGGCGTCCTATGGCTGAAATGATGATGATGATGATTTTTTAATTATTTATTAAACAAAATCCACAGCTCACAAACAGAATTAATACAGACACTGAAAACTAAACATACAGACAGTAAAGGATTATCATTTTTTAAACCAGCCCCCTAGCATGACCAACACGTTATGATATGATATGATATAGCGGTATATCGACTGCAACTGTAAAAATATGATAGATATAGCCGCAGATTTGAATTTTTATCGTAACAGCGATCATAATATGTGACGTCACCGGCACGGCGATTCAACATGGCGGCTATATCCATCATAGATATATCGCTTTATCATATTATATCATATCGTGTTTTGGTGCTCATGCTAGGGAGGCAGATCAAATAAAAGTGACTCCTCAATACTGGTAGTCAAGCACCCAAAGAACTATAATTGATCAAGTAGTAATTAATCTATGGAGCTAAGGGCTATGGAGCGGAGCATACTAGGTGTAAAAAGGATTGATAGAATCCGCAACACCGCCATCCGCTCCAAAACCGGTGTCGCAGATGTAGGCGAGAAAACTGCAAAGCTAAAGTGGGAGTGGGCAGAACACGTGTGCAGAATGCATCCAGACAGGTGGGCCCAAATCGTCACCCGATGGGTACCTATAGACGGCGGTCGCCGAAGAGGTAGACCCAAAAAAAGATAGTGTGACGACTTGGTTAACTTAACGAGGGATTGGGAGTCATTGGCGATAGATAGAGATCGATGGAAGAGTCTGGGGGAGACCTTTGCCCAGCAGTGGGATTGAAAAGGTTGATAAAAAAAAAAAGTAATTAATCAATCAATTAGATCAAAATCAAATTCAAATCAAACTCAAATTGACCCAACAATGTGCTACATGTATGTAGGATACGGAATAAAGTATGTTAGTGAGTAAGGAAGGAGGTTAGAATGCGTGTTGTATGAAAGAGGAATGAGTGGTTTATCTATGGTTTTAACTTGAAAAGTTATTTAAATTGAAAATATGTTGACGGGAGTTGGTTTTTGGTTTTGAGATGGCTTGAAAAATAAACGACAAGTTTAATTTGAAAGACGGGTTTTATATATCCCATCCCACATGTATGTGTGTGTGTGTGTGTGTATGCGTGCGTCCGTGTGTGTCAAGTATATAAACATAAGTATTACAAGATAGGTAAAAGTATTACTTGGATATTTTTATACCTAGATTAAGCCTAAACCTAGGTCTAAACATAGTTCTATTATATTTAAATTACAGCAACTAGTTATTCTAAACTATAATTTGACGATCTCCGTAGCCGACAGGCGAGTACGTCAGACTAAGCGTCGCTATCTCTGGGTTACTCTGAGAGAGAGCCCACTCTGGGGTACTCTGAGAGAGAGCCCACTCTGGGGTAGAAAACGAACTTTTCTATATTGGGTCGGTAAGTTTATTTTCTTAATTTTGCTATTATTTCTGGATTACGAAGACTTATGCAGTAAACCTAACATCTGGTTGTGTCATGAGAACAACATGTCTTCAACCGTATCTAAGTTTTTAAACATACAGAAAAGGCAGCAATCTTCATCAATGAACTTATTACAGCCAATTTTAATATAAATAACAAAATTGCTTATTTCCAGCTAGACTCGATAACATTTGATGAGAACGTAAACACGTATTTGTTAAGCATTTTGGGTGACGCTACGTATCATGTCAACGAAACCTCATTTTTGTTTTCACTAAAGTTTACGTTCTCTCTTAAATCTTAGTTGGTCATGCTGTGTGTACATGTTTTTAGGTTACAATCTAGATCTAAGTTCTTAAATTGTTTGCCTAATACCCTTAGGATTGTTACCTGTTGTGTATACCAATAAAATAAAATAAAATAAAAATAAAAATAAATCTAGGTTTAGTTGCAATATAGATTGATCACTGTTTCTATCATTTTTAAACAAACTAACAGCTTTACCATGATCTCTTAGAGCAGTCTTACCGCAATCATGTTTTGTTTTTTATGTATAGGGTTTGACTTAACTACAACACTGTGGACCCAGTAACAGTTTTTCATGATCGTGGTCGTTTTGATCTCAAATACAAAACACATTTAAAACCAGGTTTTAATTTAATCGCGACTTGAGAAGACCCAGCAATCTGATACAGTTTACACAATTTTCAATTTATGATACCTTTTGAATTCGATGTCCAAATAAAAATAGCTCTCAGCATCATACAATTTTGAATAATCCTACATTTTGTACGCGCCCGAAAATTTCAATTTCAGAAAATAATTTTCTTTTGCGCATTCTATTCTGGTTTTAACTTTCTCGGGTTTGTAATTGTAATGCCTTTTTCATTTCTCCCTTTCTGAACAAAAAGATCTTCGAAAGTTACTTCGCATTTCTGCATAAGTTAACAAAACTGGTACGGTAAAAAGTATCTTGTTAATTTGAGTGACGGGATAAAACGGTTCTTTTCCGATTCAGTATTAACTGTTACAACGATGTTGAATTTAAATCCACAGCTTGCAGTATAAATTGAAGAACACGCGAAAAAACACAAAAACTGACAGTAACTGCATTTAGTTTACTAATTCTGTTCTGTAGGTTTATAGTTCGAATTCTTAGCGTTTCAAAATGCGTAAATTATTATAGGTATATTAGAAGGTTATTTCAATATTTATACGAGTATTCAGTATTGAATACAGCTTTGGAAAAGGTTACAAAAAGATGACATTGTTAGTTGAATATCGTAAAGATATGACATTCCTTTGTTCTTTCCTTGTGGTCTTCAATATTAAATGAATGAATGAACAAATAAATGAGTAAAATTTATTTATAACATGATTAATTTATTTTACATTTACACACACATACATATACGTTTGTTTAATTTGAAAACACTGTCTTTTTTTTTAATGATAGTAAATCTCAACGGAAAATTTTCGAGAAGCCTCTGGATGCAGGCCGCTTTCAACCGGCCAAATGGGTGTCATTATCGGAGACCTATGTTCAGCAGTGACGTCTTATGGCTAAAATGATGATGATGAATTCTCAAATGTATTCAATACAACTAAAATTAAAACCACAAAATAAAATATAACTTGAAACAAACTAATAAAAACTAAGTAACCTACACATATATACTCAAAAATAAAAGCGTGTCCGTGAAAAGAGGCGACCGGAAACTGGTATCGTTTCTGAATGGCTAAACCTTTAGGCTAAAAAAAATTTTGGTGCTTTTTTGCCAAAAGCTGATTTAGTATTTAGTCGCCACAGTCCAAACGTCTCTACGCCTAATGGCACAAACACGTAATTACTTGCAAGAGACTCGTAAACTTTCACATTTAATCATCATCATCATCATCATTTCAGCCATAGGACGTCCATTGCTGAACATAGGCTTCCCCCAATGACTTCCAGATTAGCCGGTTGGAAGCAGCCAGGAAGAAGCCAGCGGCTTCTTGCAACCTTTACCATTCACATTTACCTCTTGAATTTAATATTTAATTTAATATTAGTAAGATTTCGTTTTTTTGACAAACCAATCGACGTAGCGGTGCGATAATTTGACCTGAACAAAGTCAAAGTCAAAGTCAAAAATCATTTATTCAGTTTAGGACAGTAAACTGCTACCTATGAACGTCAATAATACCTAACATTATTGGCCCATATGGGGCAGAACATGTCTCCTTATTTTTTGGGCCCTACTAGCGCTTCGAACGCCTAGCCTAGGGTCCCTAGTTCGATCTCGGTTCGGGTCAGTTTAAGGCGAGTAAAGTCGCCAAATGTAAACAAGCATGTTGTTTCACTAGCCTACCACTTAAGCCCAAAATATTTAAAAAGTATGCTAAGAATTGTTAAAACCTACACAATATTTTTTCTATTACTTTTACTTCAGTTTTTTTTTTCTTTCTAACCCATTGACAGATTTAATTCGTTTGAATGTCCATTGATAGGCCAACTTGATAGATATACACTGAGCAAAGGGTTTTTTAATCCAACAATTGCGTCACTGCGAAAAGTACTATTTATCCAAATTTTCGCGACCTACAGACGCAGCGTTTGTCGAACAGCCATGTTTTTATTGCGCGCTGTTATGGACCGTATCATTAATAAGTTTTCGTGCGATATTCGTACTTACACGCGTCAAGACTCTAATTTAACGGCACTACTCGCCTTAAAAAACGTTTTTCTTAAAAAGACTCGGGTTTAGATTTTCTGGAGGAATGTTAGGATTGGATTTAGAGATTGTTTTAGTTTCAGAGTTTGTAGACTTAGTCCATGTTAATAAAGATATTCATTTGTCGCCTCTAATGGCATTGATTAAGCCGCATTGTAACTATCAAGAAACTAGCGAGAAGTTGGGAAAAACCTGTGGATTACAGTATTCAGCAAAAGGTACAAAAGTAGTCTATAGACATAAAAGTTTATATTAGTAAAAGTAATTTTAGTGTAGCAACTATACATCAAATAGTAGTTATAGTTAGGTCGCAATATTGACAATGTTTATTATTTTTTTATTCGATTTAGATCTAAATTATAATGTGTTAGTAGTAAAAGTAATTTTAATTTAGTTAATGAAATAAAATAGTAATCGTCATAATAATTGTGAATATTTAAATTAAATAAATAATTTTAAATTCTTAAGATAATTATATTTTTTTCAATATGGTTACAATTTCAAGTTTTTACAATAAAAATATATTAGTTTATAATTTTTTTTAAAATACCGATTGTCATATTTCTTTTAGCTGTTCTTTAGGGGTAGGGTGTCAATATAACATGACGTGACTATAAATTTTACTTATAGAAATAAAACTGAACTTTTGTATTTTAACTTGAGCATTTTTAAGTATTTTTCCGTTTTTTTAACTAAAAAGAAAGTAGTTAACAGTATGTTTACATTATTAATTAAATTGTTTAAAACTAGAAAATATTTTAGTGCTAAAATAAATTGATGATTCTTTAACCTCCAATCTGTACAAGGCCCGCATGGTGAAGTATGACCCAAACCGTCTCATAATTGAGGTGAGGTCTGTGCCTTGTAGTAAGATGCTAAAGGCATACTTTACGTTACTTTTACTTTAACCTCACGCATGGTAATAACATTATACCTACATAATCACAGACATCAACATTATAATGACTGTGACATCGCGTGTTATAAGAAAGTGAAAGAATTCTAGTCATTTTGTATAATTTTATCCTTTCGTAATGTTTATTTACCTTCAGGGCGCACGCCCACGAGCGACAATCGCTGAGAAATTATTTTGTCGTCGAATATAAAACATACCTATAGAGTACAATACTAAAACGTCCACATGCTACAAAAAGGCGATTGTCGCTGTAGATTAAAACGTACGGAAATGTATGAGAAAAAAAAAGAAAAGAGCCCCGGGTCGCAAATGGTTTGATGTCATCAAAGATTGGACGGGCCTTTTTTACTGCGAATTCAAAGACCTAGCCAGCGACTGCCCACGATTTCACATACTGTTCTCCAAACTTCGTTAGAAGATGGCACTCAATGATGATGATGAAATGTACAGCTATCGCGCATTACCAACAATCGGCCGCGTAATCTTGCCGAAGGAAGCCAGCAAGAAGAAGCCAGCGATAAAGTGACCCCGTGTGCATTAAATCGCGACAAATCACCGAAAAAATCAATGCAATTATCGGAGGAGAATAGGTGTAAAGTTATATATTTTTAGTGTTAAAAGTTGAGCTTTTAACCCTTTACTTTTCGAATCTCCGTGGATCAGAACCAAGAATCAACGAAATCAATTAATACCATCCTCGTGTAAGTCACTTATTTTGACAATTTGTCACTCACGAAAAACTTGTGCTACAACATACAAATTTACAGGAAGCACGGTAGAATATAAATAAATAGCTCCTCATATCTGGTCGGGCGTAAAATATGGTGAATTATTGTTTTTTGAGATTTTAATATTCCTCCTATAGGTTAATAAAGTTTTAGTGTTTCAGCAGCGGAATCGGTCCGTACGGATTTATTGCCTATTTTATTGTATTTAAGTTGACATTTCATGAAAGACCTTTTTTTTTTTCTTCACCGTACCAATTAAAAAAAAAACTATTAAAAACTTAAAAAGAGAACTGTGACATTTTGATGTCGCATAGAACATTAGATATCTACACTACAAACTACGATGGAAATAGGTTAAAACTACTTAAAAGACTTGATTACACAGTTAATTAGTTTGATTTGATTACATAGCAGTTACTTGTTAGTTCCAAGTAAAGCTACTAAAAACATTTTAAAAAATCTCAGCATCTGTAGGTACTGGCTTCAAGTACAAAGTCAAAGTCAAAGTCAAAAATCATTTATTCAATTTAGGGCAGAAAACTGCCACTTATGAACGTCAATAATAACATTATTGGCCCATATGGGGCAGAACATGTCTCCTTATTTTTTAGGCCCTACTAGCGCTTCGAGACAAGACACAGACAATCTGGCAAGTGCTGAGAAGAAACGCCGGAACAAACTCAGTCACCACTAGCTGCCACACAAAAAATATAAATCAAAATACACAGGTAGTTACATCAGTTTAGTGCAGGCTGGACTGACCATACATTCTTGTCATCAAGATAGTCTTGAATTTTGTAATACCCTTTACTTCATTTACATTCAATTCAGTTAGAATATTTTCCATCCACAATACATTTCCACCATTTAAAACTTCTAAAACATAAATAACAGTAAGGAACATACAATAAACCTTGCCAAAACTATTAAATTACGTACTCACAGTATTTCATGCGCAAGGTCGTAGTAACATTTAAATCACTTGTTGTTTTCAACTTTGTCCGCACTTAAAATAGAAAGAAATCGGAACTGTAACAATGCGTCAAGATAGCATCGCTGTACGATAGTAAATAAAGTGCAATGGAATGCGAAATGTTACTGCATTATCTTATATATAAAATTCTCGTGTCACAATGTTCGTTCCCGTACTCCTCCGAAACGGCTTGACCGATTCTCATGAAATTTTGTGAGCATATTGAGTAGGTCTGAGAATCGGCCAACATCTATTTTTCATACCCCTAAAGACCACGCAGACGAAGTCGCGGGCAACAGCTAGTCTTATATATAAAATTCTCGTGTCACAATATTCGTTCCCGTACTCCTCCGAAACGGCTTGACCGATTCTCATGAAATTTGGTGAGCATATTGAGTAGGTCTGAAAATCGGCCAACATCTATTTTTCATACCCCTAAAGACCACGCAGACGAAGTCGCGGGCAACAGCTAGTATTGTATATATGTTATCTTGACGACCTCCGTAGCCGAGAGGCGAGTATACCGGACTTGGTGTCGCTATCTCTGAGGTCCCGGGTTCGTTTCCCGGTCGGTCAATGTAGAAAAATAACTTTTCTATATTGTCTCGGGTCTGGGTGTTGTGGTACCGTCGTTGTTTCTGATTTCTGTAACACAAGTGCTTAAGCTACTTATCACAGGATTAGAGCAATGTATGTGATGTTGTCCAATATTTATTTATTTATTTATTATAGCACTTTAAAGTTTTGGTATTGATATCCTCAAAAATTACTTACTAGTTTTATAAATTACTAGCTGTTGCCCGCGACTTCGTTCGCGTAGCCTATAGTTTATTCTTAAAGGATTTTCTGCGCAACTTTCTTATTTTCGCATTTATAATATTAGTAGGAAGTAGGATAGCCCGTGACTTCGTCTGCGTTGACCTTACCCGGATGAAAAGTATCCTATGTGTTAATCCAGGCCATGGTCTATCTGTATGCCAAGTTTCATTAAAATCCATTCAGTAGTTTATGCGTGAAAGAGTAACAAGCATCTATCCATACTCACAAACTTTCGCATTTTTAATATATATATATATTTTTTTAATATATACAGGGTGTAACGAAAAGGTGAAATAAAACTTTAAGGGGTTATTCTATGGCTAAATTACATCCACTTTTTCTATGGGACCAACATCGAAATCGCAAAAAAAAAACAATTTCCCTTACTAAAACGCGACCAGCTGGCATCAGTTTGTATGGAAACGTCAATTTTTTTTTGAGATTTTGATGTTGGTCCCATAGAAAAAGTTGATGTAATTTAGCCGTAGAATAACCCCTTAAAGTTTTATTTCACCTTTTCGTTACACCCTGTATATTAGTAGGATGATTTCTGACAACTTTTATTGTTTAATCATGTGAAAACTGTGCCTGTTCTCGTTTTCTGTCGTTTTCATTTTATAGCTTTTCATTTTTATGGTTTTTTATTTAATATTTATTGGTAAACCAACCACAATTACAATATTAACTTATTCTCCTACAACTTAAGTACCAGAATGTGTTTAAAGACCTTCACATGTTGTTATTAATAAATGAACGAACTGAAATGTAAATATTTAGTATGAATCATGGTACCTAAGTTGCTCCTACGTAATCAAGGGAATGGAATGAGTTCAACTAAGTTAAGAAAACGTGTGACATGATTGTCATGAAATACAATATTATTCAGCGTCAAGGGTCTCTAATATAATTATTGTTCATAAGTAAAGTACCTTTATACCTGCCTAGAATTCAACGTTTATTTGTGTCACGTCACCCCTTGCGACCCTTTCTTAGCAAGGCGTGACGTCACGTGCTCACTTTGATGCGCTTTATTTTCGTCATTTTTTGTTTGATTGACAAAAGACATAATATGGGTCCAATATTTTTTGATAATCTAACTGACGGACTAAATAGATTAATATTTTTTGACCCAGGAAACTAGCCAAGATTAATTTGAATTAAAGGGTTTTTGAACTGCAAAGCTAAAATGGCGATGGGCAGGCCACATTGCTCGGAGAACTGATACCCGGTGAGGAAGGAAGAGTGGTGACCACGAATTGGCATTCTATAGGGCCTATGTAGGTACTGCAATGGACTTTCAAAGATTGATGTTCAATTCTTTTACCTTTACTGTAATCAATTAATATAAATCAGAATTGAGATAACACTTATAAACCAAAATCGATGAAACTCTCAACCGGGATCATGTATTTTTACGCCATCATAAAAGAGACATAAACAAATTGTGCTAAGAAGGTTCGATATTTTATGGGTCGTGTGAAGTACAGTCATTTGCTACAAAGCCTTTTTACGACCCTTTGAGGACCCCTTTATTTGGAAACATAACCCTTTGAGTGACTTTGTCGCGAGATAGGTGAACGAAAATTTTGATCTGGATTATAATATATTCACAAAAATACTACTTTGATACAACATTAATTTAGCAGTAATTTCGAAAATTGTGTTGTCTACTTGAGTGGCTGAAAATTGCTGTGTGCAGTAGTTATTAATAAGAAAAAACTTTCAACTATCACACTGATTATCTAGCCCCAAACTAAGTAAGCAAAGTATGGCGACTAGATAACAAATAGAAATACACATACTTAAATGCTCGTGCTCATCACACAAACATTTGGCCCCTTGCGGGATTCGAACCTGAAACCGCCAGGCTTTGTGGTCCGGAGCGCGAACTACTAGACCAGACGGTCGTCGACGATTATTAGGCAACAGATTTAAAAAGGTCCTATTTTAATTGGATGTTTTTGTAATCTGTTTACTGTAAATGTGATTTTTTTTAAATTATAATAAATAAAACGATTTAATGAGGTAGATTGATCTCAAAGAAACAAAAAGATAATTAAATTTCTAACGTGCCTTCTAAACCACGGAGATGCTGGTAATAAATGTCTCTAAGCATGGTTTGGATTGTCACCATTCCTCCCAAAACCGCGGTGTAGGTTACATAAATTGGCAGTTACTACAAAAGTGCAGCCCGCCACTACTGGTCTAAATAAAGCTCCTCTTCTGAGGTAAAAGTATTTTTAAAATTTACTAACATGATAATTATAATAATTAAAAAGTATCAGAAATTACAATGTACAGACAGCGGCTGGTCAACCTACCCAAAAAGTTAAAAGTCATTGAATTGATTTTCATCTTTATGTTCTACACG
The DNA here is from genome assembly GCA_963576865.1 of Anania hortulata. Classification (NCBI taxonomy): domain Eukaryota; kingdom Metazoa; phylum Arthropoda; class Insecta; order Lepidoptera; family Crambidae; genus Anania; species Anania hortulata. Next base: position 6,515,584 of record OY756405.1, on the reverse strand, counting down.
TAGAGATCAATATCAATTGAGAAAATTTGACGTTTTATGGTAGGTTGACGAGCTGTTGTCTGTACAGTAAGACAATGTAAAAAACAGTGGTATCTAGGCAATAGTCGACTAAAGGAGTGGGTTGACTAACCGAAAAACTTGACATAGTTTCAATACTTTCAAATAAGTATAGTTCTTAGCTTGTACAAAGCCAGCGGTTACGGGTTCGAATCCCGCAAAGGGCAAATGTTTGTGTGATGAGCACGAGCATTTGTACCTAAGTCATGGATGTTTATTATTTAAGTATGTTTATCCGTTATCTAGTCGCCATAGTACAAGCTTTGCTTAGTTTGGGGCTAGATAATTGGTGTGGTTGTGAAAACTATTTATTTATTCTATTTATTGTTTAACTGTGTCTCCCATACTCATAAGCTACAAATGCATTATGTAACTACCGTATTATGATTTATTAACGTCGTCGTTAGTCGTCTTCAAACAAAATTGCTATGTTTTCTCGTACGTAAAAGATTTGTTTGTACATCTCTAGGGTTTGCTACATCTAACGTCTGATTTTATTTTGCTACACATCACTTCATCGCCTTGAACTTGATCGAGACTCAGTCGAATCTGCTTACGAACAGAAAACGGTCTGTAGCTTACCATAAATACACAAGAAAAGTTTTAGTGATGTCTACCGAGGATTATAATGTCGATATTGATTAAAATGAATGAGCGTCCTTGGCTCAGATGTTGACAAACCCAATTTAATAATATCGAGATGAAATTAATCACATTAAAGTTACAGCTTCTGTTTGTTTTTGGTACTAATTTATCAAATGGGAAATATTGTTTAAATAATTGAATCTATTTTTAAATAGTAAAAGTTATATTTTAATACAATTTGACTATTTTTAATGGTAGTGTTTGTGGCCTTGTTAGGAACAAAAAAAAAGCCTTAAAAAATTGTGTGATGAGCTCGAGCATTTGTGCCTAAGATATGGATGTTTTAAAATGTATTTTCGTTATTTTGTGGTCATAGTACAAGCTTTGCTTAGTTTGGGGCTAGATGCTTGGTGTTACTGTTGAAACAATTTATTGACTTATTATTTATGAATATTTAAAAAGTAATTAAACTAGTTGTGTTTACTGTACACTGGTCAGTTTCATAAAAATACTGAATTCTTAGAAACATCAGCCAGAAAGAAAAAAAGTTCTTAGATTACTTTATTTGACCGATCTATCGGTTTACAACAAAAATTACTTCACTAACATCATAAAAAGACTAACTTCATGGAAACATCAGCGAGGAGGAAGAAGAAAAAGGAACTTAGACTACTATTATTTGACTGATACTCCATAATTTAAAAAAGCAATTTGTCGATTATAAAAATAGACATCACTACTGCTTCCTGAATGGCGCCGTCGCGTCTGCGACTAGCCGACCACGGCCTTGCCTCCACAATAGCTCTGTGACTTTGCTAATAATATAATAGGGATGTCCGTCAGTTTATGGCTTATACCGTCAGAGATATTTTATGTGTAGATATTTTATGTCATTAATTTATCTATGGGATTATGATGGCATTAAAAAAAACAAATATATGCACTGTATATGTATGTGTATTTTAAGTAACATTTTAAGTACCTTAAGGTAAGTATAAAATTTATAGTTCACACTTAAATTGGGTAAAAAAGTTGTTCTCAAAATAGATTTTTATTTGTAGGATTTGTAACATATACAAATAGTAGGTACGTAGTAAAGAAAAGAATGTAAATAAACGTTTTTATCGTAGAAAATTATCGAATCATATGTTGTCTGTCTGTAAAGACCCTCTATCTTGGGAACGTGTGGAGGTAACAAGTTGAAATTAAAACCATACCTACGCAGTCTTCTTCTACAGTCCCTTGAAGCTGCGAATAAATCAAACTTCTAAGTTAACCTTAAAAAAAGATACAGCCGTTAATGCCGCAAAAAACTAAATATTTCGACACTCTCAAGGAAATCAAAAAAAATTTTTTTTTGTATGGAGCTTGGCATACCTCAAGTTGCAAGAAACCTTATATAACGTTGTTTTGGTGTACACCTATGAAACATACGTTAATCAAAAAAGAAAGTAATTACAAACAGCAAATACATCATCATCATTTCAGCCATAGGACGTCCACTGCTGAACATAGGCCTCCCCGAGTGACTTCCAAATTGGCCGGTTGGAAGCGCCCCGCATCCAGCAGCTTCCTGCAACCTTTACCAGGTCGTCTGGCCACCTTCTAGGTGGACGTCCTACGCTGCGCTTGCCGGTACGTGGCCTCTGTTCCTGAACCTTTCTGCCCCATCGGCCGTCAGTTCTGCGTGCTATGTGCCCCGCCCACTGCCACCTGCCACTTCAGCTTGCTAATCCGTTGGGCTATGTCTGCAACTTTTGTTCGTTTACGAATCTCCTCATTCCTGATTCGATCTCGCAAAGAAACACCGATCAAAGCTCTTTCCATAGCACGCTGTGCAACCTTGAGCTTTCTTATGAGGCCCATAGTGAGAGGTCACGTTTCAGTTCCATATGTCATCACTGGTAACACACACTGGTTGTGGACTTTCGTCTTTAGGCACAAACAACAAATACACTTTTAACAGCAAATACACATTGACAAAATGTCGTAAATTACTTTGTTCAGAATTAAAATTTGATTATGATAATAAAAGTATACGTAGTAATATTACATGTTCACCCTGAAATTCTAAACAAAATATATAATTTACATTTTGCCAAAAAATATTTATTATTTGTAATTATTTTCTCTATTGATAAACGTATGTTTCATAGGTATACACCAAAATAACGCTAGTAAACGTTACTCGCAACTTGAGGTATGCCAATTTGCTTCAATGCCTTTTGTCAAGTAATATCATCTTGTACTACAAGTAAAGGATTTTTTTTTTAAACTATACATTTCCAGTAAAATTTTGTAATTAATTAAACTGCGAGACTATTTTTAATATTCTGTACCTACAAACTTGTACGGAACCCTCGGTATGCGAGTCTGACACGTACTTGTCCGGGTTTTTACACAAAAAACATGACTCACTTATTACAAAATCATAAAGAATACATATAAAGATTAACCATCTGCATTACCTGTCCTTTAATTAGTAAGTTGGTATTATCCTTTATCCATTTCTCACAATTTGTTCAGAAAGAATACATTAACACTTGCGATTGGGTTTAATTATTCATAGAAGTGACAGTACCTTAATCGTTTTCATTTGCAAACCATACTTGACTTGTCTTTTCTCAATTCAACCTCAAATAAGTAAATAGAATAGTAGGACTAAAATTGCACTTTGCTAAGACATTACAAAGACGACGAAAACTTAAGAGTATGCAGAGATCCCCATGACTTATTCTTAAAGACAATATTAACTCACCTAAAATTAAAAGTTTAATAATTGTTAAAATCAAATACAAAATAAAATATGCACAGAGCCGCGATATTTAGGAAACATAAATTTTGTTCTATTGGCTTAACTATCATAATTTTTATAGCCTAAAAGGTTTGTATATAACAAATAATGTTTTTGTTACCTAATTAACATATAATTTTAATGAATACCTAATAATGATGTTATCGGGATATTATTTTAACTTTTGTAGATTTGACATTATAATTTTTAAAATTGTATTGTGACATTTTTAAGCTAATTTATTAGCGCAACATGTAAATCTGTATTTCGATCATAATATAATCAAGACTTCGTATACCATTTTGACACAAATGGCTACTTGCACATCTGCGTCAAACTCTAATAAGGACAAAATACTTTTTCTACTTCTGCCAGTAGAGTGACGACCTAAATAGTAAAGGCTGCGGCTTGATGGAATCGGCGTTCTAGGGGAAGCATTTGTCCAGCAATAGATTTCTGAATGGAGTGATTTTGGAATGGAGACCTTGTACCAGCAAGCGCAGCGTAGGACGTCCACCTACAAGGTGGACAGACGACCTGGTAAAGGTTGCAGGAAGCCGCTGGATGCGGGCCGCTTTCAACCGGACAATCTGGAAGTCACTGGGGGAGGCCTGTGTTCAGCAGTGGACGTCCTATGGCTGAAATGATGATGACGATGATGAGATTTCTGAAGGCTCTTAAACACTGCTGAATACGACCTGGTAAAGGTTGCAGGAAGCCGCTGGATGCAGGCCGCTTCCAACCGGCCAATCTGGAAGTCGTTGAGGGGGGCCTTTGTTCAGCAGTGGACGTCCTATAGCTGAAGTTATGTTGATGATAAACACTGCTCTAAGAGATCCTGATAAGCCCCCAATCTGTTCCTATATCAGTGACCAATCACTTAATTGGAACAGCCGACGTGTGTAAAGTATTTGCGATTGGTTTCGGGAAGCCCCTCAAATGCATGGGTCATGGGCGCGGATCATCCGCTCTTACGAGTATTTTGGTGTAGTAATTATGACATTTCAAGTAGTAATATCTGTTGCTAATGAAATAACGTCGAGAGACGGAACGACAAGGAAAATTTTACAAAATTAATAAAAACGATTAGGTACTATGCGTTAATATTATTTTTAACTTATCGGTTTTTATTTTTTTAAATAAAATTTACTTATTTTATTAATTTTTGTTATCCTCACCAAAACGAATCATAAAAGTGCAAACAAAAGTGATTTATATTTAGCAATTAGGTAAAATCTTCCTGCGACCCTTACCAGGTCGTCCGACCACCTTGTGAGTGGACGTCCTACGCTGCGCTTGCCGGTACGCGGCCTCCATTCTAGAACCTTTCTGCCCCATTGGCCGTCAGTTCTACGTGCTATGTGCCCCGCCCACTGCCACTGGATGCAGGCCGCTTCCAACCGGCCAATCTGGAGGTCAATGGGGGAGGCCTATGTTCAGCAGTGGACGTCCTATGGCTGAAATGATGATGATGATGAGGTAAAATCTTTGTTTGGCAATTAGGTAAATTGCTAAACAAAGATTTCATCCCCTATTTTAACACCCATTTGGTTGTATTTTTGCCGCAAATTTTTAATATACTATTTTTGAAGTTTAAGATAATCAATAAAAAAAAAAATCATCAAAATCTTTACATTTATCAAAGATGTTGGGTAACATAGATAAAATAAACCGCATCAACAAAATTAACGGATCCATATGGACGAAAAGCCGCATCAAAATCGGTTCAGCCAAACGCAAGATAATCACGGACAAACATACACACAGACAAACATACAGGTTAAACTGAAACCCTATTTTTTAAGTCGTTTAATTAGATATCGCGAAAGTACAAGTCCGACCCGCGCATCAGGGCTTCAGATAATTTTCTCCCATTTAGTTTGAGATTAAATACTTTTAAAAAAATCTACTATCTACTTGCGTGCCGCATATAAAGGTGTATTCTTTTTACGAATTTTCCGGTCTATATCGGGTGTGAAACGCGAAGGAATTAAAAACAGGGTTTGCATTATTTGCATCTTTGATACTTGTATTTAACTTTTTATGGCACTTGCAACAGTGCGGAAATATCGGAAACTCATAAAAAAAGTTTTATGGTAACTATCCCAACTTAGTTATTACCAATTGCTATGGTTTTTACTGTAGATCCTATAAAAATGGTTACACTGACATTTGACGACAGTCAAAGTAATATCCTAACTCTATCAATTATAGTTTTATAAAAGCGACTAGCTGTTGCCTGGGACTTCTTTCGCATGGTATTTAACTTTCTGCGCAACTTTCTTTATAATTTTTTTTTCGTAAGAACCTTCTGATAATTAATTAATACAACAAAAAAAGAATTAGCGAAATTGTTCCATCCGTTCACGCGTGATGCGATGACCAAGGAAAATAGTGATTCATTTTTAATTATAAAGATTGGTTTTACATTTATCTCTTTACCTCCAACACTAAAGCAAACGACATGTTCTGTAAAAAAAGTCCATTAACTTAATTATTTTATCCTTGGAAAAGTTTAAGGAAAACAGTTTACTAAGTACCAGTTTTATTTCTTCTCATTTGATGGTATCTTTAGACAGTGTCCTTGGACTCCAGCCAAGTCCAGTCTCAAGGCTGAAGCTATGCTTTGCCAAGCATTCAGGATATTAGGTGACAAATCAGGTTTTGGCCAAATAAAATAGCATCTGAATGTGATATTTTAATAATATCCACAATTTATTTTTGATGCTTGTAGCGTCATTAATAAATGTATTCAGTTTGTGATGTCAATTAAATTTATTCAGTTCGACTTTTAACTTATTGGATTTGAGCAGTTGCGACAGATCATCATGATCATTTCAGCTATAGACGTCCAGTGGTGAAACTATTAACCTGATCGTTTTTGTCCTCAGATCCGCAGTCATGAAGAATTACTCCAAGAGCATGGTGGTAATGGCAGCGCTGTGGCTGGTGGTGGGTTCCACAGCTACTCCGGTGCGGCGCTCCCCTGACCTTGAGGCTCGGAGGAGAAGTGCTATTGACCGCAGTATGATCAGGTATTAACTATAACAGTCCTTTACTAAGCATACCCTACGCTCTAGGAAGAGCCATGGGTTATACGAATTCTGAAAGCAATGACAGTTTTATCGACTTATCTAGACTTGGCTTGGCTACAGAAACCTTCGAGTACGTCTACACAACACTGATAATCCTAGCCCTAAGTCATCTGCACTATACTGATAATCCTATAGTGTTCTTACTGGAAACAACTAGGCTCGTGTACACAGAGACCAATCATGCCATTGCTATAACACTAGGTACGATTAATATGAAAGAAAAAATCGTGGACTATTTATTCTGCATATTAGTTACAGAACTATATCTACGGTGGTGTGACTATTAACCCTTCAGCCAGCAGGCAAAACTATACATAATAGGAAACCATTATTATGGTAGCCTAAGAGATCTACTGCTGGCTCAAGCCAGATGACACATTCCAGCACTAGCTTTCTTAATTAATGTCAAAGGTCTTGTTAGCTCTTTTAATTTTTTAGTTCAAAACTATACCGAACTTTATCATACACCTAAATTGTATTAGTACTTTTACTTACTCATGTTAAAAACATAGCAAAACGTCTTTACAACAGATGAACGCTTTTATTGTATTACATAAACTATCAAATATATTATATACGGTCAGTCTCTGCTACGTAAAATATTCACAATTTTAACTAAGTTCATTTGCTTTGTCCTCAGATTTGGCAGGTCATACCCGCCGGAGCCGTCAGCAGCTGACATTCGGGAAATTACCCGTCCTTCTCGAAGAGGCAACAGTTTCCTCCGCTTCGGAAGATCGCAGCCCCTCACCCTCACCGCCGACGACCTCTATACCCTCCTCAGGAATTACGATGACGACTACGACACTCCCGACAAAAGATCTTCCAGCTTTGTCCGCTTCGGAAGAAGTCCCAGCTTCATCAGACTGGGCAGGTCAGCTGATGAGGACAAAGCAAACTATGAACAAAGTTCTGAACTGATCGTTAGCGGATACCCTCAGAGAAAGAGCAGAGCACGAGACCACTTCATCCGGCTAGGCCGTGATAATGAGGAGCTGGACAGAAGCGAGATGGAAGAAGAAGAGAGAAGGAAGCGTTCTGTAGAGGCATCCTGCCACGATTGTCAAGCGTAATGTGATGTGTTGTCTTACTCTCTCATGGGTAGAAATTCCAAGTGTTTTATTTGCCAGAATTTGGAACATCACGGAATGTGACGGTAAAATACTTGGAATTTTACAGCTGTTTTCCGTCTTTTTGACTTTTATGAAAACTAAAGGGTTGTCTATGGAAAATAGTTAACATTTTAACGTACTCAAAATTCATTCTCTTCTTTAAACTGGGCTCAAATTTTCGTAATTTAATATTTAACTAAGTATTTTTCATAGATGACCATATACTTTTCCCGCAGTTTTGCTAACGGCTAACGATTCTTAAATGAGGCTAAGTTTGTGGTGCATTGATACATGTATATGGATTTTAATCATACGTACCTTAAAGTATATTTCCTTGTAATACAATTATAGTATAGAAATGTTTTAACGATTTAAGAATATTTTTCTTCCATGTTTAAACATTGAATCTTGTCTATTTAAAAGCGAAATGCGCTTAGCTAAAAGAAGACATTTGCGCTGAGTTACTGATTGGTATTATCTACGGGTGCACACACACTGATGCATGGCACTAATTGCTAGTTACAATATTTTCTTGTTTTTATTCCTATAGCAACAAAGTGTAATTGTTTTATCCAATTGTTTTTTCTTAACGCAGCCTTACTCCATATTTTAAGCTCAATTGTTTTATAAGGACTGACCGCTACTCTAAAATCTTACCTGAAGTATAAAACTATTCAATAATTTTTATATAATTATTTGAGTACAATCTACATAGTGTAAGTATCTGAAATTGATTTTAAGGCTGGGTACAAAATACACAGGTCGACTTTTCAATTAGTAATCTAAATTTTAATAAAGTGGTATACTGATGAATATGAACAAATTTTACAATAGGACCAATACACCTTGAAAAAAAAAACCTATCCGTACTAAATAAAGCCTTAAGAGGCCGTCCTAGAAATCGTCGTATTTTCGTACATTTTGTTCCCTGATTGTAAAGACGTGAATGATAATTGAAACAATATAATACGTGATTTTAAAAGATTTGTTCTTATTCTTGCATGTAGTGCGAATGGATTTTTCATATAATTTCAAAAATAAAGGTAAATCATCAAAAGAACCCTTATTTCAGAAAAATGACGTTCGAGTTACGTTTGAACATCGTTTTACAAGAGACTACAAGTTATCCTGACAATTCGATTTTAACATGTAATTGAAGATATGGTCTACTTGCGCATAAGGTTGAATACTTTTTTTTACTTTTATACAAAATATAGCAGAAAAAAAACTGAAATAACATAAAATTTTAGAAATTTCCATTCAAATATCATTTATTTTTCTATCGTTATGAACAACTACTATTAGATTTAAACATTACACAATAATCTTTAGCAAACTTTTAAAATAATATGATTTTTATTTTATGTAAAGAAACAAAAATTTAAGTAGTTAATCTAAGTTAAAATTAACTATAAAATCAAGCGCGCAAAACCGATCGTTTTTCAAACCTAAGTAGGACGTAACCTAAGTAGGACGTCCACTACCTAATAAATTATCAATATTATCTTGTAAAGGATCAACATTGTTGACGCTTTATCCCACATCATAGACGCACACAAGCATAGAACTGTATTTCAATTTGGCACTGAAAAAAGGTGCACGGAATCTTAAGTGCTACTTGACCAACTCTTATGGAATAGCTGATATTTTTTTCTTGATTTTTTTATAAGTCTAAGTATAAAAGTTGTTCATATTCATGAGTAAAGCACTATATAAAAAAATATCCTCATTAAAAAGTCATCCTGTATGCTTTCGGATACTTTCACTCAACATAGTCATTACTATAGATAAATGTTTGCACTTGATACTTGCATTATATAAATGTAAAATGTTGAATGAATCGATGTTAATAATACATAGTTAAATGTAAAGTTGTTGCAATACTAAATAAATGGCATTATTGTGTAAATTAAATGGCTAAGTTTTAATCATTTCTTTTCTATTTTATAATAAACATGGTATGCGTTTATATTAACTGTATCTCCTTATCATTATCTTTTCATTTGCCTAAAGTAGACCTCCCTATTCAAAAGTCGCTGACATAGCCCAACGCATTAGCAAGCTGAAGTGGCAGTGGGTGGGGCACATAGCACGTAGAACTGATGGGGCAGAAAGGTTCTAGAATGAAGGCCACGTACCGCCAAGCGCAGCGTAGGACGTCCACCCACAAGGTGGAGAGACGACTTGGTAAACATACACATATTCAATGTTAAATATAAAATTCTAAATAAATCAACAATCCAAACTAGCTATTATGTATTCTGTGCCTAAATGAAAATGTACCTGCCGAGCGAGATTTTTTCCTTATTTTGCTGCTCAAATAAAGTACCTTTCTCTATCTCTCTCTACTTCATTACTTAAAGGTAATATACCAGTATAATTAAAGCAACGTTATAGTACCCGCACCCACAGAAAGCCAATACCAATTTTATTTTACTATCTCAAACTCCAATTACGTTAAATTTCTTACCTTATTCATTATCTAATAGACTTATCTGTAATTAATATCGAAAAATGATATTCCCAAAGCATACCGCTGGATAATGTAGGTGTCAAACGTATCGAAGATTATCTGGAGATAAGTGAGTTTTAATAACCCCTTAACCAAAATTTGTTACACGGTCTTATGAGACCAATTGGCTCCCAATAAAATGAACTATACCTAAGGTATTGTATCAATAATTAATTTTAATTTGACTCAAACATATAACTTAAGGCTCCATGCACTCTTCAACAAACCAAATTGTCATGGTAGCAGCAAATCCAGAATCGAGTCTATTTAGAAAAAAAAAACCTGACTCATCTGAGAATCGAACCTGAGCCTCTCTGAATTAAGGCAGAAAAATTTCGCAATAATTATCCGGCAGAAGACCAAAGTCTGACCAAAGTCAAAAAAAGATGAATGTCTAATACTTTTGTTTTAAAAAGTTGTTGTATTTTGTAATTTTTTTGAATTTTATTATACTTTATACAAGGTTACATTTCAAAGTAGTGCTAAATTTTGAAAATAAGGTCTATATAACAAAATAAAAATACTAATTTATAGTAATTAATTTCAGTCGTCGTATTTCTGGAGTAAAATATACTTACAAATTTCCGAAAAAAAAAGAAAACGTGAGATGCGCCGTCATTCATCACTCATCAGAGATCACAGGCGTACGCAGACGGCGCTTCAACAAGAACCTCATGCAGTGCACATACGGTGCAATTTAATCGAGTAATCGTAAATCATCTAGGTATGTATTCTATTTTTCAAATGCAGAATGGAAGAATTAAAAATGAAGAAAAATGGTTTGCTTTTCACATAGATCGATTTAGGTACTAATTCCGAGTGGTGGCGGAGAGCGGACTTAATGCCAAAACTATTCTCGACCAACCATAGGGCCATACAGAGATGGTATAGGCGGTGCAACAAAAAACAGAAATGGTGTTAGATTAAATCATACAAAACTAAAACAAACTAGATGAATTTATACAGTTATACATACTAGATGCATACATAGATAGCTATATACGGTATATACATACATAAAATATATAGATACATACACATATTATTATACATAACAATTCGATGCAGAGTTTGAATGGACAATCGATAACGACTTTCGATATTAAGAATCAGACCCATCCCTTTGAATATAGTTGCTAGTTTTTTTATATATACAGGGATATATTGCATAGGGGTACCAAATCTTTAGGAGTGGCTCACAATCAGTAACTCAATCAAACTATGCAAAGAACAAAAAAAAAATTTTTCACATTTAATTATTCCAATCCGTTGTTAAAAATCGTACGCATGGATAATTTAACTAATTCTTGACAAAATTTTCACCGTATATATATGTATATGTATGTGCACTGCTTGAGGTCCGTGTTGGCTCGCCGTACCTACGCCTCTAATGACTGACCGCGCTGCTTTCGTAGTCTCTCTATTGACTTTATTTTCGGATATATTAAAGTAATTTTTTTCGTAACATACAAATAATAATAATAACGATTAAGGCACTTATTTATATTGTTCCCTAGATCTTATTTTTTATTTTGTCACCCCTTTGCTATGTAACCCTGTAATATCCAAGTATTCCAATAGCGAGGTGCAAGGGAACGAGTTTCAGGAATGGGACCTTTCGGGGATCTCAAACCAAGAGTGGCCGACATTCCGTATAAGGATAAAATATCAGAGATATCACACATGACGGCCCAATAGGCGTAGTGGTGAGGTGTTTACTGAGGTGAGTCACTGGTTCGATACTCGGTTTAGGTTAATTTACAAAATGAACTTTTTAGAGTTACGTACCCAAATGGTAAAAACGGGACCCTATTACTAAGACTTCGCTGTCTGACCGTCCGTCTGCCTGTCACCAGGCTGTACCTCAAGAACCGCGACAGCTAGACAGTTGAAATCTTCACAAATTATGTATTTCTGTTGCCGCTATAACAACATATACTAAAAACAAAATAAAATAAATATTTAAGGTGGCCTCCCATACCACAAACGTGATTTTCTTGTCGTTTTTTGCTCGATATTAATAATAACAAGGTAGACGCTTGAAATATTCACAGAATATTATAATGGTGCGGAACCCTCCGTGCGCTAGTCCAACTCGCACTTGACCGGTTTTTAATTTGGCCTCGCCTGGTTAAGCTGGAATATGCCCTCGGCCAGATTAAATTATTTAAATTATGAGGTAGGTACTAGGAAGTATCGATAGAAGTTTATTTACTTTTTCACTTTTTTAAAAATATTTAACAATATCACATACATTGCTCTGACTAGTTATAGGATAACCACACAATCACACCAATCATTTTGTCTCAAATTAATCGCACAAACCTTCTTCTTTAGTAGGATTCGAACCCGCGACCGTGCTTCCATAGTTCGTAGCCCAAAATACCAGACAAATAAACTTTTGAAACTTGCCCTTCGCTTTCCGCTTACCCGTGGAAAAACAATTGAAAACAATGGAGAACATTTTACGCGGCACGCAAAGGGTAATAATTACCGTAAAAATACTTTTCAATTTCTCTATATTCATCTATATTTTTAACCGACTTTACAAATTCGGTTGTCTTTTTTTTAAAATGTTTGTTACCTCAGAACTCCGCCATTAATGAACCGATTTGAAAAATTATTTTCTCAATTGAAAGGACGTACCTCCAGATTGGTCGCATTTTTTTCAAAATTCTATTCTGATGATGGGACCCATGAGGAATTGAGGGATCTCCTAAAATATTATAGGTATACATAAAGCGATTTTAGTATATTTAACAACAAATCAAGCATTTGCATTCATAAAGTATTATTTGCTGAGGTGGAACTGATGAAGGAGACCATAGTTGGCCACAATAGTCTTCCACGAGTATATAGCGATAAGATATTTCATTATGACAGTTAAGGCTTGCGATAGTCTACAAATCAAATATTAATAAATGATTCTGGTGAGAATGGTACCATCAAACTGATCTGATGAAGAAGACGGAAGTTAAGCACCGGAACTCTGTGATAAAACAATTTATCATAGCCGTGTTTGGACTTATTTGAATCGTCATGGGAAGCAGTTTACCTATAATTACATGACAGATCGCCACTTAGAGTGTAAAAAACACTAAATAACAGACAGATATAACAAATTTTTATTAAAAAAAAACCGACTTCAAAAACACTAAAAAGATAAAAATAACTTTTTATTTTAAATAACGGTTGGTTTTTTTTTTTTTATTATTTATTTACACACATATAAACACACGTTACAATTATCAGTGCGGGATATACCTACCCAATGCGATAATCTTAGAAGTAAGTTTACTTAAATAATAGTGTCACACAACAATTTCAAGACAAATTTTTCGAATTAACTCAAGGAACAGGTAAAAATATCTACATTTTAAAATATCATTTCAGCCGTAGGACCTCCACTGCTAAACATATATTTGGTGCTTTAAAAATATCTGCCACGGCTGAAATGGGTGAAAGTATTGCTTATGTAGATTACGATAGTGAAGGAATTACGTGCCCCGGATCGGTTATAATTGTTTGAGAAAAGACAGTAAAAGACAGCAACGTTATCATTTGACGGTAACATGAACGTAACCGCAGCGCGTGGGACGTAGTACAAGCGGGCTGGTTAGATGAGTGTGGACGGCTAGAGACCAAATAAAGCCTAGTCATTAATAGGCTAGTTTCCTGGGTCAAAAAAAGATTATTCTATTAAGTCCGTTAGTTAGATTATCAAAAAATATTGGACCCATATTTTGTCTTTTGTCATTCAAACAAAAAATGACGAAGATAAAGCGCATCAAAGTGAGCACGTGACGTCACGCCTTGCTAAGAAGTGTCGCAAGGCGTGACGTTACGTGAAACTTTAACGGGCAATATCTTTATCATTTTTTTGTTTGATTGAGTAAAGAAAAAATACGTGTTAAATATTTTCTGTCAATCCAACTAACGGACTAATTAGATTTTTTTAGGAAACTAGCCCATTAATACTATTTATAATGAAAAAATTTAATGATGTTCTAGACTTAAAATTTCTTTACTATCGTAATCTATTCCTTCACCCATTTCAGCCGTGGCAGATAATAACCTACACATACTAGTACATCGCTTACTTACCCTACCTATAGGTATTGACAGATTTTTTATTATCTAAGTAATCGATGATTTGACGACCTCCGTGACCGTAGCCAATAGGCGATCTCGCCGGACGTCGCAACCTCTGGAGTCCCGGGATCGATTTCCAGTCATGTCAACGAGAAAACTAACTTATCTATATTGTCTTACGGGTGGTGTGGTACCGTCGTTGTTTCTATAACGCATGTGTTTTGGCTACTTACTTTAGGATCAGAGGGATGTCTTTGATGTTGTCCAATATTTACTTATTATTATTAATCGATTAGACCGCCACTGCCAGACATCCTCCTAAGGTCGTCGGTCCATCGAGCTGGGGGGCATCCTATACTACGTTTACCAAGACGTCGTCTCCACTGGAGAACCCGTTTACTCCACCTGTCAGTTTGTAACAATCCCTCCCTTACCCCAAAATAATTTAATCTGGATATAAATAATTAAATACTTAACTAACCTATTTGGTTCTTTCTTTTAGAAATCTAAATTGGCTGTGTGATCGTCTAGTTCAAATGGTAGGACCGTGCGTTGTGATTATAGTAGTGAACCAAATTCTTTTAGAGGTACGTGGATGCTTTAATTAAGTTTCTCTAGAGTTTCCTGGGTGTATGCGCATTCAAGGAAGAGGAAAGTGAAGCCCCGAAGGGCCCTGAAGAGCCCCACACCAAACGCTCATATTCAGGAGTGGTGACCATATGATAAACGTTATCCCAAAAGCAATCTGTCACCTCCATAAGAATAGGACCTACCTGAAAAACGCATTTAACGTAAATTATGCGCAAATAAGGGGAATGACTGAGCCTAAAGATATTTAATATAAAATACTAACTACTTAAACTTAGGATCTACCTGACTTCATGCTAAGACAACCAAAGGTACGGGGTCCCGAAGACTTATCTGAAATTGTTAAATCCATAATGATACAAAGTTGATCCAACAACACCCATGACAACTCTTATAGATCTATCCTGAAGACTTCGACCTATGTGATGTCATCGGTATTACCACAACAATCCGCATCACCCGGAATCAACACTTTCAGTTATACTTTGATAATATACTAATGACCCTTTTATAATACAAGTTGATCCAAAGATACCCATGACTTCTGACCAGTGTTCGAGATGTGACCTAAAAAGTCATCGATATCTCTACATCAGCACGCATTGCATGGATTTAAAACGTTCAGAAATACTTGACCCTTGGTAGTCTTCCCACGATAGTCGGAAGTAAGAGACAAAAATTATTTTAAAATATTTAAAATTTAAAGTACAAAATTTATATTAAATTCTTTTCTCAGTTCTGTGGATATAGGAATATGGTATAAAGGATTTAATAAGGACGGAAGCCTAAAAATAGCCCATTCGCTAACTACCTACTTACTACCTAGACCAAAACCTAAATGAATGGAGCTACCTTTAGAGTGAGGGATAAGACAGAGATTAGGATAGGATTAAGGGTTTCCCTACCTAACAGTACCTCCAGCTAAACTACATATTTACGAACCTAGAAATCTAAAAATAAACGATTTCAAAAATAAAACGTCACATAATAATAAGCGCTAAAATAGTAATCAAAAACCGTACCTGTACCGATAAACCGTAATCAAAACCGTCAAATAAAACATATCAATAAATTTCAATTCGTAAAATACACTCAAGTGAGCTATTAAACAAACGGCATTAATTTTCTGTTAATAAATATTCAAAGGTAAAACACAATTAAAATTAATTAAATAAAATTAACATGCATTACATCAACAGAAATTAGAAATGAGTTCTTTCAAACAAATACTATACTCGTAACTCAAAATGCACAAAATCATTTAAATTAAAAATGTTAAAACTAACAATTTATAGAATAAATCTCAAGTAAATAATTTACTTACTTAACTGAGATATAGGTAATTAAAGTTTAATATATTTATTACATTTATAATTTATAATATACCTCTTTCCATTTCCTAATGGTAAGTAAATAATAAAACTGTTAAAATCCTGTTGAAAGAAATGGTGTAAATAACAAAATCTATGAAAATTATAGTTATTCATATTCAAAAGTATTATTAAATTCAATTTTTACAACTTTGACATCAGGTATTAATTAATTAACTTCTCAACAGGTATTCTAATGAATCAAACGAACTCACGCTCTCTGCCGTCGTACACTCGCGTCACCCACCCATCAGGGTGTAATCGAATTCGAAACTCACGGTCAACTGTCTCGAGACTAAGCTGCTAAACCTATTTAACCATCATCTATCCCCCGCGTCCCATGTTTTAAAAGCTGACACCCGAACTCTTCTAATTTCCAGGGGTGCTCAACCTTCTATAATCTACGTGGCTTACTTCAAAATAACATAACATATTTTCAAACACTTATTAACCTTTCTAGATTCATAATAATTTTCCTACTAATAACCAAAACAAGCATGAGTGACTGAAAGTTTAATTTTTCCTCTTTTCCCTCCATTTTATCTATTCTGTAAATATTCTTTAATAACGTTCATTGATGTAAAGATATCCAACTTATTATAAATAACTGAATGCTCTCACATTCAAGGCCTACGTTTACTAAATACATTATGAAAATTAAATATTAATAAATTATTGTAAAGTTTTAAACATTCAAAGGTTGACCACATCTGACTTCGAGTGTTCTTGCTCGATTGTATGGTGTACACGTGAGTTTGCCTTCAGAGTTAGTAGTATAGCTATCTAGTATTCTTTTGTTTTATCAAAGTCAGGGTTCGCTGTAGGCAACCAACAGAGAAAGTATGGTCATTAGAAAATTCGTAATATAATTGTTATTTTCTAATAAGATGTATATTTTTTTAAATAATAATTTGTCTTTATACTTGATTTGCAAGGGTACAAGTTGATGAATAAAAAAAACGGGTTATCATGCTCTTTGGCACTCTTCGAGGAAAGCTTACGTCTAGCAGTGGACTGCATTAGACCAATATGATGATGATGATGATGATGATGACGAAGACCGCCTTTGTACCTGTAGAAAGAACGTTCATCCTACCACCCTGTTACTTCACGTTCAAATATTAATTCGTGATTTTAATAATAAAGCAGGTGTTAGCAGAAGGTTAGTGCTAATAAAGACGGGCGCCGACACGGCGGTGTTAGACTCGCCTTACTGCTTAATTGGTCGTTCGGCTCAAAATGCCTCCTGCATTTCACTGTGTTGTCTTCAAGGCTGTAAATTACTTATAAGTAGGTATAAAACCCAATTTGGTATCAATTATGTGTATAATAACTACTGACCTGGATTTGATATCGTATTTTGGTGGTCATGCTATGTGGGTGGTGGGCTGGTATTTAAACACGATATGATATCGCGATTTATCGACACCAACTGTCAAAATATAGCCGCCGTTTTGAATCGCCGTGCCCGAATAAGAAATCAATATGGCGGCTATATCCGTTATATTTTAAATTGGACAGTTGGTATCAATATCGCTGTATCATATCTTGTTTTGGTTATTTTATTTGTATAGAACAGTCGTTGCAGTCCAATGGCTGTTCCATACATGAAAAGCTAATTTTGCCACCTTTGTACGATTTTAATTTGTGCAATAAATAAATAAGTAACACAAAATAGATATATTTTTTAAGTTACCACGTACTAGGTAATGTCATTATTTTATAATTAAAATCACATAAAAACACACCTTAACAAAAGTACCTATCTACAAAGTTATAGACAACCCGAATATGCGCGCGCGATAATCAAGCAGAAGGAGCCCTGGTTAGATTTCAGGTTCGGGTCAAATCAGGGAACAATCTTTTCTAAACAGGCTCGAGTCTGGGTGTGCTGTTCCCAGCCTACGAACTACTAGTACGAGCCTGCAGAATACATTGTCTGTTACCTCGTAACACAAGGATTTTTATTACTTTGAGATCATGACAGTTGTTTGGCGCTTGGTGTGTTGTTTGGCGCATAATATTATTCGTTTCTTGACCCATTTTACACAAGACACTAAATAGTTGACCCTGAGATCCCTTTTTGACGGTACTCTTAAACTACTGTCAAACTATCAAATAATTATGTTTCAGTCCGTCAGTGTCAGCATTATTTCATCAACGTTTTAATTCTTTTACGAAAATCTTGACACTAACAAAAGCTTAATTTATTGGATAATTATTTTTTAATGTTTTACGTAAGATAGTTTAATTTTATTAATAAAATCATTTCCTATTAAAATTACATACTGTGCGCTCACTGATCACTTTACCACATATAAATTAGTGTAATTGGCTTTAAAATTAAATCATCATACACGAGTTGTTATGATTTTAAAAGCAGCTATTGTACTGGCCATTTCATTGAACTGTGGTTTGACTTTAATTTGCTATGGTTACTGTAAATCGAGATTTTCCTGAAAATACGTTAACTATACTCTTTTCAAGATAAAAAGCAACTTGTGACATATCACGTGACTTCACTGTTGATAGTGATGTGCCCTAATAAAATCAAACCTATTTTTTTTTAAATCCCGCAAGTTTATAAAGAAAGTTTAATTGATATTAATGT
This sequence comes from Anania hortulata, assembly GCA_963576865.1. Classification (NCBI taxonomy): domain Eukaryota; kingdom Metazoa; phylum Arthropoda; class Insecta; order Lepidoptera; family Crambidae; genus Anania; species Anania hortulata. The sequence goes on along the minus strand of OY756405.1, from coordinate 6,496,768 downwards.
AATGTATTTAAAATAAGAGTTATACTACAATGTAATACCGCCAGAGTACCGTATACAGCTTTTTGACAAGTATTTTTTCCTTGTTTGGGCATTTTACCAAATAAAAGCAAAACAATAACGATAATTTAACAAAAACAGTAACAAAAGTCAAAAAAGGAACTATGCGAAAAATAACGATAACACAAACCGCATACAATGCAGACGCTCTCGTACTACCGACGTCAACGCATAGGTTTTCACAAAACGACCAAACCGATTTATCGATTTAGTTCCGATTATGTATTGTCAATCCCTATAAGTAATCGATCCGTTTTACGCATCAATTATTTGAAGGAAATGTATTAATTTATTTGTTAAATCATTAAGATATACTCGTATTATTGGTTTGCAATTTTTTCTTAGATTTTTAGAGGCAAAGATTATTGTGTTTTTGCAATGACATAAATTAAAAATTAAAAATATGTTTTATAAAATACTATCGTAAATAGTAGGGTGAAACGGAAATGCCAAGTATCTTCTTATCTTGAAAGGACTATAGTTGCTTAATATAATATTTTTTTTTTGTCATAATAAGTACTACATCGAATTCGTAAAAAATCAACGCCATTGCATTATTTTGGTCCTGAGGCTCTAATAGAGATGACGACTATACTATACTTTTGTAGGGAATGGTGTTTTTTGCCAGGTCCTGGCAAAAGGGGTAGACCCAAGAAATGCTAGCTTGACGTTGTGAGGGCTGACATGCGTGCCAATGATCTCACAACTAGAGACGCTCAAGACCGCGCGAAGTAGGGGTAAATCAAGGAAAGCGGAGCCTGGGCTCGAAAGCAATAGCTTTGGACGCAACCAGGATTGACCGTATAGATGAAGAAGAAGAAGCCTTCTTCTGTGTTTTTCTGGTGGTTTCAATGCTGTCCGAGGCTAATTTCCAGCAAAAAAGAGGAACTTGTTTTATAAAAAGGTCAATTTATTTACGGTCGACAATAAAAATGTATGGCACGTCCTTGCTTTTGTCCAAAAACTAATAAGTAGCGTATATACTTTTGACTGTGCGGTTATTTGTAATATCATTTCATTGTTACGTTTTTCATGTAATCAGCGTCACATTTCAAGTATGTACAAGACTTACTGGGGCTAAATTTTATGTAATTTTATTTAATAAAAATAACCACAAAAATTTATTACGAACGAAGTTGTTACTTCACACCCTTGCAATACCAATAAATCTAAAGGATTAATTTGCAAAACAAACTAATTCATGTATTTGACGTATGCACTTAGATGCAGTAAAGACCGCATTCATAGTACTTAACTATCTATGGATATTCATTTTATTGTACAAATAAAAAAACGTACAAATAGACTCTTTGCCAGTCTGCAAGTCGACAATTTCATAAGCAAGCTCATATCCTGAATTCCTGAAGTATGGCTGGCTATAAATGCACAAAATATTCATGATCTTAACAACAAAGTAAACTGCGTCTTGGAAGCTTTTGCTCAGTGGTTCAAGTCAAATAATCTTAAACTTAACCCAGAAAAAACCAGAGCCATCCTTTTTAAATCTACTGCAAGATCAAGAGATGCCTTGGATATAAAATTAAATGATGACTGTATATCTATTGTAGAATCGGTAAAATTTTTGGGTATTCACATAGATTCTCTTCTTAATTGGAAGCAAGAAGTAAATTTCATAGAAAAAAAATATCCTCTTCGTGTTATGCATTGCGAAGCTTGAGAGAGGAGCTAACAATGAAACAACTGAAAATGGTATATTATGCTTTAGTCGAATCTCGTCTAAGATACAGCATTACATTTTGGGGAAATAGTTATGACTATAATCTTAAGAAGGCATTTATTATACAAAAAAGAGCAATAAGAACAATGGTCCGCATATCCCAAAGACAGTCATGCCGAGAACACTTTCGATACCTAAAAATACTTACAGCGCCATGTCTTTACATTCTAGTTCTTTTGACAGACCTTGTTAAATATTTAGACAGATATGAAACCACAGAAGAGAGGGTAAAGCGTCATAACACTAGGCGAAAAGATATTGCGAACCTGATACAGCCTAACTTACAAATAGTTAAACATTGTGCAAGATATCAAGCGGTCAGACTATTTATTAAATTGCCAATTGATTTAAAATGCATTACTAATGTGATCCAATTTAAAAGCAGATTGAGGGCTCTTCTGGAAAATAGTTTTTACAGTGTAGAAGAATATGTTAATTCCAATTTAAATTGTAAGAAATATTAATATTGGACTTATGATAATATAGTTGAATAATTGACATTTTCTTTATTGCAATTTTTATTGTTTTGATCTTTGACATGCTTTGATAATGTAATTTCATGATTTTGACATAATATTTTAAAAGGGAATTTTTAATAATTTGTAATTTTATTATTTGGATGTGGAGTATTGCATGAATTTATTTTTAAATCTTAAATTAATTTCTAACACAATGTATTTTGTTATTAATGGAATAAATGACTTATGACTTATATTTTCACTTTGTAATAACTTTCATATGTGCCTATAAAGCACTCATGTATACCTGTAAAAAAATACACACCACGTGTCAAATCCAGACGCAAATAATCCCTTCGATTGAACCAATTACGGAGCTGGGCAGAAAACGTAGGCGCGCACCTAACTTTATTACGAAACCTGGTGAACCTAAACCTGGCAAGTTATGGATTAAATACGACCAGGTGACAGGTGATTGAAAGTGCGATAGCCTAGAAGGAAACAAGTTACTGCATTTGTTCAATTCCTAGATCCACTGAGTAGCAATGGAAATCGAAGTATACCTTCGTGTGTATAATAAGCAGTGATCGGAATAGGTAGATTGATTTGGGGTCAATGATCTCAAACATTGATGTTAATATGGACATGCCTCCGAGATTCCGGCATTTCTTAGCATCAGTTTTTGAAAAAAAAAGGCTATTCTATAATCAATCTACCTATTCCGATCACTGATAATAAGTTACAGCCTTTATAAAGATACCTCTGCAAGAATGTGAAGAAAAACATATTAATCAATTAAGTATAGTTTTAAAATACAGAGTAAAGTTTTTACTATAAAAAATCTATAAATATATAAATCTTGTGCAACCGTATTTGTTGCCACACTCCTCCGAAACGGCTCAACTGATTTTTATGTTTTTTTTTTAATATATTTGGTAGGTATGAGAATAGGTACCTATATTTCATACAGCTAGGTGATTAGGATGTCCTTGTACAGATTTTTTTTTCTAAACTAAAAACCACGCGAACGTAGTCGCGGGCAACAGCTAGTCAATAAATAAATACGCGCCCCACAAACGCTACTTATCGTGGTCTCGAAGTGAATAAACAAATCAAGCTATTATTTTTATTATTGTATAATTATATAATTGCATCTCTCATACGAAAAATCACAACCGGTCCTTATGTAAGGCGGTCGTGGGGATACAGATCCAACACAAAAGGTTGAGGTATGTACACATAGCGAATACTACCTCACCTGCATTATTAAGGCGACGGGTAAGGCAAGTGACCTTGAACATTGAACATTAAGCGTCGACTAATGCGACTTCTATTACGTGCCTAAGATAATACAAATGTTCGTCGACTAAACATCCATCCGTTGCGCTCCTGTGCAAATAGATTATCATTGCGAGCAAAATATCCGCTCATGGAAAAGTAAAATCCATTAAGAACCTTATAATTCTTAATTGGTTGACTGTTTAAAAAAATAAACTTTACCCTAAAGGCACGAATGTTATAAATCGGCTGCCCCATTTCAAAACCTAGTAAGTCTCCAGGATGCGATTTTGATATTTTTGGCTAAATACCATTTTCTAGTAAGCCCCTAATTTATGCAAAAACACCCACATCGATAGCTCAAATAGATAAAAAGTTACGGTCTAGTAAGTGGATGTACCTTTTCGATTTGAGCCGACTTGACCATTTCAAAACATAGCAAGTCACACAACCATTTCAAAAGCCTAGCAAGTGCAGTTCACTTGCTATATTTTGAAATGGTTATTTGACATACTAGGTTTTGGAGTAGTTACTACAGGTTTTTAATGATTTTTAAGTCTAGTAACTGGAAATATAACGCTAGTTACTTGGTTTTTTAATATGAGTATTTCGTAGTTTAAAAGTTTAAAGCGCGCGAATCTGAAAACTTTTTGTGTTCTTGTAAGTGTTAAATATTTGCTTAATAAATGCCATAAACTTACTTTAGGAACAGATTTATCTTTTGTAAAGTAAAATACATACTTATTTAGTTTTTAGGGATTTAGGGATTTTTTTCCTTTTACCTAATACTAGTGATGTTCTGAATAGTTAAATAATAATACCTCATTTTTATTGTTTATTTCATAAAAACTTTTTAAGCTTTGTTGCAAACATATACCTAGAACTTACCGACTTTAAGGGAGAGATTTCTATTGTGAATCTACAAGAAATTAATTAATCTGAGGTATGAAATTGACAGATTTTATTGCTTATCTAACTTGTGCTTATACGATGTCGCTATTTTTGCTATTTTTATGCTGTTTTTTTATTATTTCCACCTTAAACCTACTAGTGATGGCATGTATAGCTGCATAGTAATACTTCTTTTATTTCATTGAAATATAGCTCGCATTAAAAGCGAGAAATATCTACCTAAATCTAATAATTATTTTATTGTGAACGTGTTTGTCTATTAATTGACAAACCGAAGCAAACAAACTACTGAATACTTTTTGACGAATACATGATTATCATATTTTTTTCTGAAATTAGTTAGTAGTAGTAGTAGTAAGTAATAAAATAGTAGCGTCCGGTCAATTGTAAACCACAAACCCGGACACGTTTTTCCAAAGAATTGTATGTTTTTCTATAATAAAATGTTATTGTATTATTATTATAAAGTACCTATTTAAAAGTTTAAGTGCATCCGCTTCCCTCGTCAATTCAATACAATAGGGAATATGCATGAGATAAATATCGATCACCGTATTTGATCGTAAGGTACTTGTATTAAAAAGAAGACAATAGTGAAAACAAATCAAAATTGCCCAAATTTTTGCTGAGATACACACCGTTTAAAAAGTCTCTATGAAAGTCGTAAACAAAATAATAATGTCAAGTCTATATCAGACATTTCTGTCTAACTAACCACTTTAAGATTTATAACTTTTACACCGATTATTAATTATTATTTACCGTATTATTTTTTCAAATTATTTTATATTATTGTATATGTGGTTACTAGAAATTATAAATAAGAACGAGCATATTCGTTAAAAAAAACGTAACGGAAAAAAAAGGAATTGAAAAAAGTGGAAAAAAAACATTGTTATTGTTTACAACTTTAATTAAACTTATTTTTCTAATTACAACTTTACTTATTTCTCTATTACCCACATGCCTGCGGGTATATTTCATAAATATTTTCTCATCTCTAGAGCTCTTACTAGGTTTTGGTCTGGATAAATTAGTACCTAAATGATCAATTTAACCATATCAAAACCCAGTAAGTCCTTTCTAGCAGAGTTACTAGGTTTTGAAATGGTATTTTTGCTCTTCTTTTTTTAAAATAATCAATTTCAAAGTCAAAAAGTCTTATAAAACTTGTACTATTCAGAGTAAATATGTAATATACACTTCAAAAAAAACCCTAATTTTTTTCTCTATTTTTTAAATACAAACATGTTATCAAATTCTTTATACTTTTGGAAGACTAGCATGAAAGACGTTTTGCGCTCTCCTGTAAAGTTGTGTCAAACACACTTACTAGGTTTTGAAATTGGGCAGCCGAAATAACTAACCAACTTTGAAGCTAAACAAAAACGTTTTAAATATAAATGTGTACAAGCGATATTTGCAGTACTTTGAAATATTTTTTAGTGTTAGTTTAGAATTAATAACTAGTATTTAGATACATCAGAAAAAACTTCAACATAAAAGTTACATGATATATTAAATTCCACATCCTATATCCAGTATTTCCGCCAGAAAACTTGTACAGCAACACCTCTTTTACGTGCATTCTCCTTACCCGGCGCCTTAAGATAGCATACGCTAGGTGCAAGGACTATTGCAGAAAAATAGAAACTACTCCGAGTCTATGGAAATAAACTTAATGGAATAGTTGCTGGGATATTAATTCTCCGCCACTGATCACATTATCTGCATTGGCTCAAGGTTGAATGGGAGAATGCTGTATCGCATTGCATAGCCGCCACCTGTGCAATGAAGTTTAAATAAACAAATCATGATGAGACGCCTGTCATAATTGTCCCATCTAGATTTTAAAGACAGACGGTGACTCACCGCTCACTGAATGGGTCGCTTTATTAGAGCCACCAGAAGGTAGCGAGGGGAGTAACATCGGAGTGAGCGGCTAAGGTTGTAGAGAGCCTGCGAGGCTCAAGTTCCCAGTGATAAACGCACCAGTCATTGCCCCCTGGCGTTATGACGTTGTACATTTCCAACCTGGAGCACATTAATTATTCTATTTATTTTAATTTTCATTATACTACTTCAACTAAACTTTCACTTAAGGTTATCGACACTACAATGATAGGTCGCATATAGTAGATATAAATTAATAAAAATTAATCAATCTGGAATTTAGTAAAACATTTTTAACAATTTCATCATCATTTCAGCCATAGGACGTTCACTACTGAACATAACTATTGACTTCCAGATTGGCCGGTTGGAAGCGGCGTCCAGAGTAGTTTTGCCGAAAAATCGATAATTTTGCAATTACGCTTTGAACGTAACGCCAAATTCATCTATACGATCGATAGGACAATCGATTGCATCGATACTATCGATACTATCGATAGTCTATTAGATATTGAAGAGCAATACTATCGATAATATCGATACTATCGATAGTTCATTGGTTGGCAGAGATCGAAACTATCGATACTATCGATAGTATTGCAGTTTACCGATAGTATTGCAGTAAATGAGATATCGATACTATCGTTACTATCGATAGTATGGTTTTGCCTTCAACTATCGATAGGCTATCGATAGACAATCGATATTGACCTATCGAGCGGCAACACTAGTCCAGAGTCTTCCTGCAACCTTTACCAGGTCGTCTGTCCACCTTGTACGCACAAGGTTCAAGGTTGTCTCCATTCTAAAACCTTTCTGCCCCTCATCGGCCGTCAGTTCTTCAGACGTGCTATGTGCCCCGTCCACTGCCACTTCAGATTGCTAATCCGTTTACAATTTGATGTCACCGTTTAGATATCAATAAAGTACCTAATCATTACTATTTATTTCAGATTCTGATATGAAAGCAGCCTTGTTTTTGTATTACCTTTCAAATGTATTTTTAAATACAAATCAAAAGAATCTGAAATGTAGGTCTTATATTCGTATTGGCAGGTATATTTCCAGTCTTTGTCCCAATACCACAGGATATAACGGGGGGAAATGAAAAAGGAAACCGCGATTTAAATGTATTTGGAGTAAACAGTAACGCGCAGTTCTATTTTAGGGATACCACTAAATGCGATGGTAGTGAAAAACCTTTTTTTTCTTACATGTGACCTTCAAAGTTGCATATTAAGAGCCATTTCACTAGATCGCTTCGTTACTATAGAGCGCGCGCTTGTGTTTCGTAAAATTAGGATTTAAGGTGAGCTTTTGTTACGTTTTTGGGTCTAAATACCTGATTGTATTGTCAATAAAATTGCATATTCCGAATAAGTAAAGATCAAAGGACAATTGACATAAAGTATTGATTGTAAATGTGCTTAATTGTAAACAACAATCCATATCCGCACTAGTGTATAGTGTAAAAAATACAAATTGTAATTATTTTTTTACTTATTGTAATGAGAAATACTTATTTTAATCTGGTACAATTAGCGTCAATAAAACTATACGTATGATACTTCATTATGTGAGCCTATTGCAGTCCACTGCTGACGTAAGCCTCCCCCGAGGAGCACCAAAGAACACGATCTCCCGCCTTTTTCATCCAGCCACTGCCAAAGATTGTCCTAAGGTCGTCGGTCCATCGAGCTGGGGGGCATCCTACACTACGTTTGCCAAGGCGCGGTCTCCATTCGAGGACCAGTTTACTCCACCTTTCATCGGTTCTGCGTCAGATGTGGCCGGCACACTGCCACTTATTTAGCTTATTATTTTTTGGACTATGTCCATTACTTTGGTCTGATGCCGGATAACATTTTTTCAGATTTTATCTTGTAACGAAATTTCAAGCATCGGCCTTTCCATAGCTCGCACGTGAAGTCGGTGGGCCAGCTTTACTGTCATGTTCTACGTTTCGGCTCCGTAGGTCATCACTGGTGGGTGTCACTCCGCAGTTTAGGTATATTCGGCCAGCGCGCCGCCCGAAGCGGCGTATGCCAGTGGGCTGTCGCTCGGCTCGCACGACAGTCTCGGTCACGTCGCGCGAGCGCATTCTTGATGATATTTTTTTTGCTTTTGCAAATTGACCTGCAATGTCTTCTACTTAGCCTAAACGTCAATATAATAATGCGTATAAAAGATTGTCTGAATAAAACGAATAGGGAATCAGAGCTAACATTTTGTTAAATTTCACACCATATTGAAATATTTATTCTTCTTTAATTCCATGTCCATTATGGACATGGAATTAGTAATAGTTAAAATAAAAATCCTTAATTAGTTATATTAGCCCAGAAACAATAATAGGAACAGGATAGGATAATGTTTACAAAGGAATACCTACACCCGTAGGATTCGAACACACGACATTCAAATCAACTAGGTACAAAAACTTCTCAAATGACAACCCCGTGCCGTCGTTCGCAGCTCGTTCATAAAACTGGGGCGCGCAAAAGAAAAGTCGTGGTTTGCGCGTGGTTGTAAGTTTCAATGTTGCTTGCAGGCGGGTAGCTCTGGCTAGTCTAGGTATATTTTTATACCTAAACCTGACTTTTGTTAGGAAGTGAGTCTTCTGTACGGTAGTACTATTAGGTATTCTGTGATATGACGCAACTTCCCAAATGCTGCGCAGTCAAAATGCACTTTTCTAGCGATTTCCCGCTCAAAGTTGTCTCGACCTAACTGCAGCACGTCTGATACTTAGCATTTTTTTAAACCAATTAACTATAATGTATTTACATGAAAGATTTAGTTGCTTGAAATTGACAAAGCAAACACGAGTTGGCGAAATTGATTATATTATAAATTAAAAATGATTACTTATATTTGCAAATGTGAGAGCCGCTCGCTGTGGCGTTCTATAGGGGAGGCCTATGTCCAGCAGTGGACTTCTAGAGGCTAATGATGATGATGATTATGATGATATTTTCCGTGTATTTAACAGTCTTAAAAATTGTCCTATATATATATCACTTTCCTTTGAGACAGGAAAAATTAGGTTTGTTTTATTTATTTAATTGTTTTAAAAATTTTATTTTGCGCATCTTGGACACAGCTCTTATTGAAATGTTGTGTTAACGAGTTAAGTTTACCCATGAAGCATACCATTACCCATATACCACTTCTGATAAAACGCAATTTAACACAAAAAAAAACTTTTTTATTTCAGTTTATCCATGACAGAAAATTTAGACAAAAACACACATACACGTAGGATGTATAAATTGTATAATGCAAGTTATTGAAGAGCAGGACCTCCTGACACAGGAGTAAGACTGTTAATATTTTTTTTTTTATATAACTAACTATACAGGGTAGGACACATCGACCGACTATCCTCAAAAAAATCAAATTATTTTGTCTTGCTTCTAAAAATGCTCCTAAAAAACTATGCTAATATTTTTTGGTTTGGTAGTGTGGTTTTCAAGTTACAGCTTAGGTGTCAAGTTTAACGCATTAATTAACGAAATTTAACCCTGCCAGGTGAGCGACTTACAATTAAATATAATAAAATTACAAATAAATAAATAAAAATTGTTTATTCTTAGACAATAAGAATCCATACAGGTTTCGAATTACATAAAATGACACTCTTAAACCTATTTATTTAAACTTTATTGCACAGGGAAGTACAATTGGCGGACTTAATGCTATAAAACATTATCTACCAGTCAATCTTGAGGTAATGCAGATAATGTAATATAATATATATAATGTAGATAAATATGTTAACATTGACATTAGTTAATTAATTATTTTGGTCTGACGAGCCCGTTGCCTACTAGTCCGACCAAAAACTGAGCAACAGCAAACATGATGAACCTAGCGAACCCCAGGGCTCACTTAGCCACGCTCAAGACGTGTAGCTCGGTGAACTTAGAAAGGTTGCTGCATCCATCCTGCCTGCTATCATCCTCAGGATCTTGTTGCTACTTCTCCTCACTCTGTACATAATGATGATTTTTTTACAACACTGCAGAAATTCCAGGATAAAATTTATATATTTTTTTAAAACAAATTTTAAACGAATACCTAAGTAAATAAATGATAAGCATAGAAACTGTAAAATAGAACGATCGAATCCAACGACTTCATTCTGTACTTAAACTTATAACAGACTTTTGACTATTACTCGTACCTTGTTAGCAAATTAGCCAACTATGGACAAAACGACAAAGCGAAACGAACTCCGCCACAAAAGACAATCCGCCATTGAAGCACAAGCTAAATGGTCCCGATGGATAATGCAAAATGCGCTCAGCGACAAAGTTGTTCGGCGGAAACACGCGGCTTGACTACAAGCGATTATTTGACTGGTATTTCAATTAGGTATCGAAAAACTGTTAATGTTATTTTTTGCAGACACAATGTTACTTATTATAACAAAAAGGATGTATCCCAAAAAACATTCTACTACCCAAGGAGGGAATCCTAAAGAGTGTATACCTAGTCAATTATTAATGCGGTTGTTGTAGCTCATAGAGTAACGTACCAATTTTAAATGGTTTCGGGTAAAAACAGTAATACTTACGTACATAAACGATAGTGTGATTAAAATAGATAGACATTTTATTGCACAAAAACATTAAAGGTTATTACAAACAAGACACAGTTATATACAATCAGGCAGCCTTATCGCCAAAAGCTTAAAGAGCTAGCTCTTATGATTTAAAAAAATGTTAGTGTGTAATTTGCATTAAAGATTCCGAACTTCATAAAAGAAACAGTTGAAACGTTTTAAAAACGGTAACATCAAAGCACACAAGTACGTGTAGTTACCAAATGAAGAATAAAATTGTAAGTACAGGGTTATTAATTAATTTACTGATGTTTAAACAAGAATAACGGGTTCAGCGATATTAATATTACAAAAGAACTTTTAAGAACTCAACAAACTAATTAAGCAACGTGACTGGATAGTTATTGTTTAAATTTCTTTGTTATAAAAATCTAATTAATTTATAGAAGAAACCCATAATACCGGAGTCTATTGTTTTATTTACTACTTACACGTGCCGATAATCCGCTTTTTTTAAAGCCTCGCATTAAGATCGACGCACACGGAATTGTTTTTGATGCGTAATGTGTATGTATTTGGCGTATTGTATGATTTGTCATTTTATAAAATATGCCGATGCATTACTACATTATATATAGAAATTACCTTTTCGTTAATTTTACCGCTTATTAATACTTTTCCTAGCGTATTCACTTAGATCCAAACATCGTTTCTAGGTTCAAGTCTGTGGATAAAATAGAAAAAAATACTTAAATAGAAATAGAAACGTTTATGTGACACGCATGAAAAAAAATACAAAACAATCAACATCTGGTGTGATAAAAAGGTTCCCGCTCAGCATTTGTTGGCAGTACTGTCATCATCATCACGAAAAAAATCATACAAATTTTCCACAGACGCCACTTTGACACTAAGTAAATAATAAATAGGTATTATCATACGAAATCATGATTAACCTTAATAATCGCTCGCCGCGTGCCTGCCGAAAAATCACTAGAGTGAAACGGTTACAACAGTATTTCTATGATATCGTTACGATTATTTTAATTCCAGGTATGCAATGCTAACTGGAATTCGAATCTTTTAAAACTACGTCTCTATAATTCATCATTCAACCCGACGTGAGACGGCCGATAGGGCAGAAAGGTTCTAGAATGGAGGCCGCGTACCAGCAAGCGCAGCGTAAGACGTCAACTCAGGTGTACAGACGACCTGGTCGCAGGTCGCAGGAAGACGCTAGATGCAGGCCGCTTCCAACCGGCCAATCTGGATGTCAATGGGGGAGATCTATGTTCAGCAGTGGACGTCCTATGGCTGAAATGATGATCATTAGTATGAATTATCATTGTTCTGCTTTGCATTTGTTTAAAAAACAGAGAAACTGTTCACCGGTCGTGTGCGGCAAGCCTTATCACTATTTATGCGGTGAAATGTCCGTCATGTATTGACCATCATTTGGCCGCTACGCATTCAGAATCGAGTCGTGATTGCTTTCACATGATTTTCCCAGTACTTCAACCATCAACTTAATATACTCGCAGGTACTCTGTGTATCAAAATGACCTAAAGTCCGTTAATATTTGCTTGCCGAATATTCTATACAATCTTGGCATGTCTTTTTTAAAAATATTAGTGTATAAAATCAACAACTGTTAGAATAAAAAGGATTAATGTTAAATAATTAATAACAATGGTAGGGTTTTTTTTGTGATTAATTTCTCTTATTTAATATCAAGATTGTTTACTTCACAGATATTCAACAAGCAAAGAAAAAATTGACTGTATGGCCTTAGAAGTTTAGGCAAGTCAATAAAGTAGGTACACGTTACATTATCAATTTATTTCTTATCAGTATATAATTTTACTTTATTACTTCAAGAACCTTCCTTTCCTAAAATTTTACTTGTTTGTCATAAATCCACCTTAAGGCTACGATTTCTTTCTGAACACCAATCCCTTGTCCTTTTCACCGTAACTCAGTCTTCAGTCAACATAAAGCGTGCTCACGGAATGTTTATAGTGTTGGTGACCTTAATAAAATGTACAATATTGTGGACTTAGCGGGGAGTTCCGCAAACAATAAATTAGAAGCAACGCTATGCTAGTTAGTAACGGAGCGGTTTGAGATTTATCTGCTATCTTATATCGGCTAGCGATGTTTGTTGGACAATAATCATAGTTATCGATATCGATGTAATAATAATATTATCATCATCATCATTTCAGCTATAGGACGTCCACTGCTGAACATAGGCCTCCTCCAGTGACTTCTAGATTGTCCGGTTGGAAGCGGCCTTTATATTATTACCGTTCCATATGCCAGTTGTCCGACATAAAGAACTGTAATAACATATTTTTGCTAAATAATACTTTTTAAATCAGAGTTCCATAGTAAAAGGACCAATGAATGCCGACAAATTTTCCTTGCTTCAGCATACGCTGATTTGGTGGTCCTACTATAGGTAATGTAGAGTTTCAGAAGGAAGAAGAAATATCCGGAGTCCCTATCTCGTCAGAAAAGATGATATGGGAAAGGGACTGACCTGAATATGCCTCAAACTCCGGTTGGTTGCTGCAGAGGTAATACTCGATACTGGTGCGTCCATGAAGCAAAATACTGGTTAAAACCTACCACAAAAGACCGTTTATAAAGTAGTTTAACATGAAAATAAAAACACTGAACTATTTGTACACGTGTCTGATTTGATAGGTTATTTATCGATATCGGCTTACACACATCCCTACCAGCACTAGGCACGCACCTGTCTCTGCGGGCGATGCATAAGATGCTGCGAAATTACTGCCGGCACGTGAGCAATTTGCTGCAAAACACGTTATTATTAGGTATAGGTTGGGTATTAGTGTCCTATCTAGGTTTTACCCGGGTAGGTATTTGTTGAAGTTGTAGGTGTTTTTATAGTAGTTAGGTTACCGGGTATAGCTTTTCGGATTGCAAAGCTAAAGTGGGAACAGACAGGCCATATCGCTCGCAGAAATGATAACCGTTGGAAAGGTTTTCTAATCTCTAGTGACGACTACAAACAAGAAGACGCATCGTGGGCAGGCCACCCACCCGGTGAACTGACTACCTAGTCATGGTTGCACTCAGAGCCGCTCGCGCTGGCATTCTATTCTATACCTAGGAAGGCCCTCGTCCAGCATTTAGTTTCAATATCTGAGGTCCCGGGTTCGATTCCTGGTCGGTCAATGTTGAAAATTAACTTTTCTATATTGTCTCGGGTCTGAGTGTTGTGGTACCGTCGTATTTTTTTTCTATAACACAAGTGCTTTGGCTACTTACCATAAGATTAAAGCAATGTATGTGATGTCCAATATTTATTTATTTATATAAAAAAGGCTGATGATGACAACGTAGTAAGGTTAGGACATATGAACACACCCGTGCTATTTAAAAGGGCAAGAGAGGTATACCCAAGAAATACTAGGTTCCCAAACAGACTTGCAATAGATATCTGTCCAAAAACCTCCTTGTACAAGAAACACTGCTTCTACATGTGTATCAGAATTTATAATAAAATACCAGATAGGTTCAAGGAAGGGTAATGACATGTAAACTACGAAATTGGCTTATTGATTGCTGTTTTTACAATTTCGACGAACTCCTCAACGGACATTTTGCATGCTGACAATGCTTACGCAGAATAGTAAGCATTGTACTTACTTAATAAGATCGTATTGTAATTTAAATCATCTACCTATTCTATGCAAATAAATGCTTTGACTTTGACTTTGAAGTTGCAGTGATGCCACAGGGCCAGTTTTTAGTTCAAATTATACTTAGGTACGTGTATCTACCGGGTTAATTGCTTAGTTAAAAAATCAAGAGGTTTTTAGGGACCTAACAGTAGTAGTAGTAGTAGTAATTTGAGGACATTATTTATTATTATTTGTAAGACTGTAAACCAAATGAAACAGCAATAAATGATTATGATTATTATGTAGTTAATTCCTTAGAAACTTTATGAGGGCGGATTCTTTTGCTCGAATACACGGTTTTTTTTTTCATTTAGATGTTGAGTCCATTAAAAAACAAAAGGATTTGCCACTAGAATCAATCAGCCCAGGTAGTTTTTACCAAATTCAAAATAACCCTGTATATTTTATTTAACAAATATCTGATTATAAAAGCTTTGTAGGTAGTTAATTACGATTCTTCCTCAATACGTTGCATTAGCTGATTTGTTTACTCGCGAACCGCGTTTGTTTTCAAACACAACTGTAGAGAAGTTATATCTCATGTTGCATACTGTTAACCAATTGAGCAACTAATTTAGTTAATTACTGATAAGAGCTTTACTATGTCACGGATCTTATTAGATACACACTGTTGCCTGCGACTTTGTTTTCGTGTGTTAGTTAGCAATCGTCATCCATTAATCATGATCTCATGAATAATTGCTGTAAACGATTTATATTATAAAGTAGACTGTATAATTTAAATACTGAATAGTTTCAAAATATGAAGTTCCTTAAAGAAGTTCAAGAAATATCTAAGTCGTATTAAACAATCACAATTTGAGTTACCTCAGATTTAAGTCAGATACTTTCACGCAGAAAACAACACATTAAAATCGGCCCCATACATACCTACATTACTAAATTACATAAAAAAATACATTTTTGCACTCTACCAATCATAAATCTCCTCTGGACGGGGATGCTAAAGACGCCCGCTTAAAGCATTGGAAGAAGAAATATCCCATAGACCCATACATAGAGCTGTCAGAGCGACTCCCTCCTGGACATGATCTACCTTGGGCAACTTGGAAGTCGTTAAATAGACTACGGACCCAAGTAGGCCGAAGCAGGGAGAACATGCACAGGTGGGGCTACAGCTTGGAGAGCGCATGTCTATGTGGTATTTCCCCCCAGACAATGGCACATCTATTGTCATTCCCTGCGTGTCCCTACACTTGCACGCGCGAGGATCTCTACAAGGCCACTAATAGTGCTATATCGGTGGCTGAGTTTTGGTCCTCACATATATGAAAGCCTGAGTCAACAAGCATATAAGAAGAAAATAAATACCGTAGCCCTAAAGTTATTAAAATATAACGAGTAGGCTACTCGTTGTTCTTAATCTATGATGACTATGACGACCTCCGTAGCCGAGAGGCGAGCATACCGGACTTGGTGTTGCTATCTCCGAGGTTCCGGTTTCGATTCCCGGTCGGGTCAATGTAGGAAAATAACTTTTCTTTATTGACTCGGGTCTGGGTGTTGTGGTACCGTCGTTGTTTCTGATTTCTGTAATACAAGTGCTTTGGCTACTTACCACAGGATCAGAGCAATCTGTGTGATGTTGTCCAATATTTATTTTTTATTTATTTATGATATACGAGTAGTACTTACAGCTATTTAATATGAAAAGTGATCTCATTTTGTATGTTTATCTGTAAAATAAATTAATAGCAAGATTTCGTAAAGTAATGAAGTTTTAGTTACAAGAATGTTGCATAGATCGCTGCTTTACTGTGTGTTTAATTACCAACGTTTAAGTTTTTGAACCTTATTAAAAAATATATTACTAGCGGTGCCCGCGACTTTATTCACGTGGACGGACTTCTGGATGTGTGGTTTGTCTCATTTTATCAACGCGGTAAAAGTAAAAAAGTATTAAGATTCTCGGTCGGATCAATAAAGAAAACGAAATTTTCTATGTTTTCTCGGGTCTGGGTGTTGTGGTAGGTACCGTCATTGTTTCTGATTTCTATAACACAAGTGCTTTAGCTAATTACCTGAGGATCAGAGCAATGTATGTGATGTTGTCCAATATTTATTTATTTATAGTAGATAACTTCCAGGGGCTTCTCCCATCGCATCCAGAACCGAGCAAATTACTCGTATAAGTTCGTTTATTAAATTGACCTGAAACGGAAAACGACCTCTGTGACATGGCAAATCAAGTCTAGATTTGTTGTTTTCCATAATATCGGTCAATAATATGATACTTAAGTATTATTAATTAATAAATAAGTTTATAATTACTTACACGTCTTGGCAAACGTAGTCTAGGACGCCCCTCCCCCCTCGCTCGTTGGATCGACGACCTTCGGAAGAAGCTGGCAGTGGATGGATGAAAACGGTAGATCGTGCTCTCCTTGGGGAGGCTGACGTCCAGCAGTGGACTGCAATAGGCTCCCATGATGATGATTAAGTTTACTTATCAGTATTTTATTTCATCATCATCATTCATCATCATTTCAGCCATAAGACATCCACTGCTGAACACAGGCCTCCCCCAATGACTTTCATGGGGGGGGATTGCCAATACTCGCCACGGTTTGCAGGCGGGTTGGCGAGCGCAGTTTTTAATAACATTTCGCACGCAGACGCTGCTGCCCGTGTCGTGCTACAGGAATTAGTACACCTCTTACGACACGCCTTCTGTTGGCGGTGGGGAAGTGTGTTCTTTACGGCCGTCTCCATACGGCACGGTATTTTATTTAATCATGTGTACTTTACTAGTATGGTGTGCAATAAAGAGTATCTATCTATCTATTTTTGCGATCTTATTAACTATAATATTAAGTTTAAAACTTATATTAAAATTAGGTAAAATCAGTTTTGTAAACTATTTTCAATTATAGCATTTCATAACAGATATCTTGGAATCAATTTAAATTCTATAGATTTTTTTGCGATCTTATTAAAAATACTATTAAGTTTACTATATTAAAACTATAGTGATGAAATCACGTTTTGTACAAACAAATTTCAATGAAAGCTTTATAACAAATGTTCTTGGAACCAATTGAAAAATCCAATGGAGGAGATGTGAGATGTAGGAATAATATTTTTAATATATTACCGACGCGACGTCCACTTGGCAAAATGACAATATATGGTCAGACAATGTTTGCATGGGATAAGTGAGTCTACATTGTAAGTCTTATCTAAAAATACTAAGTATGGCTGACAAGCCATCTGACAAGATGTGCGCAGTGGACGCATTGTTGTTTTGACTGATAACCAAGGGGTACCCGTTTGATTTCCAGTTGGAATCAACATCATCATCATAATTTCAGCTATAAGGCGTCCACTGCTGAATATAGGATAGTGACCAGATTGACCGGCTGTAAGCGACCACCTCTACCAGGCTTCCTGCAACCTTTACCAGGTCGTCTGCCCGCCTTGTGGGAGGAAGTCTTACGCTGGGCTTGCAGGTACGTGGCCTTTATTCTGCTACCTTCTGCCCCGTCGGCCGTCACTTTTACGTGCTATGCGCATACTGCCACTCAGCTTGCTAATCCGTTGGGCTATGTCAGCGACTTTTGTTCGCTTATAAATCTCTTCGTTCCTGATTCGATCTCGCAAAGAAACACCGAGCATAGTCCTTTCCATAGCACGCTGTGCATCTTTATGAGGCATTTTTCATTAGCAGGTTTTAAATTATATTCACAGTTTATTAGATCAGTGTCGGCATCTGTTACAAAGCATAGTTATTGCGGTAGGTCTCGCGCATATCTAGATAATCCAATATAGCTCAATGCGACGACCTAGACCGACGTGCACGTAGCCTACACATGTCCGGAAGTGCTACCGTATTGTCCGCCAGGGGTGCTCAACATTTTTCCCGACTTCAAGTACAAAACGGTACAATGTTTGAATTTTATTTTCCTCTGTCCACCCTACGGACGACGGCCCAAGCCGAGGTCCGAGCCTACAGAGGCGCCCTTAAGGCCCGAGTCCGACTCACCCCCAGATTGGGCCCGCTAGAAAGGAGGCCGACAGCGGTCACCACTAGCGGGTTCGCCGCTTGGTAGGGTGTCTTTTGCACTCCACATTGGCCCGATTACGCCTGCTAGTATGGGGTTCGACACGTACGAGGCGTAGCGAAGCCTCACACTCGGCCGGGTCGCGGCAACCGCTACCGGGGTGGACCTAGACTGTGCGCTTTCAGCGCACGCCACAACTGCCCGGGTTAAGCTGAAGCAGGCCTTCCTCAAAGGCACTCAGCGATAGATCCGTTCAAAAAAAAAAAAAAAACTTATAAATATTCAGAACTAGAGAGGTTCTTGTTGCGTAAGACTGGTTCCTAAATCCACCTGATCCCGAACTCACAAAACTAATTTACTATTTATACTACAGATTGTCACAAAATTAGCACACCAGACTAACTGATTTTTATTCTAAAGATCTGTAGCTCAGCTTTATACAGTATCAGTCTGGCGCGCCATTTTTGAGATCAGTTTGTAGTTATAGGCAGGTTTTGTTAGCAGACTTATACAGGGTGTATTTAATAATATAAAACTGCTTTTAACCACGTGATCAGATGCTATAGAATACACAACAACTTTTAATATGGGGGGAAACATCGGTATCGTAGCTCCCATAGCGCAAAACCGCTTAGCGTGATTAAAGTTAATGTTACCTGTAATAAAATAAAAAAAGTGATAAGTAGCATTTGTCATAGAGAACGAGACAAATTACTTACTAATAAAATAGGATCTATTATGTTTTTATTTTGTCACGAAATGCTGACTAAAATGTTTTATTTATCGACGACCTCCGTAGCCGAGAGGCGAGCATACCGGATTTGGTGTCGCTATCTTTGAGGTCCCGGGTTCGATTCCCGGTCGGTCAATGTATAAAAATACTTGTCACGGGTGTGGGTGTTGTAGTACCGTCGTTGTTTCTGAATTTCTGTAATACAATTGCTTAACCATTTTTATTTACTATTTACCATAGGATCAGAGCAATGTATGTGATGTTGTCTAATATTTAGGCCTGAATTTTTAAATTTAGGCCTGCCCCCCTAGCATGACCACTAAAATACGATATGATATGATACAGCGATTTATCGACACCAACTGCAAAAATATAATAGATATAGCCACCATGTTGGAACGCCATGCCGCTGACGTCACATGTTATGATTGCTGTTTCGATAAAAATCAACATGGCGTCTATATCTATTATATTTTTGCAGTTGGTGTCGATAAATCGGTTAATCATATCATATCATATCGTGTTTTGGTGGTCATGCTAGGGGGGCTGATTTAATCAATAAAATAACGATTAACTTACACATAACGACGGAAATCATTTTTGAAAAGTCACGCTTCTACACTTTTTGATCTTAGAATCAATTTTGCGTATTCGGAATTAATTCATGTATTATCCTTTCATTGTATCGTTTATAGTTTGAGAACAATCCGTTGTGGGTGATAATTAGCTTAGGCGCCTTACGTAAACAATGCGTGCACCCACACGCTACAACATACTGGGCGCATGTTGCACTTTATGTCTCTACCGGCTTAAATCCTCTAAAGCTGGTAACTGTAAACTATTTTACATTCTATTTGTAGACTGATAAAACAGAAGTAAAATCAAGTAATATTTACTTGTTTGGCTGGCACAATTTTAGACTATAAGTATGACAATCTAGGCAGTAGGCACATTTGAAGTAGAACTGATAGCTGATATCTTAAGTGGAGACCCCGACTGGGAATAAACCAGCTTAAGTTTCCCTCCGAAAAGGTGGAGCGATGATTTATGTACACAAAGCGGCTGGCAGTGAATAGAGAAGCCACAGTATTACTGTTGTAATACTGTGGAAAAGCCACGGATCTGACTCAGTAGTGGGAGAGGCCTATGTCCAGCAGTAGACTAATGTTGGCTGATTGTGATAAGTATGACCATAAGCTGTGTGTAAGATATCTGGTCTAAGACCAGACCCTTGGCAACGACTAGTATAAGGGCCACATCGCTCGTAGACATGACCTTTGAAGACGAAAAATTCTCGAGAAAAGACGCAGCATCTTTCATCCTGTGGATCAATGACGTGGCATTGGCATACCCATATACGTTAAGGTTGTAACTTCGCGTTATTGCATGCAAAGAGTCATAAAAAGCTTGGTCTGGCGTATAGTGTCAGACTTCCGAGACTAATAGTATTTTATTTATGGCATATCGTAGGTAATGACGATTTTTAAGGATATGTTGCTACTCGCACAACACACAAGTCACTGAGCACGTGCCGTCATATCGTAAGAAACACAGAAGCGAACAGTTCTAAAAAGTACTACTTACGTCTATATAGACAAGAATTAGAATTGTTTGCTTCTGTATCTCTTACGATACGACGGCACGTGCTCGGTGACTTGTGTGTTGTGTGAGTAGGTGCAGGTAGGCTATGCTCTCCGTAAAATTTAAAAAAAATGGCTAGTCAACGTTTAAAAAAGGGCGCACATTAGGGGTACTAGGGGGCCGTAGAGTAGGTCCCGCATCGCAAAAAAACTCTTATTGTCACTTTCAATTTTCAAAAAAACTAATAAAATGTCTGAGGATTTTTGCGATGCGGTGCGACGTGGCCTGCCCTAATGTGTTCCTTTCCATACTTTCTAAATTATATGCACAACGTGTATCCTAAATGATCAGCGATATTTTAGGATATTTAACAAGTTTACGAAAGAAATAAGTGCCGAAATATAAAAGAGTATTTTTGCAATGCGGAAGTGCGGTGTAGCCTGCCCTAATGTGTGCAAGCCTTTAGGTTCCTTTCCATAGCTTTATAAATTAATATGCACAGCGAGTATCCTAAATTATCAGCGATATTATAGAATATTTAACAAGTTTACCAAAGAAATAAGAGCCGAAATATAAAAAATATTTTCGTACAATAATATTGTGCGGAATACAAACATATCCTGAAATACGAATAGTCATTAGTCCCAATACGAAGCAATGGTAAGGCTAAAAAACAAAATTGGGACATGTAAAAGAGCTTAATTTAAGCCTCTTTGCAGAAATAAATTGGTTTTATTGGTCATTAAGTTACGTTGTATATTTTAGACAGCTATACAGGGTGTGCAAGAGACTAGGACACTCCTTAAAACCACTTGATCAGCTGGTCATATACAACAACTTTTTCTATGGAAGCAACATCGAAATTTACTGCTCCATACAAACTTACTGGCATCATCATCATCATCATCATTTCAGCCATAGGACGTCCACTGCTGAACATAGGCCTCCCCCAGTGACTTCCAGATTGGCCGATTGATGATGATAAGAAGCATCTGAAAAATAATTCACGATTTCGATATTGCTCCCATAGGAAAATGACGTGATTTTAAGGAGTGTCGTTATTTTATTTTATTCAACACGAAATCCACAGCCTTTCAATAACAGAGTTACAATACTTACATTATAAACATACCAACAACGGATTTACATTTTATAGTAAGATACATTTTAAAATTGCTTAAAGTTAACATCACTATGTGTTAACTAACTATGTGCGCACGCATGCATGTGTGTGGGTGTGTTTGTGTATGTGCTCGCTCGTTTGTGTAGGGTATACGCACCCTTAATTTACTTACGCCGATTCAGAACTGCCAAACGATTTCGCTTGAAAGCCACTTTACTGGCACAAAATACATCTAGAGCACAAAATTTATTATTGTATGTCTGTTGTAGACGGCTTACTGACGAGTTTCGGGCATATTTTGTGTCAGTGCGTGGAACAGCGAAGATATTAGTATGTCTAGTTCGCATATTAGGACAGTTAAATACTAAAGGGACCAGGACCAGGAGACGTATTTTTGAATCATGCGAATTCCAATCCGCATACGAAATCGCAAGATTCGCAGGCGAATACCTAAAATCACTATTTTTAAAAATTCATTCGCAACGAGTGGTTCTAACCACTCGTTTTTCGTTTTCTACTAGTAAAAAACCGGCCAAGTGCGAGTCGGACTCGCGCACCGAGGGTTCCGTACAAACCTGTAGGTACCGTTATGAGTAAAAGTCATAGTTATGGTATTTTTATTGCAAAATGAAATCCATAACATTACGAAAGTTAAATTGCGGTTTACGATTTATGACGTATTAAAAAAAAACTAATTACTTGATCTCGTTCAAACCAATTTTCGCTGGTAGTTTTTATGGTAATGTACATTATATATTTTTTTTAGATTTATCATTCTCTTATTTTAGAAGTTACAGTGTCCCCCCACACACATTTTACCACTTTGGAAGCGTCTCACACGCAAACTATTCAGTTTTGAAAAAAATTATATTAGAAACCTCAATATCAATTTTAAATACCTATCAATTGATACCCCACACGTATGGGTTTGACGAAAAAAAAATCGAGTTTTAGTTCTAAGTATGGGGAGCCCCCAAAATTTATTATTATTTTTCTATTTTTTTGTGAAAATCTTAATGCGGTTCACAGAATGCATCTACTTACCAAGTTTCAACAGTATAGTTCTTATAGTTTTGGAAAAAAGTGGCTGTGACATACGGACGGACGGACAGACGGACAGACAGACAGACAGACATGACGAATCTATAAGGGTTCCGTTTTTTGCCATTTGGCTACGGAACCCTAAAAAGCATGATATTGACAAGTAAACATATTATGTTTGACAGAAATATGACATAATAACTTTTTATTTACGTTCGTTAATGAGTTTTTGCTTTATGGTTTATAGTATATTCTGAGTGAAACAAAAATAGTAACTTAATAGCAACACCTATTTCGAGTGATTAAAAAATGCGTAACATCGGAAGCAATAGAAACTACTTTCATACACGAATTGTTTTCGTGTTCGAATTTAAGATTCATTTCTAATGCTTCAAAAATACGTCTCCTGCTCGATTCCTCGACTCCTGGATTCGAACCTGCAACCAGCTTTGTAGCTTGAACACGGACCACTACACCAGACGGTACGTGCTAATCTTAGGAATATAAAATAATAAATATTGGACAACATCACATACATTCCTCTGATCCTGTAATAAGTAGCTTAAGCACTTGTGTTACAGAAATCAGAAACAACGACGATACCACAACACCCAGACCCGAGACAATATAGAGAAGTTATTTTTCAACATTGACCGACCGGAAATCGAACCTGAGACTTCAGAGATAGTGACTCCAAGTCCGGTATGCTCGCCTCTCGGCTACGGAGGTTGTAAAAATCGTTGATAAATAAGTCACTTACTCACTACATACCTCCTAGGCTCCTGTCATTTTGACGTTTTGCATTCAATTCAAAAGCGACCGTGAGATGCTAGTCGGCCGACATGCGACTTTGATGACTAGTTTTAGTTTTCTTTCTATGCCAAAATAATGGCATTACTTACATTGTTTTGATACACAAAAACTGTTACCTTAATTAAATGACTCCTTATGCTAATGTTGATTCGTTCGGCTTAACGTATCGATATGTCGGCGTTCGCCGGGCTTACATTAATGACATTAACTTGGCTTGCGCCGTAGTGAGGTGACACGATACCCATACTTATCGATACTTTTTCACTATTCGGGCTTAATTCTCGGGAATCAACTCAATTTTATGATGTAGTTTAGAAAAAAAAAATGAAATTAGAATAATAATATGTCATTTAATTGCTTACACAATTTCAGTGATCGTAATCCGTATCAAATAAAATTACTTCTAAGGTCACACACAGAACCACTGTCAATTAAATTAAGAGGACATCCACAGAACACTTCCATTAAATAATTTTAAATTAAAACAAAAAAATGAGTCTACGCAAGAAAAATCTATACCTACATATACAGTATGTGAAATAACGGAGGGCGTATCCTTCAGCCAGTTTAATCTACATCATTAATAGATTAAAATAAAAATATACATTTACAAAAATAAAAAATGCATAAAAAATTTCAACCCAAAAAACAAAAAGGAATGCTTGTTTAAAACCAAAATCGTAACGCGGAATAGGTAGTAACTAACTAGCGTAAAAACAATGCACGAACTGGCAACTTTTC
Source organism: Anania hortulata (assembly GCA_963576865.1). NCBI lineage: Eukaryota > Metazoa > Arthropoda > Insecta > Lepidoptera > Crambidae > Anania > Anania hortulata. Next base: position 6,472,094 of record OY756405.1, on the reverse strand, counting down.
TACTCGCACGGTTAGAAAAGGGTCGGACGTTCATTATGTTTTATGAAATTTTTAAATTAAAAACATTTATATTTTAAATAAGTCTTTTTTGTATGTATGGAAGCATTAGTATTTCGGGTTAACGGGAACGTCTTACGTTAATTAACATACCTACTTTATAACCTTGCTGTTGATTACCTACCGATAATAACTGTGTAAGGTTTTTATTTTGTTTGCGTAAGGTGCGCACTAAGCAAAGGTATTTTATTTATTTTTATAAAACTATGCACTAGTTGTAAGATACTCAGTTTAAAATAAGATGTATGTACTCGTATACGCTATATAACAAATTATTATTCCTTTTATGTCTCATTTTATCCTACAAGCCATGAAGCTTCCCACTATCTTGCCAGATAATGGCAATTATAAACTTTACACGATACTTAACTGGCACTTAATTAAACATAAGAACGTACTAAATATTGTACTTAATTATAACATAAATTGGCCAAGCATAACTCGAATGTGTATGTTAACGTAGTAGTAAATTACGCACAATATTATTATGTTTAAAAGGACTGACTCATTGTTCACAGAGAAATTCAGGCTTCTTTGCAAAAAAATAACCTTATTCTAAACGATGTTGTCAATGAAACAGTTTACTAGTATTTGTGGCCAGTATTTGCTGAATAAAAAAATTTGTCATTTTTCTGTAGCCTTTAACAAAACACTACTTACATCGAATGTGTGTGTCCATTTTATTGAACAGCGTAGTACCAATGTTTATTCTTTTAGTAAAATAGAGAAAATCTTTAGCTTTGAAAGATGTTTGTTTAGTAAATTATTGTATAGCGGAGGTTGGTGGGTCAACGTTAAAATGATGTAAAACCTATAGATTGTACTTCGTACAGATTAACGCTGTAACCTCGTTGATAGAGTGAGAAGCATCTAATGTATTTTTCCCGATTTTAGTGTTGAATCCATTAAAGTTGTTCGTATTTATGAACATCGTTATCATCATTTCAGCCATAGAACATCCACTGCTGAACATAGGCCTCCCCCAGTGACTTAGAAATTTTCCAGTTGGAAGCAGTCTGCATCCGGCGGCTTCCTGCAATCTTTACCAGGTCGTCTGTCCACCTTGTGGGTGAACGTCCTACGCTACGGTTGCCGGTACGTGGCCTCCATTGTAGAACCTTTCTGTCCTATCGGCCGTCAGTTCTTCGTGCTATGTGCCCCGCCCACTGCCACTTCAGCTTTATAAACATGTAATACATAGATCAATAATATTGATATTGATGTAGGTATGAATTCATGATATAATATAAATCTGTATTTAGAAACAAGAGACAGAGTAATTAAGTTTGTTAAGTTAATCGGTTGTCTCTATACAAACCCACATATCTAAAACACATTCGTCTCCTCTATACTGGCAACATTGAACCTGAATTGTGCTACGTGATATTTTATTGAGTAATTTCTGTTATTTATGTTAATTTTGCAACAAAAACTAAATACTTTATAGCTACTACATAAACATATATACTTAACATATAATACTTAAAAAAAGATTCCGACGAATTGAAAACCTCCTCTTTTTCGAAATCGATTTAAAAACACTTGAATGTACAATTGTACATGGATGTAATAAGTATCAAGTATGTAGGGCAGTACTAAGCTGTCGTAAAAAATATATGTATTTAGAGCACAAACACAGACGTCGAAAATATTTGCTGAAATACTCCACGTTAGAATCAATAAGAGTTATGTATTAAAAAGATAGGCATGCTTTTCGCGTCAAAGACTTATTTGTATAGAAGTGTCTTCTGTAGGGGAGACCGGGGATAGTTGACTATTGGGGTAGGATAGCTAACTGTCAAAAACATGACCTATTTAAAAGTGTTGCATTTTTCAGTTGAGTGCGAAAAGCCGTTTCTTCGTTTCGTTACACACGGATTAGTTGAACATGTTCAAAAATGTCTAGTTTTCGACACTTAGTCAACCTACCCATATAGTTAACTATCCACGGTTTCCCCTACTTATACATAGATATTCAATGCCAAAGCCGTGTGGGGACGGCCGTAAAGAAGGCACTTCCCCACCGCCAACAGGAGGCGTGTCGTAAGAGGCGACTAATTCCTGTGGCACGAAACGGGCAGCAGCGTCTGAATGAGAAATCTTATTAAAAACTGCGCTCGCCAACCCGCCTGCCAAGCGAGGTGAGTATTGGCAATCCCCCCCAATGAAAGTCATTGGGGGAGGCCTATGTTCAGCAGTGGACGTTCTGTGGCTGTAATGATGATGATGATGATGATTCAATGGCTAAAAGCAAGATGTTTACCAGCAGTTGGCTATTGTTACGTCTTAGTTAATCTGACACCATCGGATTGTCAATGGTTTGTGTATGTATTCATTGACGTTAATTATTCTTTGTGATAAGGATCTAATGTTACTGAATTTCTGTTCTTGGTTTAATCAAATAGGTAGGTCCAAACATAAACTATGCCTACTCAATGACAATATTCCTATGATAATGAATTGATTTACTGGTAGTAATAACTTAATGAACTTACCTACGTATTTTTATTATTTAAAATGTAACAGAAGCTCTTTACTATGGGCCTTATAGGTAAGCTCAAGGTTACACAGCGTGCTATGGAAAGGGCTCAGTGTTTCTTTGCGAGATCGAATCACGAATAAAAAGATTTGTTTGTGGATATCCTCATTTCTGATTGCTGAGGTTGAAGAAAGCTACTGGATGCAGGCCGCTTCCATCCGGCCAAAATGGAAGACACTGGGAGAGGCCTATGTTCAGCAGTGGACGTCCTATGGCTGAAATGATGATGATAATGATGAGAAGGTTTTGTTTAAAAAAAAAATATTATGTGATAATATAATTTATAAAGTATATTTTTAATATATTCTGCTCTGATAGTTATTTCGTATGGCAAGAATAGCAAACTCGAATTAAACTGAAACTTCTTGTGAATCAAAAATATTTGATCTATAGTCATATTGCAAACTTCTGTCATATCCACACGTAACAAAACATGCGTCAAGTCGGTAAAACCATAAATAGTCCTATATCGATAAAATCGACAACACTAGCCAGTCTACTTTGAAAATTCGATTAACGCGATACACTTACAATATTGTCCAGTGTCCCGCAGGACCGAACCTGCGACGGTTTGCGTGCCACCAATCCAGTGGTGACTCTGATCATGACTTAGACTGACCTGTGTTTTTAGGTAAGTGCAAATTTATATTATCAAACCTTAACAAATGGCTGTGCAACTAGTCTAGGAAATAGAATTAGAAAAGTTATAGACAATAGACTTGGACAGACGACCTGGTAAAGGTTGCAGGAAGCCGCTGGATGTAGGCCGCTTTCAACCGGCCAATCTGGAAGTCACTGGGGGAGGCCTATGTTCAGCAGTGGACGTCCTATGGCTGAAAAGATGATGATGATGATGAATAGACTTGGCATAGAAATAACGATTAATGACGTTACCTTTCATAAGCTTAATTCACTATATTTTTAAACGTATTGTATGTATGTCTATCCGTTATCTAGTCGCCACAGTAAAAACTTTGCTTAGTTTGGGACTTGCTAATTGGTGTGATTGTGAAAATAATTTATTATTGTTATCGTTGTTAGTTCGATTCCCGGTCGTTCAATGTAGAATAATTACATTTCTATATTGTCTTGGGCCACTGGGTCAGGTCAGGCCACTGGCCACTTGGTTGTGGTACCATCGTTGCTTCTGATTTCTGTAACACAAGTGCTTATTTAAAGCTACTTAGGTATCATATGATAAGAGCAATGTATGTGATGTTGTTCAATTTTTTATTTATTATTCCACTAGCTTCATAAAGCTATTTGTTTGCTAATGAAATCGTATTCTATTATTTGAATTATCTGATTTTGAATTAAGAAGCCAAAACAAAATAATGTCAAGCCATTCAAAGACTAAGGGCCGAATTTTCAATACCCAGATAACTTATATTTGAAGAAAAAACATGTTTGACATGTTGAAAGTTTTCGTATAGAAAATATGTCAAGCGTCAATTTTATTCGACGGAAAAAAGTTATCTGCCGTTTAAAAAATCGGCCCATTTTGAATCTAATCATGAGTAATATTTCTATTTCATTTAGAGGAAAGGTTTAGCTGCCTATGAAGTGGTAACCCACTTCACCTGTCAATTGTGGATAGATATCGGATGAAGTATCATGACGAGTTTTCAGACCTTAATAATCTGCTGATATAATACTCAGTAATAATACTCATATGTTTAGTTTACTCATACATATGTTAGATATGTTTATTCTATTGCTACTTTATAATACTTAATTGACGCCCGTCTGGTGTAGGGGCTAGGGCTCGGAACTACAAGGCCAATTCTCGTAATTTGACAATAGTCGCAATCCGGTGTCGATCCGCTCCCAGTAAGATTACAATCCCAAACGGGATTCTCCTAAACCCAAAAAATACAATTATAGTTCGTAATACTGCAAATGGAAGAAACCAAAATAATTTTTTTTTTTCTCTGTTTTTAGTCGTATTGGGATAGTTTTAATAATTTTACGTCAAATTAAAAGTTTACAAGAATACCGTTTGTGATAGTAATGTTACTGGGACCGGATCGACATCGGATTGCGACAATTGTCAAATTACGGGAATTGAGCCTCTGGTAGTTGCGGGTTTGAATAAGCCCGAGTATTTGTACCTAAGTCACAGATATTTATTAAAACGTATTTAAGTATGTCTACCCCTACTAGTCGCCATTGTACAAGCTTTGATTTGTTTAGATAATAATGGTGTGATTGTGGAAACAGTATATTTTTTTAATTCTATTAATAAGCTTATAATTACTCAATTGATTAAACAATCACATCATTATTATAGTGCTATAGCGACTAGATAACTACTATAGATATATTTATAAAGGGTGTCCCAAAATAGATGATTCAAACGGTTCAAGGAAATAGAGTCCCAAGTCCTACCAAATAAAACAAACATAATTAAAAAATAGCATGATTTTCTTGTATTGATTTTTAGTTTTTTATTAATTAAACTCGATGCATTCTGCACACGTGTCCTGCAGAATGCATCCAGACAGGTGGGCCCAAATCGTCACCCGGGTACCTATAGACGGCGGTCGCCGAAGAGGTAGACCCAAAAAAAGATGGTGTGACGACTTGGTTAACTTAACGAGGGATTGGGAGTCATTGGCGATAGATAGAGATCGATGGAAGAGTCTGGGGGAGACCTTTGCCCAGCAGTGGGATTGAAAAGGTTGATAAAAAAAACTAAAAAAAAACTCGATGCGTAGATTTCAAACAGAAATAAATTGGCAAAACATTTGCATAAGTCATAGCAAATGTTGTTAACCATGATTTGATAGAACATGTGGTTACGAGGTTATACTTTAGTTGTGGAACATCCTGTATATTATATGGTATCCATGACTCAGATACAAAATTAAATTCGAGCACAAATACTTGGTCCTTGCGGGATTCAAACCAGCGAGCGCCAGATTTGTGGTCCGGAGCGCGAACTGCTAGACCTTCGTTGATTGAAACGCATGATTATTTGTACAAATTATCTATATTTGATCAGATACGTTATTATTAAGATTATGGAAAAACTACCAACGTATACCCCCGTCTGACCCTTAACAAAGTGTCCCTCGGAATCGCACTGACAGTTACCTTCTTTTGACAAACGTCAAGTGGGTAAGTAAAGATGAAAGATAAACCAATTTTTTTATTAAACTTAGTTGGAAAAAAGTATGAAATAAAACAATTCAAAAAACATGATATGTTAATAAAAGCTATAAGGTAAAAAATTAATTTGAATACATTAATAAATAGGGAATATGCACGAAAATTTTAATATTGTTTTTACTATATTTATAAAACAAATGAAATTATAGTGCTAATAATGTAAGCAAAATTGATTTTTGGTAAAAAAATACCGTAATACAGTATTTAGAAATTGAAGTATACCTGTCTCTTTCTAAAACAAATTTTACAATGAAAAATGTATGGCAGACGTATAATGTGACGTCACGGCACATATCGGATCTCCTCATCTAGACCGCGACTTTAATGGGTTGTAAGTCAGGTATTTGTCAATATTTTTAGAAAATTATATAGGTTTTATTAATTATAATTAAGTACTATTTATTTTAAGATTAAATAAATATATTGTATGCAGTCAAGGGTCAGAGCGGTCATACAAAACTTATAACTAGCACTGTCCTTGTCTTGCACAGATGTTAGATAATGCACGTACGTTCAGAATACATGAGGCGGCCAAGTTGTGAAGTCAGCAATTTACAAAATTTCCTCACCAGATTGTAAATAAACTACAAAATATGTTAACGCGCTTCGACTTATAGAAGTTTAGTATTTGATTCGCTTCTAGTTCAATCTTTAAAAGTACAGACTACGAAGTAAGGACTCATAATTTTATTCAATTTACATTCAAGGTTGGGTGACAGATAACTACTCGCAGCTACTTATTACATATAAATAAATATTGAACAACATCACATACACTGCTCTGATCCTATGGTACGTAGCCAAAGCACTTGTGTTACAGAAATCAGAAACAACGACGGTACCAAAACACCCAGACCCGAAAAATACAAAAAAAAAAAAAATAGACCGACCGAGAATCAAACCCGGAACCTCAGATATAGCGACACCAAGTCCGGCGCATGCTCGCTACGGAGGTCATCAATTGTTTTATTTCTGCATTTGTAATACTTGCGAAACAATGCAATAACTATGATTGTAAAATACATTTTATCTGTATTATTTTTGTGGAATTTCTTGTTTTCCTCCTGTACTGACATAAAAAAAAATATTGCCTCTGTTATAATTGTATTTACTCTTCCTAATGTGTGTGTTAAAACTAAAAAAAAAACATTACTAAACCAATCCCTAAGCACCTGGGTTGCTTGTACCACACAAACACACATAACGTTGTCACGTCCAGCGTTCTATTCCAGGCATGTGGGGTGTGTCTATTTGACAGCTCGAAAAACAATAAATGCAAATAAATGCGTTGTATTTGTTTCGATGTTAGAAAAATGGCGATAAGAGCGGCTTTGCAAACATTGGACATGCATCATGGATAAGTGCATTTCGGTTATAAAGAAAGATAGTTAAATGAGGTGTAGTTAATTAAAATAATGCAAATACCTAAGGGTTGATTCTGGTGCTCAGATAAAATGAATTTTTCTTTATATAAAACAAAACACATAACCATACTTAACTTCTGACCTCCTCATTGGCCCGATCACGCCTGCTAGAATGGGGCTCGACACGTACGAGTCTGAGGCTCACACTCGGCCGGGTCGCGGCGACCGCTAGCGGGGCGGACCTAGGCTGTGCGCCTTCAGCGCACGCCACAATTGCCCGGTTTAAGCTGAAGAATGCCTTCTTCAAAGGCACTCAGCGATAGGTCCGTCCATATAAAAATGACCAGCTGCTGACATCGATTGTATATAGTAGTGTTTTTTTTTATTTCGATGTTGATTTCATGTTAAAAGTAGTTGTATTTATACAAAAGATTCAATCAACTCCTAAAAAGTTTTGCGTTAACATCTTTTATAGATACAGAGCACACTAAGTAAATTAACATATACAGGGTTATTTGTTGAAATCTAAAATTTCTGCTCCATAAAAACTGATGTCAGCTGGTGGCGGCTTAGTTTGGGGAACTGAATTTTTATTGCGATTTCAATGTTTGTCCCATAGATAAAGTTGTTGTATTTGAGCACCAGAATCAACCCCTAGGAGGTTGTTGATGTTTTACAAATAACCCTGTATATAGGTGAACATTATCCCAGACACAATAGAAATTTTATTCCTAGCCTATAGGCGTATACTCTCCACCAATGCGTTGAGGTACTTACTATACATCCATTCAGACGATTATTTAGGCGATCTTGTCTCTATAAGCGATTTCTTCTTATACTATTATTGAACCCAGCGTGTGTCATATAAATACCTACCCTTTTTTATAATTTTCACATTCAAAGGCTTTTCTTGTGCTTTTGAACACAGTAAAAATTAATATCCCCTGTTATAAATGCCGACGATTCGTTTTTATAATCTTTCAACAATCGCTGTCTGATTCTATTCTTCCATTAATCCGCTTTTAATCACATGACTTTTCGCTGACACATTCATATATTCCATTACAGGACATCACACAAACCTGAGCCAGTTTAGAAAAGTCAGACCAGGAATAGGCTAGATTCCTAAAAAAATCTAATTAGTCCGTCAGTTGGATCAACAGAAAATATTGGACACGGATTTTTTCTTTTTTCAATTAAACAAAAAATTATAAAGAAGCCCGTTAAAGTTCCGCGTAACGCCACGCCTTGCGACACTTTTCAGCAAGACGTGACGTCACTCCCAAACTTTAACGCCTTAATCTTTGTCACTTTTTGTTTGATTGACAAAAGACAAAATATGGGTCCAATATTTTTTGATAATCTAACTAACAGACTAAATAGAATAATATTTTTTTGACCCAGGAAACTAGCTTATTGAACCAGGGTCCCTTGAGTTCAAGGCGCATATCTGCGCTAGTGTGGCAATCGCGGCATCAATCTCACACGCACACACACACACAAGCTTTTTGTAACATTTTACATTACATAATCAATAGTAAATATCATTAAATTACATTAATTATTATTTTTTATGTATATCTCTGAAAACAAAACTAAAATATTATGTACATTTATTATAATTTTTTTAAACCTGAGAAATTACAGAAATAAATAATTTTGAATTTGAAACTAGACACAATAAAAAATTCTATTGATGGGGCGCGTAGAGTTCAAATAGTATAATATAGTTTTTTCTTGCATCTCATTTCTAATTTTCTACATCCTTGAAGCTCAATCGACTCCCGACCGGGACTGATTTAGATATCTTTGATCCGTGTTTATTCCGTAAACATGAGTCTGTGTTAACGGCTAATTTATAGACAGCACTTTAGCGAGATCGCTTCGTTGTTGTTACCATCTTAAAACGTTTTGATCGGTATCTTTTTACTCTTAAAGTTTATTTGGCATTTGAAAAGTATTTTGACCGATTGATGACTGCCATTGAATGTAATGGGTTTGGGTACTTTTTGATACAAAACAAAAGCAAGCTTTTCTAATTTGATTTCAGTTCTTTCTGCAAATAGCTTTCAAATAAAATCATGAGCTCTTAAACAGTATTACTTTAAGCTTATTTGTTTTTTTTTCTGAAAATAGTTTGACGTGGTGTAAGGTCCAAACATGGCACTACATGTATACAATTAAAAACTATTATCAGAGGAGTATTTAATGTGACAGTGGGCCGGGCACATAGCACGTAGAACTGACGGCCGATTGGGCAGAAAGGTTCTAGAATGGAGGCTGCGTACCGTAAAGTTTGCAAGAAGCCGCTGGATGGAGGCCGCTTACAACCGGCCTATCTGGAAGTCAATGGGGGAGGCCTATGTTCAGTGGAGGTGCTATGGCTGAAATGATAATGATGATGATTTAATGTGAAAGCACAGGCAAAGCTCTGCTCAGATGACACCAGCGTGTTAGGTCTAGTCATCAGTTGTCAAATAATATCCACGCAAATGTCAAAGTTTTTTTTTCTATGCTATATAAGTATGACGCCAGTTGGATACAGGCCCATATCAAATTGTATCATATGCCTAACCTTTCGATTACCCTTCGATAACAAATTGTCGACCGGAAAACCACGAAACACTTTAAATTAAACATTAGTGTCACGTGATTTACCAGTTGACAATAGTTATCGAAGGGTTTAGAATCGGGGCCCAGCCCCCCTAGAATGACCACCAAAACACGATATGATATGGTAAAGCGATATATCAACACCAAATGTAAAAATATGATAGATAGCCGCAATGTTGAATCGCCGTGCCGATGACGTCACATGTTATGATCGCTGTTTCGATAAAAATTCAAAATGGCGGCTATATCTATCATATTTAAAAAAAATACAATTGGTGTCGATAAATCGCTATATCATATCGCGTTTCATGCTAGAGGAATTGGTTTGACAACTTCTGAAATGATGATGTTGATTTGATGTGGAAGCACAGATATGCTATTTCCAGATGGCAACAGCGTGTTTGGTCTTGTTGTTGTCAATTAATATCCACGCAAATGTCAAAGTTTTTTTTTTTTTTTCTATGCTAGCAAGTATGATGCAAGTTTGACACAGGTTTATCATAACCTTTATCGTAGTGATTATTTGATCAGTGTCAACAGTGGCAGAACCCTTGCTCAAATAATCACTACGGGCAAGACCATTTAATGGACGGACCTATCGCTGAGTGCCTTTGAGGAAGACATTCTTCAGCTTAACCCGGGCAGTTAGGTTCGCCCCGCTAGCGGTCGCCGCGACCCGGCCGAGTGCGTGGCCAAGGCTCGTACGTGTCGAGCACCATACTAGCAGGCGTGATCGGGCCAAAGGGCAAGACCAAACACAATGCGACACCTATCGGGATAAATTAGTCAGTGTGGTTCCCCATTAAAACACCTTTTATATTTACTATAGTGTTGTAAAATATTTAAAAAAGGACCCTAATATTGTCGTCCTGATTAGTGTAGTGGCGCTAATTCACCTTTAACGCTAAGGCTTCGGATTCGATTCCCGGTGCAGGTAAATTCTAGTAAATTTACTAAATTGGCTCGAGTCTTAGTGTGCTGGGAGAAGCCCCTGACAAAATACATTGTATCTCGTAAAACTAAGATCTTAGTTCCTTACTTCGAGACCATGATAATTAGCGTGTTGTTTGACGTAATATTTGTTTTAATTATTTCATTCTCATCATCATCATCATTTCAGCCATAGGACGTCCACTGCTGAACAAAGGCCTCCCCCAATGACTTATCATCAAGGGCGATCGCCAATACTCGCCACACTTGGCAGGCGGGTTGGCGAGCGCAGTTTTTTATAAGATTTCGCACGAAAACGCTGCTGCCCGCTCGTGCTACAGAAATTAGTCGCCTCTTACGACACGCCTCCTGTTGGTATTTTATTTATTTACTAACAAATAATTCGTCAATCTAAACATAAGTTACTTTAACACAACTCATTAATATTTTTAATCCTAACCACACTATTTACCTCACATTGCTAAAACCCCTCAATTACTAACAAAATATGAGTGTCTATAAAAACATTTCAAACCTAAATCAAACTGCGATTTACATCCATAAACATTTGAATCACATTTTTAAAAATAGCCTCCGTTCCGCTTCGATGTTAGATCTTCAGTCAGCATAAGACTTTGGCATGCGCAAACGCATGGAAAGCGTTTATTTACACGCTACGGGAAAGTGACTTTATGGTTTGATAGATATAATTAGTTCAGTGAAGTTAAAATTGTGAAGTGTCGAAATAGTGATGTAATCTATGTTATAATATGTGACCTCAATAATAATGAAATATCTAAATGTAACACATTTTAAAGTGAATATTCCTCTAGATCCTCCGTCATATGGAGTTATAGCTTTATTAACATGTGTAAGGTACAAACACATACAAATGTTGATTTAAGACGTATATCTAAAGAAATCAATGAAATAATGTTAATGACATGAAGACGTAATAATTAAATCATCAACATGAAAAGACGGAAAAAAGACAGTCAGGTTCGAGTCCGGTTCAATGTCAAAAGCGCGGTAAGTTTTAGTGTTATGCAGGGTGATTGATAAGAGAAGTAAAACCTTATAATAGGATACATTCCTATTAGGGTAAACAGCTGTTACTATGGAGCTAACAATAACGGATAAACATTCTTACATACGTTTATAAACATCCATGACTTTGGTACAAATGCTCGTGCTCATCGCACAAACATTGCCTCTTGCAGGATCCCAACCCGCAACCACTAGGCTTTGTAGTCCTAAGCGCGAACCACTACACCAGACGGTTGTCCTCATGACAATATCTTGTTAAAACGATTTCCTCGTCTTACCCTGTATTCATCATCATCACCATCATCCACGGCTCGTGTCACCAAAAGCTGTGTTCCTACCGAACCTACTTTAAGACGGTCTACTTTAAGTGGTGCGGTAATTCACCATAATTGAAAAAGGTCTCGAGTTTGATTCCTAGTTCGATCAATTCACAAAACGGTTTTTTCTTAATTGGCTCGGGTCTGTATGTTCTGGAAGACGGCATTGGCATATTTGTTGTCTGGTACCTCTGGTCTGGTGCAAGCATGTTAATTTGAAGCCATCGTCTGGAAAAACTTCCTTCCAATAATAATTTGTTACCAGTATGTTCAGCAGTTCTAGCTATGACTAGGATATGGCTGAAATGATGATGATGATGCCCGCTTGTTTTAATACCATGGCAGGGACGTGCATTACGATGACTGGATTCATTATGTTAATGGCGCTCAGACGATGGAAGTTTTAAAACCGTTGCTATTGCAAAAAGCTCACCTATTTTCAGGACGAATATATTGCTGGCGATCGACGAAACCCAAACAGGCTCGTATAGATGATCCCCCCGTTTAGCACAATACAGCAAACTTGTATAATCATATGCATCAATATTTAATAAGGCACCAAATGACATAAAATCACTATGCGCAGGATTAAAAAAATATATAATATAAGCCTTCACGTTCCACTTACCCACGGTAGACCAGAAAATGGAGTTTTTTAGGCGCGCGACTTTTTAGACTTCAAGTTTTCAATAAAACTAAAAGTAGAATTTAATTACCAATAATCTTATTATTTGTTAATTTAATCTCATTTGATTGTAAATTTTTGCATGCTTTAGTAAATCAGCGAAACATGAATGTTCTTATTGTATCCTATTTAAGACCTAAAATACCATGTTTTCTGCAAATAAATATTATTCTTATTCTTATTCTAAGGAATCTATGCAAAAGAGCTTTGTCTGTTTGGGGACGCACGCGCCAAGGACATTATATGCATCCTGGACACAGAACGTTAACTTTGAGTGACTTTGAGCATTACATTGTCTCATCGCAAACATATTCTAGTGCACTGTTCCCACGAGCGCCTTCTAACTAAGCTCTACTTACCTCGTCTACGTGCGACAAAACAATAGAGAATCCGCTGTCATCAGACCTCTGTGGTTTCCCGCAACTTGACGGGTTAGTCAGAAGTGGTGAGCAAACGAAATAATTATAGAAGAATACGAGCGGAACACAAAATTGAGCTCCACAATGCATAGATATAAGATAAGAACGTTTCAAATTGGGCCTTCGTGATTGTCAAAGTCTGCAAGCAACATAGCATTTTGTGTCTTCATCATCATCACCATCATCATCATTTCAGACATAGGATGTCCACTGATGAACATGGGCCTCCATTAATTCATGTCTTACATGCTTGAAATTTTGACGATTATATCTGTTTATGTCCGATTTATATTGTTTAAGTCGCATTTTTAACTTACTAATAAACGATAACAATTGGTTAATTTGAAAAAAAAAACCCTACTGTTTTTTTTTTCAAATCACTGACTATACGTATTAATTTTACATGAGAACAATGGAGGAGGAAAACAACGGAGTCACTTTAAACTTGAGAAAAAGCCAAGCGTTATTGCTCCTACACTAAGCCTTTCGTTTATAATTAAATAGGTTGTGGAACATTCACACTCTAAGTTACCGTGAAGCTAAAGTAACTATTGGAAAAAAAACTGCTAAACTACACCTATCAAGACTCTGAGGATCTCCTCAAAATAATATTATAAATGGAATTAGTTTTATCCCTTCTTTGATACCTATCTAAATTAGTTCTAAGTCACCATTGTTTTCATCTTTCTTTTATTGCCGCCAATCTCTAATGGGAATCGTGTTAAACAGGATAGGCATAGCCTAGTGTGAGAGGTTTTGTATTTTTCCCAAGCAAAATTTCGAATTATCTATGCAAACAAGTGACAGGTACCTAAATGTAATTGCTTGTTGTAATTGTACTTTTTGGTAAATAAAGATGTATTTATTTATTTATTTAATACATGGCAAACAAAGAATAGGATACTCCTTAAAACCACGTGATGAGCTGCTCATGTAAAACCACTTTTACTATGGGAGCAACATCGAAATCGTGTATTTTTTTTATAGACGCTTCATACATATCGAGATAGCACGTTAGTTTGTATTGTATGGAGCATATAATATGTTTTTAATTTTTCGCGATTTAGGTTTTTTTTGTGAAAATTTTAAAGAAGTGCCTTATTCAAAAAAAGAAACGTTCTGATGCACTTTTAATTACACAAAAGACTTCAGAAAAATTGCTACTTCTAGGCCTTTCCCGCGTGTTGTATAAAGGCCGCTAAAGTTAATTCCACCCACAAAATCTAGTATTCGCGTCTCACCCAACAAAAGATGGCTACAATAGCGAAGATGAATGCCCGACGTGATTCTAAGGCTGATACAGACAAACCAGCTCATCTTGATTTGTTGGTCCCTTGGCTTGAAAAGGGCATGTTTGACGTTAAATCGTACATTTATGACATACCTAAATCTCTGCTTAACCCTGAAATATGAACAGTGCGTAAGCAGTGTTGTTTTCAGATCAAAACTATGCAAGGTTAATGTTAATACTGCCATCGTAATTAAAAAGGGCGAAACAAAATTTTTTATGAAATTGAGATATGCAGGGTGTTAACATAAATACTATTATTAAGTTTGATGTGAAAATTACAATTAAATTTAAAAAAACAAATTTTTACTTCACTATAGTATTTATATGCATATGTTAACACACTTGGGGACAGAATACGCCTATAGGCGTTTTAACAGTAAAACTTCTATTGTGTTTGGAATACTGTCCATCAATGTGTTAACATAGGTTAATTTCGGCTTGATATACCAATTATCAAAAACCCTGTTTACATATTCAGGATCAGAAAAAAAACATTTTTCAACCTTAATTTTCTCGTGGTTAAAAAATGTTAATTGTGGCCTTTTGTGTTACGATGGCCGAATACTGCTTCGAGATCATTGCATTCACTAGCTTAGTAGTAGCTTACAGCACTTCCTTATTTTCTTATTAATTTTACATTAATCGCCTTGAAAGCGAAAAGATGTGGATTCTAAGGCAGTCATTGGCGGAACAATGTAGGTTTTGTATCATACGACGAATTAGCCGTACTAAGCACTACCAATCAACAAAAAAAAATTAATATATAAGAACGTAAAACTTATAACCTAATATATAAACCTATAATGTTATTATTGACGTTCATAAGTGGCAATTTTGTCCTAAATTGAATAAATTATTTTTGACTTTGGCTTGACTATGACTTTGAATTATTCTTTGCCAAAGTCATCTGCCAACTCATTGAGACCCAAACCAATTAAGAAAAGTTCGTTGTTTGAATCGACCTACCTAGGTTCGAATCTAGAATCGAACCCGTGTTCCATGCGAGTCACCGCGCATACGCCAATCGAGGCGTCTCGTAAATCAGAAAGTTTTCAAAAGATCGACTTTCCTGCCTACCTTCTTAACCAGTCATCAATCTAGTTGCTATGTCACTCATCAACAAATTAATCTTCCTGCAAACAAACGGACACACTTGTACATCTGACCCGCCGATTATGTCATATTTGTATATCATTAGGCCTGTTTGTGAAGCTATCGATCGCTTGCGAAATCGAAAGGGCGCGGGAAACGACTAGTGATCGAAGTGTTTCCGTACGACACGGTTTTGTCCAATTAACCTCTCAGCCCGGCAAAACAAAACACAATAGAAAATTTTATTGTTACGCTGTGATACACTTGACAGCAATTAGATAAAAGATAAACTATGTGCTTCCGCAACCAATCTTAGAGCGCTGGTTTTACGCTAAAAACATAAGAAACCTTAAACTGTTTTATTTCAACGTACTCGTATATGAGTTTTTAAAAAGAGGACTTCAGGATTTTTCCTATCTGATAGTAAGTAAATGCATCTTTTTTTGTAATTAAACTTCTTGTTTACAAGTTGTCAGTTTTTAAAGTATTAGGTACAAGTTAAATAATTTCGAAAAAGTTTTTTTGTCAAATGCATTTAGTGAAAAGCTGTTATTTTGATATAAATACATACTTAAATTTTATTTATTTGTATAGATGTTAATAAAGTAATGTTTGTAAATTGTTTTAATGTAATTTATGGATGCTATGTTGTCATATATAATGACAACATATAATATATATGACATATGTATAAATTCTTTTTTATTTATTTTTTATTTAATGTGTCTAGATTCGTATAACAACGAAGGTGAAATACCTACTTTGTTATCATGTATTTAAATTAATCTTTACATTTAAACGAACTATACATACTATATGATAGAATGAATAAAAATAAAAAAACTTTAAATACTAATAAATACTGCTCTTAAAACCATAATACTAATTGTTTTTTTTTGTACAGAGTTTGACGTAAAAATACATTGCATTATGTATTATTTGGCATTAATAGTTAAGCAGTAGTTCATTCATTTAAAGTATTCCACAAAACAAATGCAGGTCTTAACTTATAGATGTTAACTTCGACAGATTTGGACATTTAAATGATTTGTGATCTCAACCCTTCACACAATTTCGGAATGCCACCCAGCAATCGAGAGTATCGCGATGAAATCGAGTTCTGGCATCTGTGTTACACTGTTCAGTGTTGCGTGGCGATTTAACAGGGTTAAGTTGAAGGGCCGCTAGTTGAAAACACGATTTTAAAAATGCTTTATTACTAGGTTTTTGTTAAAGAGGAGAGGGAGTTCCTATATTATCCTGCCAAGTGAGGATTTTCTTCTGCTTTAACCGACTAAATAGGTACTCTAAATTATCAATTTCCTTATACAGGTTGGTCCAAAAGGTGACGTCCAAAAATTTTTTTTCAAATTCAAATTATTTTTTCACAAATATTTACAAAGAAATTGGTTTGTACAGAAAGAAACAGTGTATTTTACCCTGTCTGGCGTGTGAATGTCAATCTTGAATGAATGGGATACATTTTATTTTAAACATCAAATAATTAAATTCTTAACATGTTGTTCATCAAATTTGTTTTGTTTTTTGTATTCCTTATATCCAGGGCTATCCAACTATACCCTATATGTTACCCGATTTATCGTAGTTTTCGAAATATTAATTTTTTTCTTAAATTTTGAGAATTTTCGTTCTAATCAGCCTTGAAAAATAGTTTCTCCTCTTTTGTTATGTTATGTTGGATATTTTTTTTGGAGTATGTTCTTTATAAATTAAACTTACAATAAAATTACCAGCAAGCTAACACTAACAAAAGTTTCCAAAGTATTGGCCGAAAGTCAATAGTTTACGTTCAAGCTAGTTAGAGCTTATTATTAAACTTTAAATTTAAAAAAAAGTGGTTTCAGTTTCCTAGATCATTTCAAATACTTTCAGAAAGCTTAGTGGAGTAATTTTCGCAAAAAACTGCTTTCAAATGCACTAAGGTAAAAATGTAAGAAATTCAAAAAACGTATTTGTCACTTATTCATAAGGCTAATTTGGATTATTAATAAAGAGATACCTCAACGTAAAATAGGCAAATAGCAACAACGTTAAAATTGAAATTCTCAAAACTTAAGAAAAAAATATATTTTGAAAACTACGAAAAATCGGGTAACATATTTATAGAGTATATTTGAAAAGCCCTAAAAGAAAAAAGAAGAAATAAGGAATAAAAAAAAATTTTTTGGAATTCACCTTTTGGGCCACCCTGTATACTCTACTCAAGAACACGTCTACCTGCTTACCTAGTTACCTACGGTTTCCTTACAGTTCTACGGCAAATGTGTTTTTCCAACTTCTTTAAATTATCTTTGGAAATATCGCTGTCAGTAATAATGTTAACACAACTCCTTATTTCAGACCAAGATGAACCGCGGCTCCCGGGAAGAGCTCCTGGGAAGCTCCCACGAGGCCCTCAGGAACAGCCAGCACGACCTGAGGGCTTTCAACGAGCGCGCCCTCTCGAGGGAGGAGAAGACCTTCCTCCTTCACGCTGATAGGGGAGACTACGTTACTGTTAAACGGTAAGAATCCTTGTCTGCCCAATGACATCATCATTTCAGCCATAAGACGTCCACTGCTGAACATTGGCCTAGATGACTTCCAGATAGGCCGATTGGATGCGGCCTGCATCCAGCGGCTTCCTGCAACCTTTACCAGGTCGTCTGTCCACCTTACATAAGTATTATAATAATAATAATTTTATTCGCATCTTCAATTATGCTTAGATTTTCTAATAATAGTTTCTTAAATAAATATTTAATCAATAATACGATGAACTATAATAGTCCCCACCGCCAACAGGACGCGTGTCGTAAGAGGCGACTAATTCCTGTAGCACGAGACGGGCAGCAATTGTCTGGTGCGAAATGTAATAAAAAATTACGCTCGCCAACCTGCCTGCCAAGCATAGCGAGTATTGGCAATCCCCCTCGATGAAAATCATTGGGGGAGGCCTGTGTTCAGCAGTTCAGTTAAAACGGGCTTGCTTAGGTATAATTAAAAGAACTTTCAATTTTTATGTTATTGTTGTTGTATGTTGATAATTTTACCAAATATAATGGGAAGAAGAATTACGAGTATGTTATATTATAGCACCATAAGCGACTCCTTAGTGAAGGCGCAAACGTGGACACTTTTGTGTCTTATGTCAGACACAACCTACCGATTAATATTTAATTTCTGTAGAACCAGTATGAAATCATGCACTCTCTGCGCATACGTAAACATTTCTTGTGTCCAGTTGCTTCCACTTAACACATACTCACGACGGTCAAAATGTGTTGTGTCGGCAACTGGAAACTCAAAGTGTCTACGTTTGCGCAGCGCCTTAAGGTGCATCTACAACAAACCGAAGAGGAGAGTTGCTATGTATTCATTTAAATCTACTTTACTCTCGGCAAAGGAAACACACCTTAAGGCGCTGCGCAAACGTGGACACTTAGTTTCCAGTTGCCGACACCGAACTCATTTTGATCGTCATGACTATGTGTTAAGTGGAAGCAACTGGACATAAGAAATGTTAACGTATGCGCAGAGAGTGGATGATTTCACACTGGTTCTATATAAATCAAATATTCATCGGTAGCTTGTGTCTGACACAAGACACAAAAGTGTCCACGTTTGCGTCCTCGCTTAGTGTGTTAGTTTTTCAATAATCCTGTATAGTAGCTATACAAATCTATATTTTTATATAAAATAGTAATTAACACTCTTTTATAAACAACAATCAGATTACGACGCTTAGAAACGAGTACTACGTACCTGCAAATATAGGGCGGCAGATTATTTGGGCATTTGTCCCCGAGTTCGATTGGGAATCAGTACAAGGCCTTAATCCTATTACCCGTCGACACCGTGCTTTGGTTTAGCGTTTTATCACACCTAGACACACCCTGTATTAGTTTTTATAGAATCATACAGTAGGTAATTATAATTAAATATAAACTAATATTTATATTTAGTATTTTTTTCCAGTTGTAAAATCTTCTAAAAGTATCGATATTACAAAGTCTATGGTGATAAACTAGAGATAAAAAATACTGAATAACATAATGATTTGTATGGGATCGTGTTCTTTAATGTCAATGTTGGTCTTTAAGAAAATTTGTGTAAAAGAAAAAAATACCGTTTATTTTACTACTTAATACTGACTACATTATCTGCATTACCTCAAGGTTGACTGGTAAAGAATGTTGTGTAGCATTAAGTCCGCCAATTGTACTTACCTGTGCTATAAAGTTTAAATAAACAAATAATAAAATATTAACTACTTAATCGCCTATTTAGTACTCGGAAGGAATAATCTTTTTTATACATGGATATAAA
Source organism: Anania hortulata (assembly GCA_963576865.1). Taxonomy (NCBI): domain Eukaryota; kingdom Metazoa; phylum Arthropoda; class Insecta; order Lepidoptera; family Crambidae; genus Anania; species Anania hortulata. Next base: position 6,452,240 of record OY756405.1, on the reverse strand, counting down.
AATTAAAACGTCCAATTAAAAATTGCTCTACCACTGCTTAGGGACAATTATGGGACAATCAGCATGAGAAAAAATTTCAAGTAAATAATAACAAAATAAATAGTAGTAAGTACTTTACACAGAACAGTCCAACAAGTGTATCAGATGCCCTTTTCACAGTTTTATTTGTTAGGTGTTGGACATAATGTATTAAAACATAATACAAATTTCATTTTTGCATACATTGCATCTCTAATTCAGGTATTCTCACAACTCTAAATTATCATTCTGCATACTTTGCATATCGTTAGATACAGTACAGTCCCCCTAGCATGGGCACCAAAACACGATAATTATGATATAGCGATATATCGACAATAACTGTAAAAATAATAATGATAGATATTTATGTATAGCCGCCATGACGATTTTTTATCGAAACAGCGATCATAATATGTGACGTCACCGAGACGGCGATTCAACATGGCGGCTATATCTGTCATATTTGTTTAACAGTTAACAGTTAGTGTCGATATATCGCTATATCATATCGTGTTTAGGTGCTTATGTCAGGGACAGGTTTTCCTAAAGCTCGCGCACGCATTTGCAAAAATCATCCCACCCAAACTAGAAGTATAATACAGTTCTATTCCCGTGTATATCCACAACTCGTTTATTGGAATCTTCTCCGTCATTCAACGACTTTGATGCCCCATTGTCGGGTCGTCCGCAAAGCCTCAATCTCCTTCGAATTATTTGTCAAGTATTTCCATGGGCGTACGGAAATAGTAGATTGATGTCTAAGACCCTTGAAATGGTTTGAAGGTATTTAAGTGTGAACTAATGTTTGCCCTATTTATAGCCAACTAGCTATCGCCTGCGACTTCGTTTGTGTGGTCTGCAAGTAAATAGGTTTAGAGACATTTATTTAATCATTACTTGTAAGAACATAGGCCACTCAGTATGAGCTTATACATAAACTAGTAGGAGTATAACATAGTTTATATTAATTATATATAAAACACATGGCACTTTATGTAAAAAAATGTTGTAAATTGAGCTATAAATAGTCCAAACGAGTCGCACTACTAACTAACTATATCATTAGTTAGTTTTCTCTACCAATGGCTAATTGTCGGTGACAATAAACAAATTTTATTTGTATTTTTAAATTGTGCTTAAAAGTTAGATTTTTGTGAATGTATTTTGTCTGTTAAATTGTTCTTATTAGTATGAATGTTCTGTACGTGAAGGCAAAATTATTTAACAGATATCTGTTTAAGGTTAAATAATTTAGCTTTTTCATGCAGCAGTTTTGTGTTCATAAGGAAATCGGATTTAAATAAAGTTCTAATAATTTTATTTTGAGATATTTATAAACTCTAAATACTCATCCCGATGTAAGTAGGTACAATATCTTAACAAAATTCTACCGCAATCGAATGATAGGCTTAGAACAACGTGACAAACAAACAAACATTCGTTTAATAATATACACGGTAATCTTTTATTAGTTTTGAAAAAAAAAACACATTCTCCTGCTCAAATATCAAATAAGTATTTTATTAATAAAAATAAAACCGACCTCAAAATACAAAAACGCTAAAAATAATTACCTATTAACACATAACTACCTAATTAGTTACTTTTGGAGTCGGTGCAACGAAAACATTCAAACTCTAATCAGCTTGCAACTTACGTGTTAATATTATTTAGCTTTCTAGTGTTGTCTGAGTCTGAGTTTGTTCCGGCGTTTCTTCTCAGCACTTGCCAGATTGTCTGTCTTGTCTCGAAGCGCTAGTAGGGCCCAAAGAATAAGGAGACATGTCCTGCCCCATATGGGCCAATAATGTTATTATTGACGTTCATAAGTGGCAGTTTTTTGTCCTAAACTGAATAAATGATTTTTGACTTTGACTTTTGAAGTTGGTTGAATTTTTTAAAATAAAATTTACTTATTTCATATATTTTTAGTAATAAATCCTAATCAAAACAAATCATAAGAGAGTAAATGAAAATTAACTGCTGACTACCGATTTCATCATCTATTTTTCCACCCTATGGGGCAAAATTGTTATAGCGGCAATAGAAATACATCATCTGTGAAAATTCAAATGTCTACCTACCACGGTTCATGAGATACAGTCCGGTGATAGGCAGACATACAGACAAACAGACGGACAGAGGAGTCTTAGTAATAGGGTTCTGGTACGGAACCTTAAAAAGTTTTTTAACACCGCTAGTGAATGTACAGATGAAAATGAGTGTATATAAAACTCCTAAGCTCGCACCAAAACTTGTAACTATACTATTTTTAAAAGAGGCTGATAACAGTGACTAAGTTTCTTTCACGGCTTTTTCTCGGCACTTTCCTATAAATTGTCCCTAAGCAGTGCTAGGGCAAAAATATAATATTGGGACATGTAAAAGTGCTGTTAATTGCCTATTTGCAAAAATAAATGATTCTGACTTTGAATTTTGTCCTCAGGCTGATAGAACAGTATGCCACCAACACAGACGTCCTCGACATCAACTGTGTGGATCCTCTGAACCGGTCGGCGCTCATCGCCGCCATCGAGAATGAGAACATCGAGCTCATCAAGCTGCTTCTGGACTCGGGGATTATGGTCAAGGTGAGCTATTTCAATAAACAAAAGACGCTGACATCATCATCATCATTTCAGCCAATGACTTTCATTGATTGCCAATACTTGCCACGCTTGGCAGGTAGTTGGCGAGCGCAGTTTTTTATAAGATTTCGCACGCAGATGCTACTGCCCGTTTCGTGCTATAGGAATTAGTCGCCTCTTACGACCCGCCTCCTGTTGTCGGGGGGAAGTGTATTCTTTACGGCTGTCTCCACACGGCACATAGCTGCTGACATAGCCCAACGGATTAGTGAAGCTGAAGTGGCAGTGGGCGGGGCATAGCACGTAGAACTGACGGCTGATGGAGCAGGTTCTAGGATGGAGGCCACGTACCGGCAAGCGCAGCGTAGGACCCACAAGGTGGACAGATGACCTGGTAAAGGTCGAGGGAAGCCGCTGGATACAGGCCGCTTCCACTGGCCAATCAGGAAGTCACTTGGGGAGGCTTATGTTCAGCAGAGGACGTCCTATGGCTGAAATGGTAAATACAATGATGATCTATATCTAGACTAATTAAAGTCGCCCAGGCGACAGATCGCGATAAACATTACTAGATATCAACTCTTTCTTTAATATCTGTTTATTCTAATTATTATTTGATCCATAGGTTAATTTAATATGCGCCAGACAACACAATTAACATCATTTTGTTACGTAGGAGAAGTCAGACAATAAATTTTGCTTGTGGCATCTCCATATTTAATTAAAAAAAATCGTTAATGGTAGTGGATCGTGCTACGGATTATTGAGCCGGGTGGTTACAGCTTCGAATCCCGCAAGGAGTAATTTATGTGAAGTGCACGAGCATTTGTGCATTATCTATTTTTATATATACATATATGTATTTAAGTATGTTTATCCGTTACCTAGTCACCATTGGTTTAAAGTGTAACTATGCTTGGTTTTTTAAGATCAAGACCTTTATTTGCAAAGGAAAACATATTACATGTTGTTAATATTGTTACAATATGAAGACATAGAGCTCTATTTTGCTAAAATACATTAATATGCATATTTTGTATTAATTTCTCTACTCTGTAGAGACAGGAATGGTCAGCCATTCCAGTTTGTTTATAGTTATATTTTAGAGTATGATTTTTGATATTGTTATTTAAAATAACTGACATAGGTCGATAGATAAAAACCGCGAGAAAAATACTGACTTCAAAAATCAGGCAATATTCTTGTAACGAAACAATATTGTGCCAATACCAAACTACGAGTAGAACTCTTCCAGACAGACGAAAAGTGAAAATACAGCCTATTGTCTTACGAAGTAAAGAAATATTATTTGAGGAAAGCATTGAAACCCTCGGGAAATCAAAGCTGGAGTTTGCATGATCACATCTGCCATACATCTACAAGGTCTTTCACAGAAAATCGATAATTCTAGACTAGTTTAAAGTGTATCCAAAATTTGTTTAGGACTGCCTATATTTAGTTTACGATAAAACTTAATTTTGGATAAGCAATGGTTTTTGGCACAAAATGTGCGGTTACCCGGTAAATTGCATATTTTTATCTAAATCAGTATCACTACACAAAAACTACTTCTGAAAACTGAATTGAAATATGTTTTACCACCTTGTATAATTATTATTCATTTTGCTTCGCAAAACGTCAAAGAAACGTAAGAAAACTTAAATAAAAAAGCCATCATTTGCCGCCTTCCCAGCCAGATTTGTTATCTCTACTTACTGGATGGATGAAATGTGAGAAGTATATAGCAGTGTTTTTGCATTGTTTCCATAAGTTGGATAAATTCATTAAAAGACGACCCAGGAGAGACAAAAGAAGAGAATATGTCCTACGATTAACCAAGCATCCTGTAGATAGATAGCTAAATATAGATAGAGAAAGGTCGCTCTATTAATTTAAAAAAACTCAATTCTCAATGTTTATCGATTAAAAGTTTTTAATTTTCTCGTGAAAGAAATTTTAGTAGATCATATTTTATGATATCACATAAATAAATTGATTCAGCACTAATCGCAACATACGCGAGCTACATAAATAGCTGACGGAGAAAACCGCGTTACTATTAAATTTTATGTTCTATCTCATCAGAATCTATTTTAATTTACTTCCGACGGATTCAACCATGAATTGAAATCGGAAAGATTTATTCAAGCAAAGTTGTTTAGAATATTTATCATGTATATTGCAGAAACATGTAGTTAAGTGTAATCGGTCAGAACAAAAATAATTCTAATACCTTTTTAGGGTTCTGTTGGGTACAGACAGAACCATAAAAAGGCGAAACCAAAACCTTAATTATTGAGTACATTAGATACTCTACTGTCTATTTGTGTCCCTATGTCGTTTCTAACTCAAAAACGGAACGAGTTACAAGGCATAGAATATTTAGTCGAATGTTAAACAAAACGTATGTATTAAATTTTCCTAATCGGGGTATCGATACATGTAAACCAAGGTAACGTAATCGGTAATATACGTCTCACTGCAGGGCACAGCCCCTCCTCAACGATAAGGTGGTTAGGGCTATTTTCCACCAAGCGCGCCCAGAGCGGATTGGTGGTGGGGTGTTGTAAGGCCAATGACTGAACCTTACTGTCAGATGTTATTATGCCGCCCTAAGGCCTCTGACTTATAATCTTCACGACTGTTTCAAGCGATATTAGCCGGGACCAACTTTTAAGGTGTCTTCTGATGCACAGACACGCTTGTGATAATGTCACTAAATGGTTGAAATCTTTACTTTTAAACTTTCACGTCGCATGATTAATAACATTAAAACGAGAATTAACGCGATCATAACAAGTATATATATTACCTTTTATTTGCCTGATATTTCACTAGAATGGTCACCCATCCAATCACAACCGCGGCGTAGGTGGCTTAATTTTGGTAATCCACTATCAAAGCGCAGCAGCCACTGATCTATGTATAAGCACGTTTTTTTAACTCTAGCATGTAGGGTTTTTTTTTTTGAGCTTTTTAAGTAAAAAACATATTATATTTTATCTGCATGAATGAAGAAATGGGAACTTGGGAAGCCGTCAAAGTCGTTAAGTATTTAATTTTTGTTACGGGGTCAAATCACAGAAAAAGGGCTAGAAGGAAGAATACACATTAAAGTAATTTTTATTTTATTTTTGTATTTATTTGAACAACCAACAAGATCATACACTTTAAAAACTAAGAGTTAGAAGGTTAGTGATACAAGGGATGGTGCGGCCTTAATACCCTACCCTGCCTACAGGTTGCCACGGAAAGCGCAAACAAATATAGTTGGGATTGGGAGAATAAGGCGTCCTTTAGCTCAATTTTTTTTTATGTGTAACATTTGCTACTTAATTAGGTAATACTTAGAAAATTACTTGTTTTAAGACATAAGTAAGCGTAATTTCTTTTTAATCGTAAGTAAACTAAGGCTAAATATATCAACCTCCTTATTACAAACAGTGTTATAATCAGCTTGAAGTCTATTAATTGGGGACAAATGACCTAGCTTTGTTTTAGAACGCTTAAGATTAATCAGCGAGTATCTGGAGAGACGTGAGAGGTTGTGAGAGATTGTAAAATTAAGTTTTTGAAGCAGTTGGGGGCAATTTATGTTGCCATTGACTAATATATGAAGAAATGAAAGATTTAAAAAATCGTGAAATGGCTCAAATGATTCGCAAAACATGATTGACTTACTATTTAGGAAATTAATTAACTTAACCTGTCTTCGATTTAGAACCCTTCGACTGAATTTGAATCGAAAATGGCTACCTTTTTTTATTTTGAAATTACACAACCTATTAAAAGCCCTTTCGTTAAAAAATCCGATGTTCCCAATTTGCCATACACTAATTATACCCAATAAAAAAGCAAAAGGGTGCATGTCAAAGCAAAACACGAAGAATAAAATTGAAGCGATGCCACTAACGTTGTTACGGGGCTGCCTGCCTGTAATCGGATCGGGGCATGCAGGTTATATTTACTGTTTAGTTAGTGTTCGGTATTTTAGTCGTATGGGGACGGCCGTACACTTCCCCACCGCCAACAGGAGGCGTGTCGTAAGAGGCGGCTAATTTCTGTAGTACGAGACGGGCAGCAGCGTCTGCGTGCGAAATCTTATAAAAAAAACTGCCAAGCGTAGCGAGTGTTGGCAATCCCCCCCGATGATAATTCATTGGGGGAGGCCTATGTTCAGCAGTGGACGTCCTGTGGCTGAGATGATGATGATGATGATGATTTCAGTCGATTGGCCTCGTTTACCGTTTTTTTCTTCCATTACCAAAGGATGCATGGTGAAAATATCTTATGTGGTTACCAAACGGCTAGGCAGTTCCTGCCGACTTTGCAACCACATTGCTTGAAGCCCTACTAACAAATACGCAACCCGACTAAATAATATGTTCATTAGGTTCGATTCTCGGTGCGAGACAATTCAGAAAAAGAAGTTTTCTTAATTTGCTCGTGTCTACGTATGTTAGAACACCATTTTAATACTAAAACAGGACCATAAAATATAGGTCTAAGACATCTTACTAGACTTTTAATATAGGCCACTTTTTGTTTTAAATACGAGTAAAGCAATCCAAAATCATAGTCTTTTCAGCTGTCCAACTGCAAATTACGATCGGTTTTCACAGATTTCGCTTGTAAAATGCATATTGCTTTTGTAAATCACTCAAGCGTCGCTATTTCTCAAATACAAGTCATATCAGCGATTGAATAAAAACCGTTTCAATGATACTAGATCTTTTTGAGATGTTGGTACGAGCAATGTCTGTTGCCTTCCAGTAGGTTTCCTTATTATATTATTAGTGAAACTATAACATGGCCTAAAATCATACTGATACTGGTACACTTAAGTTATTTAATTTTGTCTAGTTAATTAAAAGCTAGCAACTACAAAAAGTTACATTAAAACTACTTATAATATAATAATAACTGAGACTATATTTCAGTTCAAAAAGTACAATGATGTTATTATTTTCTCTATCAAACAACGTGAATGTAAAAGATATTTTACATTTCTTACATCTGGCCACTTCAATTTACTTTTTTACGCGTTGATTGTCTTTTGTTTATTTGCAAATAAATCCGCCGCGCCTCGGACGATCTTCGTTTGTCATTTTCATTAAAACTTTGTTATTAACTGCACTCTAGTAATTCAATCTTTTACTGTATTTTGAATAATTCATTAGTGTGATTGAAAAATACAAAACACCAGCATTACCTGAAAGTAAGTCTCAAAATAAGTCAGTATTTTGTTTAATTTTGTTATTGTTTATCAAAATAAATAAATTTAACAGTTTAACTATCGTCCTCAGTAGCTCAGTTGGAAAGACAAGTCGCCCGGATTGCAAAGAGACGTGAATTCCCACCTGAGCCAATCGTTTTTTTTATTTTTTATTTGTTGGATGAACATACCTACCAGCGTGATGCTTGTAGGTATGTAGTACTTTCTGAGTAGATACTTATTTTACTGTACGAGTATTACTTATCTACTACGAGTACTTATTTTTACTAATGTGGCCCAAAACTGACAACTTTTATAGCAAATAAATACTTTCTACTACTTTTTTGTAAAAAAAATACATTTATTCAGATTGTTAAAGTTATATCAAGATTTATGTTGAAAGAGAGAGTGGTTGGATGATAGGTACGGCATTTCAAGACACGCACGACACTTAAAATTTTCATTAATTGTTTTTTAAATCTAATCTAATTTAAAATTAATCTAAGTTCTTATAAGGCGTACTAATAAACTGAAGTGATAGAAGGCGAGGCTTATATCACGTAGAACCGACGGCCGATGGGGCAGAATGGTTCTAGAATGGAGGCCATGTACCAGCAAGCGCAGCGTTGAATCTTCACCCACAAGAGGGACAGTAGACCTGGTAAAGGTCGCAGGAAGCCGCTGGATGCAGGCCGCTTCCACCGGCCAATCTGGAAGTCACTGGGGGAGGCCTGTGTTCAGTGGACGTCCTATGGCTGAAATGATGATGATGAATGAGACATCACTAACTAAATTTTAGAAACAGGGGCTCGCTACGTCTGTTAGCCTCGTAGTATTTAATATAAATACGCTCCGAACGCATGACAATCTAGATGTAGGCATTGCTTTTACAAATGTTCACCGGCTTTAGGGAAAACAACTATTTAGAGCAACCCTATTTTATAGTGGTGTGCAAGTGTCTGTGTGTAAACGTTTGCACACAAAACTGTTTTGTTGCTTCAATTCTGTAATAGCCGTAGGTACCAAACTTTCATTCTTCAAGAATTAATTTTCATTTTCTTGTCCTCAGGATGCCCTTCTTCACGCGATAAAGGAAGAATATGTAGAGGCTGTAGAATTACTCCTGCAGTGGGAGGAGGACCATCACGTACCAGGAGATCCTTACGTGAGTTCTTGATAGTATTACTTAATTTATTTAAGTCTCGCTGTCATCATTATTACATCCCCTGTCAGTCGTTGTAGGTTTGTATCCTGTCTCTATCAGTTGTTACAGCTACAAATAATAGCCGACCAAACCATGGACCGTAATTTTCATTAATTTAATACGAGAATCGTATATATCATATCAACTAACAAGTTGTGGATGAAAAATCTGAAATAAATTATTATTTAATTTAATTTAATATTAGTAGTACTATTGATATACGTAGTACGTGTAGCTGTTTGTTTCATTTTTTTTTTCTTTGAAGTACTTAAGAAGAGAAAATTACTATTATCATAGTAAACACAAACTAAAAAGGCAATTTGTTTATTAACTTTTTAACGCTTGGCCGATTCAATCCTTACTTAAATTGATGGGCCAACTTAATTACTAAATGAACATAGTTTTTATTTTTAATCAAACAATTTCGTTCCCTTTTAACTGACACACGTCAAGCTGCAAATTTAAGGCAAATTCAACTTGACTCTATATCAAATTGGTATACGGTCTTGCCAGTTTAAGTTCTAAAACACTTACTACCACCTACCAGATACTTCTAACCAAGTTACTATTAATAAAACGAAACGCGAACAAAACCTAATTAGCAGTAAATTATTTAGATCACCTATAAATCGTACCCCTTCCCGACCAGACCTTTGACGTAAAACATAGACAAAGTATTAGATCTGTTAAGGCAAAGGCACACTACTAGTGCTGAATATAAAATTACCTATACCTACTTTCTTACAGTTCTCTCTCTTCTTGACTATACATCCCATATGGTTGTGGGGTCAGCCTTCCGTATCTTTCTTTGTCTTTGCCCTCGACATCGTCTTCAGAAACCTCGCACTTCCTCGTGTCTTTTAGCACTATACTTTGCCATCTTATCTTGGGTCTTTTTCTGGGTTCTGGGTGATCTGGGACCACGGAGGGAAAGCTGCAGTGCCAAATTCCCTACTTAATCTGGGTGCCCTCTCTTTAAGTGACCATACCATCGCAGGCTCCTGCATTGTTATTTTCTAAAAGTTAGTCGAATAATTTTTGTCGTCAATTTCCTTGTCATGTATGACAACAATATCAAAAAGAGCCACTCTTACTTTGAAGTGTGCTAGGAAGCCTTGAACGTAAAATCTTTGTGTGGATGCCTACCATTTAATTTAAAGTCGTTTATGCCCCGACGACTATGAAAACGATGCTGTATGTCTACTACCTATCGTAAAAATTATATAAATGTTCTTTCAACAGAGCTGGGAGTCAGTAGACCCGTCAGCTGCCACTTTCACTCCCGATATCACTCCACTCATCCTGGCTGCGCACAGGAATCACTACGAGATCCTGAAGATCCTGCTGGACCGTGGAGCCACGTTGCCAATACCCCACGACGTCAAGTAGGTACAGACCCTCCATCATTCATCTAATCACTCCCTGACATTGTGCTGCTCATCAGGCATATGAGATGCAGTACTAGGGTGGTGCCGGCGGTGCCCAGGCACAGGGCGTAGATTCTGGAAGGGTGCAGAAATGACTAGAATATGTTTTATGTGGTCATCGTCAGGTCATGCGTGGGCGCAGTTACAGAATCTCGCACCGGCCGCTTATAAGGCTATGTACGGCACTGACGAGATGACATTTTTCTAATATTTTTACGAGTTACAATGTCAAGTAAGCACATAATTTGACTAAAGCCGAGAGGCGAGCACGCCGGACCTGGAGTCGCTTTCTCTGTAGTCCTCGATTCCAGATCGGGTCAATGTAAAAACGATTTTTTTTATATTTTCTTGGGTCTGGGTGTCCTGGTACCGTCGTTGTTTCTGATTTCTGTAACACAAATGCTTTGCTGCTTACCATGGTATCAGAGCAATGGTTGTGATGTTGTCTAATATTTAGTTATTAATTTTACTTTGAAGCACTAACACTGCAACACATACAACTACTGTCCCGAATTGAAAAGCTACGTTGCCATACCCCACGAGGTCAAGTACTCAAACACTTCATCATACAAGCATAATGCAGTCAACATAGTACCAATCCTTTCAGATGAATGAGCAACGATGCTAATGCTTTACGACGTCAAATGTGTTCATACATTCTTACCTAGTTTACATATTTTCGATATTGTCTTCACATTCACAAAAGCTATTCTGGTATACCCACGTTCCTGGTGCATTAGTAATGCTAAGATGGTAATGGTAAGATATATTGACTCAACATTCATAGCATCAGACTAACGGTTAGAACAACCATCACATTATTAGAAATCTATATGTGGCGACGGCGAGACATTCTTAAACAATTTTTTGTTGAAAACATCTAGATATTTTGTTGTTTTGACAAATATAAATAACTGCATAAAAACTTGAACTATATTCAATACTTGTATTTATGATTACACCACGCAAAGTTACTAGGATGTGTAATGCACGTACCTTTATCGTGTCGAAAATCTGATGTAAATATTTAGGTTATCGACATGCTCTGAGTGGCATGTCACATGCAAAACAATACACATCCGATCTATTTTTGTCACGGTACTCGGGCTCCAGCCGTCTTTAATCCGTATTAGAGTTAAATTTTCAGGCAAGTGTGCATTTTCCGTGTTATGAATATTTAATAAGCCGAACAACTAAGCCTATCCGATTCGATCACTTCCATAGCTCTTCCAAGGTGTGATTTGATACGGTTTCGTCTAAGTATTCTTCATCATGACTCTCTACTTTAAAAGACATACTCGTACAAACATTATGCAATTCTGAAAGGTCAGTATCTAATAGCTGAACAGCTCTCGTGCTACATTTACGACGACCGTCTGGTTTAGTGGTTCGCGCTCCGGACTACGAAACGAAACCAGCGGTTTTGGGTTCGAATCCCGCAAGAGGCAAATGTTTGTGTGATAAGCACAAGCATTTGTACCTAAGTCATGAATGTTTATAAAAGTATTTAAGTGTGTTTATCCGTTATCTAGTCGCCATAGTCGCCACTTAGCAAAGCTTGTACAGATTTGCTTAGTTTGGGGCTACATAATTGGTGTGATCGTGAAACCAATTTGCAATTATCTTTTCACCTACATATCTGATTGTGACGAAGTCACTTTCTTACAGCAGGTAATTATGTGTTAATAATTTCCTCCTCGACATTTAAGTACAGACAATTAAAAGATAATTAAGCACTCGAAAATGATCTTAGGCTGGTTTACATTAATCCCTTCTAGCCACTATTAGTAAATTACAAAAAAAAATCCGTATCAATAAAATGACTAATAACAAATTGGCTGACTACAGACTACTCGTAGTGACTTTTAATCACAGGTCATACGCGATGGATGACTAAAATTGTATTCGGCCTTCAAACGAGCTCGTGGTTCCAGATGTGGCTGCGATGAGTGCGTTAAGTCCTCCCAAGAGGACTCGCTGCGGCACTCACAAGCTCGAATCAACGCATACCGCGCTCTCACCTCTCCCTCACTCATCGCGTTGTCATCAGCAGACCCGCTTCTCACTGCATTCCAGCTCTCCTGGGAGTTAGGACGCCTGAGCAGGATGGAAACTGAATTCAGAGTAGAGTACAAGGTGAGATCATACTACCAGATAATATGTGTTGCTCTTGAGTATACGATACAAAAATAAAAATAAAATTTCATCTCATTCTTTAAAAAATATTTGTAGCAGTCTACTATAACTTAATAAGTCAATCAACGAGTGCTGATTTAAATAGTACAAACAACATACATAAGAAGTACCTCCTATTAGCATATATTCACAAAAAAGATAAGCAACCTCCTAAAATTCTTTTTCCAAAGATAAAAAGAAACATGACCAACTAAACCCCTAGGTGATCACTTAAATGAGTCTACAATTGACTTATTAATGTACTTTACGCATTTATGATGTTAGCAATTTTATATAACAGGCACTAAGGCAGCAATGTCAAGAGTTCGCCACCTCCCTACTTGACCACACCAGAACCTCCAAAGAGCTGGAGATCATGCTCAACTATAACCCCTGGGACACCGACAGCTGGGAGCCAGGGGAACGGCAGACCCTCGGCCGACTCAAACTAGCTATCCAGTATAAACAGAAAATGGTAAGGATTATCTTCCGATCTTTACTAGTTTATAGTAGATTTTTACTATCTGGTGTATTACATGTAGGATTTTTTTATACCGTCGAAGCATGCCAATAAAACTGCGGAAAAACTAATAAATAGCATGCGTATCACTGAATAATGATGAAGATGATTTTCTAGACAATTTTGCAGACAGAAGCTGTAAAATAGTAGAATTAAAAGTTTTAAATGCCGATTTTTCAGACGCCACCTTTTATAAAACAAGTAATTTTGACATGTTGACGGTTTTTGTTTAAAAAATGTGTCAAAGCGTCAATTTTATTCGTCGAATAAAAGTTATCTAACATTTGAAAAATCAGCCCTAAAAAGTCGTTGATAAAAAGTACATAAAAAAACTGAACAGATGGAAACAAGACGGATGTAGAAGCTTATAATTGCAGCTGATGGTATTAAATTTATGTTTTACTTGCTTCGAGTCCTGCTACGTTTATGTTTCCGACTGCAATTAGTGCCTACGTTACTTGTTACCTACCATCTTTTTAGTTCGCTACTTACGGGTTTTGGTTTTTTATTTACTTTTTTATCGTAGTTGCATCGTAGTGTCTATGCCTCAATAGAAAATACAAACATTTTATTCACTTTTCAACATCTACAGTTAAGTTCAAATAATTTAGATGCAGTTTCAACTAAGAATTTGAAATTTATCGTTTAAGTTATAAGTTTAGTTGCATAAATCCAGAATTATTTTCACACAAACATCACACATAAGGACGACTCACGAGAGGTCACGGCCCTCCTGTCCTCCCGCTGAAGTAAGCTGCAAACGGGTCGTTACTTCTCGTTTGCGATACCAAAACACTATATTTCTATCTAAGCATTCAGACGGAGGTACAGAGAGGGAAAGTTTTGAGGTTACTTTTAAGGCTGTTTTTAAGTAAAACAATTGTTATTCAGTCGGCAAAAATATAGACAAACCGTTGGTATTGGTATCACAATTTTTATAACAAATGTGACTGAAAATCATCACGCATCATAAAAACCGCTTTACGCTATCCACGGGAGAATAGCTTCATCGTAACGTATTCGTTATTTGACGCTTGGAGAACTACAAAACTCTGTCTCTGTCGTCAGTGTAGCGTGGACGTCGTTGTAGGCTTCATGATGCGTGTAGGCTGCATCGAACGGCACATGTTTTTATTTGTTTAAATGGCGGGAAAATAGTTCGAGTAGCAAGTAGAAACTCGTTGGATGAGATTGTCATAAATGAGGAAAATTTATGTACGTTTCGTCGACAAACTAGGCTGCAAAAGGAGTTTGGTGTATATTTGCCAGTCTAGTTTTTTTTAAATAATTATATTTCTTTTAAAAACTAATGTTTTATTTAATTGCTTCTCATTATTAAATTATCAATAGACTACGATTTGAAAAATAGCCTCTAAGGATGGCGTTCTTGAAATAACAATTCCTTTCTAAACTTTTTTTTATTTATGTTTTTTGTATAAATAAATAATGTAACTTTCCTAGTGTATTTCTAACTTTAAAACATTTCAGCGGCACACGTCACTATTATGAGCTACTCGTAAATTTTAAAATACATATACTAACACATCACTCTTGATAACACCGATATATTTTAGACTAGATTTTACACGAGGACACAAATCAGAACAAAATTGATTTGTTGACAACAACAACAATTAAAGGGCTTCTCATAGGAACGCTAACGCTTTAATAGGACCGGCCGGTATTATTAAAAATTAAGACGGCTCTACGCTAGGCAGTTCGGATTCTTTGAACTCGGCTGAAAATGTTTAACACTTTTTCACTAGTTTCATCGAATTCAAATTAAGAATACTTTTACACCTTAAAGTGATGAAACATAATTCTATCTAGTCCGGATCAATCCATCCGTTTGGAAACTACGTTATGATACTACAGAGAGTCAAAGTTAAGGCGAGTGTGCCCCTAAATTGGCTCAGTTAGAACAGCGAACCCATGTTCCCGCACTAAACAGCGCAAGGTCTTAGACATAATACTAAAGCGTAATACACACAGAAGGCGTGAACAGCTACGGGTCGGTCAGGAGAACAGCGGGTTTATTAACATACTCGTACGTTTAAATGGTCGCCCACAGACAGGCGTGACAAGCGATCACAACTCCCGACCTGTCGCCGTCCCGCTCCCGCTCACGCCTTCTGTGTGTGTTGCGCTTAACTGGTTATTGACGAAACCTTAAAAGTGAGTTTTATTCCAGTTCGTCGCTCATCCAAATGTACAGCAGTTGCTGGGCGCTATTTGGTATGAAGGTTTACCAGGATTTAAGAGAAAAAACATCGTGGGGCAATGTGTACAGGTAGGTTCTCGGTTCTTCTAGAATGATTTCGTCCTAGTTTTAAGCTGAGATGTGATGGTGTACCTAGTATGGTGTAGTAGCCAACTAAGAAGTGGTATGTTGTAGATGGCCTATCCAATAGCTGCCGGTGTTTAATTGTATCTTTTAAAAAAACAGTTCTTATGTATAATCAGCAGGCTGGATTAGCTCATAAGCAAATTAAGCTTAGGGCATCATAATATATGGGGGCCACCAGAAACAGCACCAAAAGAAACTGTTTACTTATGCATAGGGGCCCCACTGGCGTGGATTGCTTAGGGCATCAAGTAGTCTTAATCCAGCACTAAAAGTCAGACAATGTATGTACATTATAGCTTGTTATTACATGTTCAAACAATTTTAGAAAAGATATGGTATCGTTACGGTAGATTACGACGGAAAAATAGTGGCAAATGAGGTGTCTTTGATATCATTTAACTTTATTTGTAGTTAGTCTGCCTCATTCTATTTGTTAGGAGGCAAAAGAAAAGTATCAGCAAAAAATCGGTCATTTAACAGCATATTATGTATCAATATTAGTTTTCAAAAAAGATTAAACCACGCTTTTAAATTAATCCAATGTGCATTTATACACCATGGTTTAACTATACGTAGTCATCATTAAAGAACTTCACTATTCACTTCCTGGCTCCGTCTTATTCAAATTAATACGACAACTTAGAACTAGGTTTAAGGATCTGATAACATATTATCAATTTTAAGTGAAGCTTCTTCTTTTTTCGTGTCAATTGCGATTTTAGATGCAGCTCGACCAAAACTGGCGACTTCTACGGCATTTTGTGTCGATTTGCCGTTTTAATCATCACTTGTGCAGGTATAGGGATAAAAGGCAGGATAATAAATGAGTTGGTGGTAATAGCAAAGCTGATATAAGCTTGTTAAAAATTAACTTTTTGTACACAGGTAGCGAAACTAGGTGTGATGTTTCCTGTGTACTGCACGATTTACATGCTGGCTCCTAACTCGGAGTACGGGCGGTTCATGAAGAAGCCATTTGTGAAGTTCATCTGCCATAGCTCTTCCTATATGCTGTTTCTAAGTGAGTTCCTTTTTCAGTTTCTTTCTACTGTTGTATTTAAAAAAAAAAAGCACGACCGAATTGCGAACCTTCTCCTTTTTTGAAGTCGGTTAAAAAAGTGTTTAGCAAAAATATTTAATGAAGTTTCTTCCAACACACAAACCCGTTATTCATCCTTATCGGTGATAAATCTATCACATATTTATGATTTATCATATTTACTCCCACCTACAGTGATTTACAAATTTTTTTGTTTGAACCTCAAACAAAATCAAAATGTTTGTTTTACTCAAATGATCTCAACTAACCTAAGAAATATGAGAACATAAATTCTAATAGAATTTACGATAGAACTTAAACGGGAAATTTTGTAACATTTTTCTTTGATCTTTTCAAATACTTTCGGTTGAGCAAAAGAGTTTTAGCAACACGGAAACATTTTTTGTTTATTTTTATACTCAAGGGCTATTACATAAATTCCAGACTTGTGAGACGTGCACAGATAAAAAAACAGTCAAGTGCGAGTCGGAATCGCGCGCAAAGGGTTCCGTACAATTATCTATAATATTTTGTGAATATTTCAAGCGTCTACTTGTTGCTGTTATTAATATCGAGCAAAAAACGGCAAATAAATCACGTTTGTTGTATGGGAGCCCCACTTAAATTTTTATTTTATTCGGTTTTTAGTATTTGTTGTTATGTCAGCAACAGAAATACATCATCTGTGAAAATTTCAACTGACTAGCTGTCACGGTTCATGAGATACAGCCGAATGACAGAGAGACAGACAGACGAACAGTGAAGTATTAGTAATAGGGTCCCGTTTTACACTTTGGGTACAGAACTCTAAAAAACAAAAAATACACGAGCTATCTAATCTTTATAAATTTAGAATGAACATCTAAGAAACATGATTATTAATGAGTTATTGGGTTCTTAATCTACAAAGCAACGACAGTTCAGCTGGGATTACCCTCAATCAGAGACTTGGGGAAACTTGCTAAGTTGACCGTCCCTAACTCCTTAATGTCACCTTTAAATACAACCCATAAATCTATACAATACTAAATAAATGATAGAATCAATAAGTGATGATTTCGGAGTTGTTGTGGTTGAGGCCGGTAGTCAAAAATTCTGGACGTTTTTATCTCCCAAAACATAAGCTAGTATGAATTGGCATAGTTTTTGTAATAAAATTACTTTCATTTCCATTGTAAGTAGACTATGATTTTACGGTCGGCTTTTTATAACAATTTTTACACCAGACTACCTGTAATAATATATACCCTGCGTTTTTGCGATCAGCCTCCCTAGCATGAGCACCTCAACACGATATGATATGATAAGATATAGCGATATATTGTAAAAATATGATAGATATAGCCGCCGTGTTAAATCGCCGTGCCGGTGACGTCACATATTATGATCGCTGTTTCGATAAAAATTCAAAATGGCGGCTATATCAATCATATTTTTACAGTTGGTGTTGGTATATCGCTATATTATATTATCATATCATATCGTGTTTTGGTGGTCATGCTAGGGGAGCTGGAATGTCAAAATTGAGTTTGCCTTCGACATAAAATCATTGCACTCATTTAGTACGTCGAAGAGTTGTTTATTTTAAGACCTAGAATCAATAATTTCTGTTGTATGACGTATAGCTACATTTACAGTCTTTAAAACGATTAAGGTTAATAAAATTGCATTACTTAGCTGATTGATTAATTTGTATGGGGGTAGATATGTTTTTATTTATTTTGATGTTGGTTGACTTGGGACTATCAAGCACATAGCATAGAGAGCAGCAATATTGCATTCATATGAACCATCTTTCTCTGAAACACTTTAGTGATTTTTCACTTACATTTAGTATGAACTGATAAGTCCGGTCAACTCTCGCCCATACATATTTTAAACAGTACAGCTACAGATTAATAAATATTGGCAATATTTTTATGAAACAAAATAAATGTCATTTCTACTTTATAAAGTTTTAAATAAATAAATTACCTTCTTGGTTTCTGATTTCTGTAACACACGTGCTTTGGCTACTTACCTTAGAATCAAAGCAATGTATGTGATGTCTAATATTTATTTGTTATTTGCCCATTAGCAAGCTGAATTAGCAGTGGGCGGGGATATAGCATGCAGAATTAACGGCCGATAGGGCAAAAAGCTTTTGTAATGGAGGCCACGTTACCGGCAAGCGCGTCGTAGGACGTTCACCTACAAGGTGGACAGACGACCTGGTAAAGGTTGCAGGAAGCCGCTGGTTGTAGGCCGCTTCTAACCGGCCAATCTAGCAGTAACTAGGGGAGGCCTATGTTCAGCAGTGGACGTCCTATGGCTGAAATGATGAATTATTTTTATATAAATAACCTCCTTGTTCCAAGTGCTGCTTTCCCTCGCGTCACAACGAGCAGAGTACCTGGTGCTGGAATGGTCTGGGATCCGCTGGCTCCAGGAGTTGGTGGAACACTGGAAGGAGCACGAGAGAGGGGCGCTGCCGGGCCTCATCGAGTTCACTGTCATCATCTACATAGCAAGTAAATTTGAGCTTGTTGGCATGCTTCTTACGTAGGCTTTTCTAGATTTGTTACTTCTGCAAAAGGCATTGAACCTCATTGGCATACCTAAAGTTGCAAGTATAATAACTAAAATTACGTTACTTTGGTGTACACCAATGAAACATACGCCAATTGACAGAGAAAATACTTACAAACAACAAATACCCTTAGATAAAATGACGTAAATGATATACTTTTTTCAGAATTTCAGTTTGAACATGTAATATATTTTTATTTACATTTTCAAACTGAAATTTATCGACTTACAGATTGGCCGGTTGGAAGCGGCCTGCATCCAGCGGCTTCCTGCAACCTTTACCAGGTCGTCTGTCCACCATGTGGGTGAAGTTTAGGCTGCGCTTGCCGATTGATTATCATGAAATAACTGTAGATGTTTCAACATTTTTCCTGTAACTTATAGAGAGCGCAATCCCATCTGCACTCTCATTCCACTGACCAACTTTAAATAATGTTCTAGAACAATTTCACTGCGCTATTTGTCATTATTTACCCACAATGCGTTTCATACAACGGCCACTAAAACACGTGTTTCGATATCAAAGTTAAAAGCAACGAGGTTTTGTTTCGCGTTTTTTACACATTGCAATTAGTTGGCTTTTGTTTAATGGTAGCCATTTTATTTTCGTAATATAAAGTCAGTGAATACAACACTAACGTTTTGTATTGCAAAATGATTAACTGTCTGTTTATTAAAATTAATTTAGTCGAATGCATAATATTCGTAAAATTAACACTAATTGTATTAATGTTGTGCCAATAACCGAATACGCAATAAACATGTATGAATTTAGGTATTAATCAGCATCATTTCCCATCTAATTTCGAAGGTTTCCAGTATTTTAATCAACAAACATTAAAGGACCGCTAATTTTTAACCTTTAAATTAAATACTTACTGTATTTAATTTTATTTTACTAAAAATTAATGTTCCCAAAAACATAATCCCAAATCTTATAGAATTGATCAACAGCAGTCTAGAACGATTTCAGCAGTGGTTTTCATGTAATTAATCATATTAGTAGGTACTTTAATTAGTTAATTAAATTATCGGTGCTAATGAACTCCTTACACATGAATTTTATTACAATTTACCAAAAGAAAAGTAAAATGCGACGATAATAATGTAGAGAAATAATTAATCTTCAGCAGGGAACAAGCTAGAAATATAAATACTCTATAAATATAAATATAAGACTCTTAGAATCCAAGTCCTTATTCTGGAATTATTAATTTATTTCTTATTCAAATGAATAGTTGATAGCATGACAGTTTTGTAACCGACTTCAAAAAAAGGAGGAGGTTCTCAATTCGTCGGAATCTTTTTTAAATATTTTTATGTATGTTCAGCGATCATTCGTCACTAGGTTGACCGATTTCGATAATTTTTTTTTTGTTTGAAAGATAATACTTTTAGAATGGTCCCATATAAATTTGGTTAAATTCTGATGATGGGATCTATAAGAAAATCATCAAACACTACATGAGCTCCGTACCACGCGAACTGATTTTAGTATCTATCTTACCTAATATTTGCCAAATGTGAACCGATTTTGATGATTCTTTTTTTAATGAATATCTTATACATCAAAAATCCTATAATAAAATTTTGCGGAAGAAATGTAACCCCTAAGGGTGGAAAAATAGGAAATGAAAATCAGTGTTCAGCAGTTAAATTATGTTTGCACTTGTAAGATTTGTTTTAGGATTTATTACTAAAATAGATTAAATAAGTTAATTTTATTTTTTTAAAAAACCGACTTCAAGAAACTAAAACGCTAAAATAATCTTAATACCTCGTAAGTACCTAATCAGTTACTTTTGGAGTCGGTTCCAGTCGATGAGAGATTCTATGTTTTCGATTGCACCGACTCCAAAAGTAAATGATTAGGTACTTACGAGGTATTAAGATTATTTTAGCGTTTTAGTTTCTTGAAGTCGGTTTTTATTTTATTTTTAATAAACTTCTTTGCATGGTGTACAATGAAAAGTATCTATCTATCTATCTTCCTTGGGCCTACGAGTTATATACATCTCCTTAACATATCGATGGCAAACTAAATGAGTAGAAGTGGTCAATACTTTGCAACTATCTCGCGCTCTAAATATATCTCGCGCCGCTTTAAGTGTTTTTACCTCATTCAATGATTGACAGTTAAAAATGCCTTAAAGCTTTAAGTTCGCTATTTGTGCATTTTTTTTTCTGCATTACTTGCGAATATAATATCAATTGACTTAAAACTCAGCTGATGGTATTTGAATTGGTTACTTTTGTAAACAGAAGAATAATTATTAAAATATAACTGTAAACTACCAAATTATTAAAATAAAACCGTAAACTACCAAGTCTAGACTTAGTAGTTTACAGTTTTATTTTATCTATAATACTAGTATTACCATATTTTATACAATAAATACTATTTATATTTCAATATAAACAAAAATGTCTGTTCTCTTTGCGTCCCTAAATCATTGATTAGGCTGTGATGAAACAGTGGTAGTTAATTTATTTTTACAAACAAAGATAAAAGGATTTATCATAAAGTTTTTAGAATACGGCTGTGCAAATCTAGATAAGTATCTATTTATTATACAACTTCATACCTTTGAAATCTGCAGTTGTCTTTAGTCTAGCAAGTGTCTTGATACACGAATGAAATTTCTGTGGAACTCGGCTTTATTAAGTTTGTAATTATTAACATGAATTAAGCCGTCATAATAGTTGGGAGCTCTACTCTCGAAATTGTTAACAAAATATGTCTTGTGTACCTGTGGTAATCTAGTTGGGTAGGTCTAATTTTGATAAGGAGGTCAATCGTAGGATCCAACTCAGCTGGACAGCGGTCGGGAAACTAACACAACGTCTACTCGTCCAAAATACCTCAGTGCCTAAAGACGAAAGCTCAAGGTTGCACAACGTGCTATGGAAAGGGCTATGCTCGGTGTTTCCTTGCGAGATCGAATTAGGTAATCCGTGAACCAATAAGTTGCTGGTGTAGCCCGACGTATTAGCAATAATACTGTTATAATAATTGTATTTTTTGTAAAGAACTTGAACCAAAGTGGCTATGGGCATACCTATAGCACGTAGAACTGACGGCCGAAAATAGAAGCCACGTACTGGCAAGCGCAGCGGAGGACGTCCACTCACAAGGTAGACAGATAAACTTGCAGCAACTATGATTATAGTACTAGGAATGGAGCCAAGCACTGGCAGGATAATTTTTATATCAATAAATGCATAGTTTTCGACTTTTAAGTGCCTATATTATATCATAAATGTAGGGTAAAGTTATTAAAATTCCAATTTTCCAATAACTCACATTTGAACATGATTGACTGTATCATTAATGTAATTCATAACTTGCACATTGATACTGGTAACGACTCCCAGAATCAACATGGCTATTTGTTTGGTCCAACATCCATTTGTCATCGTTCGCGGCCATTTTTCTTGCGAAAGGTCACAAATGAATCGTATTACCAAATAATACCCTTAGAATGTCTTTGTGTGCTGATTCTTAGTGGATTACAAGGTTAATCAATTAATTAGGCCTCTTTGTTACAAGGTAGTTTTAAATGACATTAATCCACATTATTACGGATCATTTTTAACCTTTTTTTCTGTAATAACTGCTTTAAAATATATTAAATCCTTAATAATATTACAGAGTAAAACTGTAAATTGTAGCTCAGAGCATAACTTGCAAGTAATTGACTCTCTGTTCAAAGCCAGCGGTCGCGGGTTCGAATCCCGCAAGGGTCAAATGTTTGTGAACGAGCAAACATATGTACTGGATTTTGTATAATATATAATATAAATATGTCTATACGTTATATTTAGTAGCCATGGTACAAGCTCTACTTAGTTAAGTTGCCCGTCATAATGTGGTATTTGCTACCTGTTTAACATAATTCCTGGTACATTTTATAAGTTAACTCGGTAACTTGTGAAGCCTACCTAGCAATGATAGTTTTTTTTAGTTAGTGATAATAATAATAGTCTATAATTTTGAAAATTTGGGTGTTTGACATTTCTACATTCAGACTAAATAGGTTAATAATAAGATATCCCGCAATTCAATGTGCCTTTTAGCATAGGCCTCCCAGCTCTCTCTAATGTTGATTTAGTTATACATTAAAATATATAATAATATATATTATACCACTTTGTCAGCGTGTTTAATATGTATTAGTACTAAGAGTCTGAGCTCAGCCGCGAACAGACAAACAAGACAGACGGACAGACGAACATGCCGAAAATATAACATGTTTTAGATAAACTATTAATATTGGTAACTACCTGGATTTTTTTTCCTTTAATAATAATATTCTGCATTTAAAAAAATCCTGGAAAGAATGAAAGAATTAGACGTTTTAAACAAATAATAGCCTCTACCATTTTATCATTATCTTCCTTTCACACAAAGAAGTTAAGACTCTGTATTGAAAAATATTTGCAGTATAAATATCAAGACAGAAGGTCGCTTAACTCCACTTAAATAAGTAAGATGCACAATAAGTACAAGAGCAAATTAAGTTTTCATTAAAAGAACGAGTAAATAACTACTGAAAACGGGATTTTATTAATACTATTAAATCCAGCGGAACTTTTCGCGTGTTCTTTTTGTCTTTAATTAAGAATGGGCTAGTTTCCTAAAAAAATCTAGTTAGTCCGTCAGTTGGATTAGCAGAAAATATTTGACACGTATTTCTTATTTTCTCAATCAAACAAAAAATGATTAAGATATAGCCGTTAAAGTTCCGCGTAACGTCACACCTTGTGACACTTTTTAGCAAGGCGTGACGTCATGTGCTCACTTTGATGCGCTTTATCTTCGTCATTTTTTGTTTGATTGACAAAAGACAAAATATGAGTCCAATATTTTTTGATAATCTAACTGACGGACTAAATAGAATAATCTTTTTTTGACCCAGGAAACTAGCCTATTACTTGACGATTTGTGTATATGTTATAGGCAATGTGTATAATGCAGGCATTCTATACAATACCTAGGAAATGTATAGAATGCCGGGTTCGTCCAGGCAATGTATGAAATGATATTAAATGTTTAAACTATTTTACACTTTACCTAGGAAATGTATAGAATACCTAGGCATTGTATAGAATGCCGGTTGACGCATAGGTAATGTATGTAATCGATTTTTCTTCTCTATGATCAATCAATATGGTCAATTAAATCTACTTGACACCGGGAATTGAACTCAGATGACAGTATGGGCTTGACGACAATTCCCTTTTTTATACCTTTTTGTTTTTGCTGGCACGGTTCACAAAGCTGTAAGTATAGCTCAATATCATGTCGGGTTATATTCTTGTACCGCTGGCTAAGTTCTTTTAACATCCGGTCTCGTCCTCCATGACCAATATCCTTGTGTGCATCGTGAATCACTTGAAATAAATCATCATCAGAGACGTAGTATAACAGCGTTTAGAGCATTTACAGGGAAAATCAACTTACGGGTTTGTCCAACAGTGATCATGTCGTAATGCTTCAGCAACCAATAATCACGCGGAGTTTTCTTGTCTACCGTTTTCGCTGTTCTTATTTCCTCCAACAATTGTGTGTAACGTAAATCATCAATGAACACTCGATTCTTTGTAGAAGCCGATTATCTTTTAGTACGCAGTTCTAAGTAAAACCTTTCCTTCATTAAAGTACCGCTGATCTGTAGCCATTTTCCACTGAATAATCACACACACAATGAATGATCACACTCAATAATTCAGTTTAGAACCAATGCGTAAACTAAAAAAATACGTCTCCTTCCCGTGGTCGTTCGTTTTACACATTTCCTAATACGCTTCGGGCATTTTATACAATACCTAGGCAATGTATGAAATTAATCTTATTTTACACATTGCCTGAACGTTTTAGGCAATGTATACAATGCCTAGGCATTCTATACAATGCCGGATTATACACATTGCCTATAACATATATATAATATGATATTTAAGAGATAAAGTTTAGTATTATTTTTAAGAAAATAGAGGATGTTTCTATTCCTATGAGGCGTTTTATATTTTAAGTATTTTTAAATTGACGATTGTCAAAAGGCCCTAAGTATTTTTATGTTATACTTGAGATTATTATAAAAAAGTTTAGTATTACTTATAATATGGTTCAGTAGTCAAATCAAGTCTGCAATCTTGTAGCTGTGAAAAAATTAAACGTCAAGTGAACGCAATCAAAAATACGGGTTACCTACCATTACCAATACCCAATGTCTAATACGAAAAAGTACTTTCCAATATACAGGGTTATTTGTAAAAAATCAACAACCTCCTCGGGACTGATTCTGGTGCTCAAATGTAACAACTTTTTCTATGAGAACAACACTGAAATCGCATAAAAAAATATATAATCATTTAATAATAATAAGTTGTTTCTGATTTCTATACTGTGGACATAGGCCTTCCCCAGAAACTTCTAACCGGGACTTCTAAAAGCTGATAAATATATTATATATATTTGTTGATATATAAAGAACAGCCTTTCTCACATAGCTTCTCGTGCGCAGGTCTGATCTGGGCTGAGATAAGATCACTCTGGACCGGTGGCCTGATGGAATACATCAGCGACCTCTGGAATATAGTGGACTTCATCACCAACATGTTCTACATCGCGTGGATTAGTCTGCGGGTAGCTTCGTGGTACATCGTGCAGGTGAGCTGATGCTTTTTGTTATTTTTGACTTCTCCCAGAAAAAGAAAGGCTTTAGTTTTGTGTGTAATAACCACATTGTTGCTTAACCTTAGACTATCTAGCCAACAGTCCAAGAGCGACCTAGGTACCAGACTTTATAATTGTAATTTAATCTATTGCAATTCTAATGGAATGTACAGGCTACATTTAATTTATTTGTGTTTATGAATTGAATCCTTCAATAAAGATAAATATGCAACTTACCAATTATCATGGTCCCAAAGTATACAATGAACCTCTTTATGTTACGGTGTAATAAGACAACTTTTTTTTCATGAGCGTCTCCCAGCTCACATGTGAGTCAATTTAGAAAATATCATGTCCAAATTGACCCGACAGAAAATCGACCCCACTGCTCTAACCAAGCTATCTAAAATATATACTTCTCCAAATATACTTACAAGCTTAAAAGGTTATGATTTAACAATATCTCCACATTAATAATAACAAAACAGCTCAAGAGACTTCATAACAAACAGCTGTAAAGCTCGCCGCTGACACATCACCGTTTATGCCTTCCTGTCATTCCCGTTACCTGAATGGCCTCGTTGTTCTGGTATGTGCGACAGGACTGTTATATAGTTGAAGTTTAAATTATTTCTCTAAAAATAAAGAGTTAACCGTAACGTAAAACTAACTGTAGGTTATAAAACACTTAGGTACTCAAAAAGAAAACCAAAATTAGCTAATACAAGGTGTTAGGTAATGAACTTTTTAGCCGAAATACGTATCATGTTATCATAATGCTTATAAATGCATGCATGCAATCAAAAATTTTATATTATAACACATACTACAAAAAAAGTTTCTCCACACCGTTTATCTGTGACTTTTGTTGTCGCGCGTAGGTGAGCGAGTGAACGTTCTTTAAAACTTTGATCTCGTAAAATGGACCAAAAAATGGTTCAATCTAAGATTAAATATTACAAAGGGCATTAAATAATCCTTAGTATCGTTTTAGTTTGAATTACAATCATTTTAAATCTTTAGTTAATTATCACATAAAAACAATTGCATTGCGGTATCAATACATTATTTAATGATTTAAGTTTTTAATTAACCTCTTAGTACGAAACGCAATAGATTTTGTTTTTATCACGCGGCCACATACTCCTGCACGGCATTCAGTTAGCTAAATATGTTGTATAAAAACAATACTGTTGGTTTAGCTTACAAATAATGACAGCCATTTGATTGCGTTAATTTTTAGCGGAGTGAATAATGGCGGCAAACAAAACGCAATTTTTTAGCGGCTCAAAAATATGAACGATTAGTCACATGACGGCGGAAACATGAATCTCCAAATTACTCGCGTGTGGGAGATTTTATTTTTACATAGAAATATCGACACGTTTGTATTGTACAGACAACTGCTCGTCAACCTACCACAAAACGTCAAATTTTCTCAATTGATATTGATATCTACGTGTCTAACTTAAAGTTAAAAAACCGGCCAAGTGCGAGTCGGACTCGCGCACCGAGGGTTCCGTACAAACATGTAGGTACCTATATAAGTAAAAGTTCACCCATCACGAAAATCGAGTCATAGTTATGGTATTTTTACTACGAAATAAAATCCAAACCATTACGCTACCATAACTAAATTGCGGTTTACGATTTATGACGTATTAAAAAAAACTACTTACTAAATCTCGTTCAAACCAATTTTCGGTGAAAGTTTGCATGATAATATACATCACATATATTTTTTTGTTTTATCATTCTCTTATTTTAGAAGTTACGGGAGGGACACACACATTTTACCACTTTGGAAGTGTCTCTCGCGCAAACTATTCAGTTTAAAAAAAATGATATTAGAAACCTCAATATCATTTTTGGAGACCTATCCATACCGCACACGTAATGGTATAAAAAAAACAGTTCTAAGTATGGGGAACCCCCAAAATTTTTTGTTTTTTTTTTTATTTTTGTGTGAAAATCTTAGTGCAGTTTACAGAATACATCTACTTACCAAGTTTCAACAGTATAGTTCATAAAGTTTCGGAATAAAGTGGCTGTGACATACGGACGGACAGACAGACAGACAGACATGACGAATCCGGGTTCCGTTTTTTGCCATTTGGCTACGGAACCCTAAAATCGGTTTCAATGACTTTTAACTTTTTGGACAGGTTGACCTGCCGTTGACTGTACGTTTGAGTAATAACATTGCAGCGATCTACATCAAATCTTTACATGTTAAATTAAAGTGCCAGACTGTACTAATTCAAAAATACCTTAGCACATTATTATGTAGGTACTTATAATGAGTTCATATAATAAGCTGTAAAATGTTTGATTTACCTTTTCCTAGATAGTTTTTAGTAAGGCTGAACCGATTTTGCTGGGAGCTTTTTTTGATTTGGAAGTAAATTAATATTATGGGTCAAACTAACTTACTGTCGAATAAAGTAGTTTCAGTTCTAAGACCTTGTAACATGCTAAGAGGACACTCGTTTTTCATCATTATCATCATCATTTCAGCCATAGGTTGTCCACTGCTGAACATAGGCCTCTCCCAATGAATTTCATTGGGGGGGGATTGCCAATATGCGCTCGCCACGCTTGGCAGGCGGGTTGGCGGGCGCAGTTATTTATAAGATTTCGCACACAGACGCTGTTACCCGTCTTGTGCTACAGGAATTAGTCGCCTCTTACGACACGTCTTCTGCTGGCGGTGGGGAAGTGTATTCTTTACGACCGTCCCCACACTTTTTTACCGACTTCAAAAAAGGAGGAGTTTGTTTATTTTATGTAGGTATGTCAGCGATTATTCGTTATCACGTTGACCGATTTTGATGATTATTTTTTTGTTCGAAAGGGAATACTTTTGAAAATTATGACTTTCTCATATAAATTTGGACAATGATGATGATGGGATCTATAACAAAAACATCAAATAATGCATAAAGTCTATATTACGCCAACTGATTTTTGAATCTATGTTACGGAAAATGTGAACCGATACCCACCAAATTCAGGACTGCAACGGGATGTTTTAGTAATAATCTAGTGCGTAAGATTCAATTCGGCGATAAGTTTATTGACAATTCGACAGAGACCTTATCATATTTATTTTTCTTAGCGTGACTATAAAAGCGGCATGGACCCCTGGTACCCACGCGAGCGCTGGGACTCCTACGACCCTATGCTGCTCTCAGAGGGTGCCTTCGCGGCTGGCATGATCTTCTCCTACCTCAAACTGGTGCACATCTTCTCCATCAACCCATACCTTGGGCCGCTGCAGGTGTCTCTAGGAAGAATGATACTGGACATCATTAAGTTCTTCTTCGTTTATATGCTGGTACTCTTCGCGTTCGGATGTGGTGAGACTATGATTTTAGCTATTTATTTAATATATGTATGTATACATATACATTTACAAGCATTGCTTAGTTTGGGGCTAGATAATTGGTGTGATTGTGAAAACAATTTATTTATTACATATTGGACACAAAAATTTACTGGTAAAAAGGGAGAAGTAGTGTTGAAGAAGAGTAAAATTTTATTTCCCATTTAAAATTTGTAGGTGGTAGGTAGGTGATAGGCGTAGGTGGCCAGACGACCTGTTTAAGGTTGCAGGCCGCTTCCAACCAGCCAATCTGGAAGTCACTGCGGGAGGCCTATGTTCAGCAGTGGACGTCCTATGGCTGAAATGATGATGATGATGAGGTGGTAGGTAGGTACAACACAATTATTTAACAAGCATGTAAATATTTTAGGATATGCTAAAGAAACATGGTTTGAAAGTTAAATATGAAAATTAATTTCGGCATTTTTTACAAACTGCCCAGTCAGCTCATCGATTTATTTATTTAAGTTAAGAAGTTTTATGAGTTCAACCATATTATCCTGAAATATGGCTTAAAACCTTGTTGTTAGACATTGTACCTATAATCTTAATTTAGCTCGTGGTAGATTGAAGAGAAGCTTTTTTAGTGCACGTGGTTTAAAAGGGAACCCTTATAGTTTCGTCATGTGCGTCTGTCTACTCTACATTGTGTGTGGCCTGACACGCACTTGGACGGTTTCTTATTTATATCTAAGTTCATCGTTCTGCAACTCCAGGAACATTATAAAATTTTGTAAAGGTGGCTTGAATTCGTGCAAGTAAGCATACAATAACTTATAAACTATCGCAATTTTTAACAACATTCGGTTATTTATTGTGTAACAAGTGGTTTTTAATAAATTTCTAAAAGTTTTATGACATGCTTCTTAGGGCAACAGCAACAGCAGTTTAATCAAATGTTATAATAGTGTCAAGGTGCACCTTCTTAACATGACTTTTTGAGAAGCATATTAGGGCATATTATGCTGCTACTATTCTAGTCAATATGTTAGATACCACATATCCAAAGATATTATTGATATCCCCGTCAGGTCTGAACCAGCTGATGTGGTACTACGCGGAATTGGAGAAGAACAAGTGCTACCACAACCCGAACGGTATGCCAGACTTTGACACACAAGAGCGCGCCTGCACGATTTGGAGACGATACGCAAAGTGAGGCTTAAGTATAATATAGAACCTAGTGTTAGTAAAAAATACATATAAAAATACATATATTTACTATCAAATTCATAAATCATCATCATCATTTGTTCATGAACAAACACAAGAGTATCTACTAATCTACTAACTTACAATATCATGTAACATAAATATCTGAATTTCTGTCAATAAATTTTGTGAATGTGTTTTGTGGATTACATTCTATTAATTTATATCAAGTCCATTCATAAAAATTCCTAGGTAACAAACTTTGAGCGTAGATATCACGAAGCAATTGTAATACTCTACAATATCTGCTCTCGTTAATGTCTAATTTATTAACCTTCCTTTCTAGTTTGTTCGAAACATCACAATCCCTTTTCTGGGCATCATTCGGCCTCGTAGACCTGACGACGTTTGAGTTGACTGGCATCAAGAGTTTCACTCGGTTCTGGGCGCTGCTCACCTTCGGCTCGTACTCCGTGATCAACATCATAGTGCTGCTCAACATGCTCATCGCCATGATGTCTAACTCCTACCAAATCATCTCTGTAAGTTCTATTATCTATTTCTTAGGAATATTAGGGATTTTAAAAATTTTAAATCCCAGCCAACCTTCCCTGTTTGCTTCTTAACACAACGTACTTACAATTACGTGCCTCTAACGTAACTGTAGGTGAGATTTGCGTGGGCTCACCACCACCCTCTTGATTGATGGGTGCCACCATCTTGCATTTTCTACCAACAACACCACTATTCTCCACCACTCATCCTAATCTGATCCAAAAGTGAATATTATATAGGTTTACAATTCCTGGCACAAAAGTTGGCTTAATATTTTATGCCTCTGCGCAGGCAATACATAAGTTGAGCTTGGACAGTTAGGCTGTATGTTAAAAGCTTGTTGCTGTTTATAGGAAACGATAACCATTTACAATTTCTGTCTCACCTGCGACTTTTCTTTGATTTCGTTATACAGGAACGCTCGGATATGGAATGGAAATTTGCTCGCAGTAACCTCTGGATGTCATACTTTGAGGACGGTGACACTGTGCCCCCTCCGTTCAACATCATCCCCACTCCCAAGCACATCGTGTGTTGGATCAAACATTGCTGCACCAATAGGGACAGAGGGTCTATAATAGTAAGTTATTGGCTTCATAACTGAATATTCTGAAATATAATATAGCATAAATTTTATTTAGGTTTTTAAAATAATTTCCGTGAACTTTATTCAATTCAATGTATGTTCAGTGTATGTTATTACTTTCATTCACTTTTGGGAAGTTGTCATCGTACAACACCAAGTAGGAGTTAGTTTAGTTAAAGCCATCTTCATAATGAAATTTGAAAAGATAACAATTCGAATAATGCTCCCATCCCATTTATGCTGTTTCCTACTGCAGAACAAATCCCGAGAAAAAGCTAGACAACAGCACGAAGCAATCATGAGGGTTCTTGTTAGACGATACGTCACAGCTGAACAGAGAGCGAGAGATGAGGTCGGAGTGACAGAGGATGACGTCATGGAGATCCGACAGGACATTTCCACGCTGCGGTTCGAGCTGATAGACATCCTGCATAACAACGGCATGAAGACTCCGAGGCTGAAGTTGCAGGATAGCACTGGTAGGAACATGGCTTATAGTTTATTATTCATCATCATTATGTTTAAGTTATTAAACAACAAAGTCCTCAGTGCAATAGATAAACTAACTACACTTACTAACTTGGAACTCAACTAACAACTCTTATTACCATGATTTTGAATTTTTCGCCGTTACTTTACAGGTTGTCCTATACGTAGGTCACACTATAAGTTTTGCGTAACTTAAAAAAACAACATGTTATAACCAAAATATTATGTTTATTGCTTTTCAAAATACTCTCCTTTACATTTTAAACATTTTTTCATGCGATCGAACCAATTTTTAAAACAGGAGGACCACAGATCTGAAGGCATGTTTTCTACGTGCTGATTGAACGCTATCATTGCCTCTTCGGAGTTGGTAAAAGTAAAACCTCTCATCGAATCTTTGATTTTGGGTAAAATACAGAAATCACAGGGTGCTAAGTCGGGGCTATGCGCAGGATGGGTGACGAGTTGTACTTTTTCGGAAGCTAAAAATTACCTACTTTGTTTTTTTGGCCGTGTGTGAAGAAGCGTTGTAATGATGCTTTGGGTCGTCTTTCGCGAACTTTTTCTAACACCCTGGGTAAACAAATGGTAGAATACGGCATTAACACTCTTTTTTATCTTCAATTGGAATTGTACAGATGGGACCCGTAGCTGAGAAAAAAAACGCAATAATTTTTTACCAACGTTTCTCGCCTGCCTCACTTTTGTTGGCCTGTTCTCATTTTTAAACACCCATTCACAAGATTGCTGTTTTTTTTTCGGGTTCAAAACAATAAATCCACGTTTCGTCTCTTGTGACAATTTCATAAACAGCATTAGAATGTCTGTGGTCGTACTTCAGTAGCATCTGTGAGCACCATTCCACGCGAGCCCGCTTCTGCTCCGCTGTCAGTTCATGAGGGATCCAACGACAGCAAAGTTTCCGAACTATCAATTCTTCGTGTAAAATTTTCTGAATTTGGCTCATACCAATTCCCAATAGTCCTCGAATTGTCTCATAGGTAATCCGCGTGTTTTCTTTGATATAATTTAAAGATCTTACCAGTCCTATCTTTAAATCGCAGAGCACAGGCAGTTACGAAATAATATACTACTAACACACTTTTACGAATTAGAATTGATTACGCGGATGTTTTAGATTATTATTATCGAAATCACAGTTTTTCTTGTTTTTTACTTCACGAATCGACAGACGTTTTTTTTGACACATATTGTCACTGCTGTCTATGTATATGTTTACTTTTTTGTTAAGAAGTTTTTATGTCTGTTAACTTCAACATTCTTCAATTAGCCGCTTAACAGTAGCCACATTATTTTCGTTGACGGCAGTTGAAGGCCGCCCTTCACAAAATTCGTCATGTAAAGAAACTCGACCTCTCTCAAATTCAGCAAACCATCGCCTCACGGTGCTAAAACAAGGTGCTTCTCTCCCAAAAGCATTTTGAAGACGAGCGGCACAGCCTTGCGGAGAAAGAGAACTTTTAAAATCATAAAAAATCATCGCTTTAAAATCTTTTCGACTTAATTCCATTTTCATTGCGTACGTATAACTTTGATGTGTGATAAAAAACAATTGACAAATCATTTCCCGCCAATTGTTTTTTATTTTTATTATTAAGAAGGTTGCAACGTTAAAAAAAATATAACATTCGAAATTCAAATAGTTCCGATTAGCTAGAAGTGCAAAACTTTTAGTGTGCCCCATGTAACACAAAGATAACCTACTAGCCACATATTATATACATCATAGTGAACAACTTTATTGTTCTATGAATTTTAAAAATATGCTTCTTTTATCTGTCTTTACAAATTCAATATGGGACAAGCACCTCTACTAATTTTTGGGAAAGTATTTGCACATTTGACTAGAGAATCTTATAACTTTTCAAAAAAAAAACTAATTACTATCTCTGATAGTCACTGTATTAAAGATGTGGTGATCCTAACTACCTGACGAAGATGTGTTCGGGTTCTCAATAAAAATATTATATTTTTAGTGGCCGGTAAAAAAGGAAAGGTGATGGAGAGAAGGATCTTAAAGGACTTCCAAATTGGCATCGTAGAGGGCATCATTAAGGACGTCATCTCCAAAGAGAACAAGCCTAAGGACGTTTTCAGTCAGATCGCCAAAGCTATCGTCAGACGAGGAAGCACGGATAGGTGAGAATTTTTAATACTCTTCAGTTGCATTTACAATTTTAACAACAGATATGACGCACCAGCTACTTCATAATTCAACCAAAAATACTTTAAAGGCCCAAAAATAAAAAATAAAAAACTGTATCCATCCGCCAAGGATGACAAATTTGATGAAATGATGTTAGCTTGGATAACTTTCGCTCTCCTCTCTTCTCAGACTCCTTTTAAGCCAAAAACATGGTTATTATCAAACTTATGAGCACAGGGTATAGTGATTGGAATTATTAAATTAGCATGTTACTATTATTTCTTAGAAAGATGACTGGCAGTGAATGGATGAAATAGGCGGGCGATCGTGCTCTTTGCCGCTTTTTGGGGGAGGCTTACGTCCAGAAGTGGACTGCAATAGGCTGACATGATGATAATGTCATTATTATCTTTTTTATTTATTTTTACCATCTCGGTTTTACCAAACTGTTAATAAAACTGTAGAAATGGTATCAAATTGGTGTTTCAGCAAAAAACGCGACTGGAACGCGATGGTGCGCACAAACACGATCCACCGCGACCCCATCGGCAGGTCCTCGGAAGCGGAGACCAGGCGGAGTCGCCAGTCCCTGCGAGCACATATTTTGGAAAATGTCAGCGCTAGGACCATCGACCCGCAGAAACTGCTTGGTGAGAAAAAACTTTGTACACTAATTACATTCAGCTTTAATGTCTTGGCAAACGTAGTGTAGGACGCCTTCCAGCTCGATAATCTACCAGCTTGATAATATGTCGTGAAAGGAAGATATTATATTCAAACCAAAATTTTACAAAAATAAACATGGTGTCGTTTAATAACCTGCCAATCCGTCATAAGGGCTTTTTATGAAAAACCTGCCGGTAACCAGTCAGTAAGTAAATCATCACTATTCCAGAATACAACCCGAAACTGTCAGATGTGACTCCGTGCACGAGGGTGGCATACGCCAAGTTCATGCGAACCAAAATCAAGTCCGACTTCAACGCACGTGAGGATCAAAAACAGAGTGGCTCTGGCGAAGAGTTCAATCTAGAAGACGAGGTTTTTGAGACCCCCAAGAGAGTGGACTCGAAGAGACAAAGCAAGACTATACGTAAGTTAGAATTACGTCAATTATTTTTACATACTTTTTTTTCCTGCGATATTTAGACAAAGTTGCATGCGTCAGTTACGTAAGAGCTAAAAGTGTAATCGGAAAGAACCTCGTGACAATGAAGTAAAGAGGTAGGTTGTTGTTTTTGTCAGTCTCAATGTTGGGAAATAGCTAATGTGTTCTTAAGCACTAGTTTTACTATTCACCATTGAAATCCTGAAAACAAATTTAAATGATGCATAAATGTTATACCTCGAAAATACGTATGTATTTTTCAATAATGTAACTCAGGTTGGTTAGTATGTAGTACCTACCCTTAAACATTTCCTTTTCAGCGAATTGAATGTGTCAAATCAGGGCGCTCTACCGCAAGATCCAATTTACTATACATTAGCTTGTTTACATAACTCGCTAACGCCACAAACTAATGGAGATGTTGATGACTTAACAATTGACAATGATTAACCATTTTAGTTAAACGATTTTAACTGCCTTACGCTATTTTCCTTGAGTTTGAGTTTGTGGGTTAAACAGTGTTAATTTTATTTTAAAATTGCGTAAATTTGACCTGTGATTTATTGTTCACATACTTATCTAATAATCATTTAGTCAAACGATAAGGCATATTTTAGCATGTCATGTAACAAATTCAGAAACTTTCAAATCCTATAAAGAAACCTAGAGAATACCTATCATCCGTTAGTATAAAAATGGCAATAAGAAAGGTCAGCAAGGTCAAGGTACACTACATATAGAAAAAAGTCAGATTACCACAAACAATTTGGTGTTTGTGATTTTTATTGTCAGTTTAAACTATTGTTATTACGGGTCCTACAGTAAACATTTATAGTAGATAATACGAACTGAGGATTTTGAAATCTCAAACTAAATCTGACCGTCTGTGCTAATCTGCCTCACACTGAGCCGGTTTTTTTAAATATTTTTTTTGTTTTTGTGTTTTTAGGTCAATCATTCCGTACCAGAACACCCATCCCAGAAACTTCTGATGACGAAGGATTAAAAGACCACGAAATCACTGTCGAAGCTGACATTGAATCCAAAGGTGAGATAGCCACAGATAACATTTGAAGGACATCAAAAAGTATATCAAATGTCTTATTCAATAAGAACATTACAACGATCTCTTCTCTTCAGGTTCTGAAGGCTGTTCCGAACAAACCAGACCACTCAAATCTTCATCCCAAGAACCATCCGAGCCAAGGACACCAGATTTCGATCCAGTCAGCGACAGACGGTTAACCCCTCCAGCCCAATTCGACACCAAAGACCACATCATCCAAATAGACGAGCCAGAATCACCTACCAAAACCCTTTGCATCACCCACGATGAAGACAAGCTGCGGAAACCAATAACTCCAACTCCTAGCGTGCGATCTGAACAAATCCTATCAGCGTCTGCTTTAGATAGTCAATACAAACAGATGATGCCACCCCCACCAGTTATAATGACTCCTCCCCCTCCTGACAGCCCTCCACCACCAATACCTATTCAGCAAGCAATTTCCAGACCAGCATCTAGGTCCACACTGTCTAAATCTCCAATCCCAGAGTCAAGATCTGCCGTCCCGGAATCAAAACCTCACATGCCAGAATCAAGTTCTAGGCAAGAATCAAGATCCAGACAAGAATGTAGATCACCAAGACCAGAGTCCACAACACCTAGGCCCGTGTCTTCGTTAGGGACGTCGAGAGTTTCTCCTAGTCCATCTCCTACTCCTTCTTTTGCTGTAAGTGATAAAGGAAAGTCTAAAGTTACTGGTAAAGTGGTTTCTGGATGGCTTTAGATTCTTGTAATTACTGGTACGTTGTCAGTTAAATTAGAATAAGATTCTCATTCTGCATTCTGGAATTAAGTATTGTTAATGGCCGTTTGAAAATTAGTAGGTGCAAGATATTTTTTGTAAGAAAGAAGCTAGTAATTATTATAATAAACCCCTAGGTCCGAATTAAACAGAATCAGTTTTAGCACAGGCTAAAACCATGTGGACCGATTTTGCACAGGCAAAGCCTCAAACTCGGTCCGAATTATTTATAGCGTGCCAACGTCGAAAATCATGGCGTCATTATTAATGGCACCCAGATGGCACCATATTGGACTAACATTAACAAAAATTGTTTTTGACGGTCAAACCTTTAGAAATAAATAATTTAAAAAATTAAAGTGCGAGGAAGTTGTGATAAAATACTTTCCATGTCGAACAAAAAGATATGCAAACATTCTGTTAGAAGTTAAATAAGTAAGTATCTCACCTCTTCCAACGTCTCTCTATATAGCGGTGTTTTTTTTTTTACAAACCAATAAAATTAAAAGGTATTGCCGTAAGTCCATAAAAAAGTTTCGGACCATGGGGTTACTCTGAAATTAGGAGAAGTGCCTTTTTAGGGTTACGTACCCAACATATTTGGCAGATATTTGGCATAACTACCTAATAAAAAACAAAAGTAAAAATTCAGGGGGTTCTATTTACAAGAAATATCTTTTTATCTACAGTTTTAGGGTTCCGTAGTCAAATACAAACGTTGTGCCATGTCCATCCGTCCATCAGTCCGTCTGGCTGTCGGCAGCTTAGCTCGGAGACTCTAAGTACTAAAAAGGAGTAATTATACAAGAAAAAAATTAAAATTTTTATTTTGTACCTGTACAGTCTGCATAAAAATAGCTGATCAATAACTAATTTTTAAAGCTACTGACTCTTCTGAATGTCATAATAAACGGACTTCTTTATTTGACTGTTGCTTAGTGATTTTGTCAGACTACTGTGATACGTTTTGCTCTGAGGTCCTTTTGGAAAATTCAGAACTATTTGAAATCGTTTGGGTAATATTAAACTTAAAAGTGTTTTTTTTTTTGTTAGTGTCATCAAGTGTGTCCTCCCCTCTGCCAGTAAAATGGTTGCATTAAGAAATATAATTACAACGAAGTTAAAAGGATAACTATCACAGCTAGGTAGACTTTACGAGTTATCGGTTAAATTGTAAAATGTACTTTGAGAATAAATTTACTTAGATGATGTTTTTATTTATGTAAAACAGGTAACAAATAACGCATATTGTGACGAGAAAACTACGGAACCCTATGAATTGAAAATTACCGCAAATTATGCCCCACATTGCACGTGGCCCGACACGCACTTGTCCTGTTTTTACGTTTTAAAATAGGTTGAAAAGTTATCACACCCTCTTTTCATTTAATTGACGAACAACTTTAGAAATGTTCCGTACCACAGTCCAAGTGCTACTTTACTAAAATGTAGGCATGTAAAACGTCAGGTAGCTACCTAATCTGTACCTGCC
The DNA here is from genome assembly GCA_963576865.1 of Anania hortulata. Classification (NCBI taxonomy): domain Eukaryota; kingdom Metazoa; phylum Arthropoda; class Insecta; order Lepidoptera; family Crambidae; genus Anania; species Anania hortulata. The sequence continues at coordinate 6,413,715 of OY756405.1, read as the reverse complement.
GGATACCCAAATCTTGCCTAAGTACAAATTATGAAATTTGACATATTAGTGAGATAAAAAATGCCTTGTTGAAGCAATAATTAGGTTAAGTGTAGCTGTCATTGATACTACAATACAATAGACTTCGCAAATTGATATCTTTTGATATCTGTATAATGAGTTTCTATTTTTCTTACAATGTTCTTTGTAAAATGGCATTGACTACGGCTTACCGAGGTATAGTTTTAAAAAAAAGCATTTTTAGGTAAAGGTTTCTTGAGGCCTAGATATGTTTGTGTGTGTAAAGTTAAAAAATCAATAAAGGTTTAATCGTGCCTTAAATGTCTTAATATTGTAAATTAGACTACTTATTTAATTAATCTAATATAAGTAGGGACATACTAAGTGTAATTTCTAGTCAAATAAACGTGAATTTCACTCAAGTAGATAGCTTATTTTATCTTGCGAAGAGAAGATTATATTTTTATAAAATGTCCATCCAACCTTATAAAGTTAAGCCATGGATGTACAGAATAAGATGGACTCCATGTGCAAAAATGTTACTACATATCGTGCTGTCAAGCTTGTACATACACGCTTGCTCACGCACACATTTCACTCATGCCGTGCTGACAGGTCGCCATCCGCTCCGCCGATTGGCAGACCCGATTACGCACACATAGCCCGCTTGACTTGACTATTAGACAACATTGCGTCCTTTTATTTTATATGTTCATGACGAAAAGCCAAAGTTTGTTAAAGTAGTTCGTAAGTTTTATTAAATAAAACGTTTGTTTTGCGTTTAAAACTTATTTTATTTAACCTTCATCATAATACCAGCTAAAAGAATACAAGACAAAGGAAATACATTATTATTTTGTTTAAGATCCCTTTTTGATGTACAAATACAACAGAGTGTGGGTATATCCCGAGGCAGGTTTTATAACAAATAATTATTCACTCCATTGTATATAACCTTTCTTCTAACTTAATTAGCTCATAGATCGAGATCTCGCGTAAATTGTAGCCAAAAGAATAACTTGTCGAGTGATAATTACAAGGATAACCCAATTTCAGGGGTGGATTGGTAAAATTCAGTAATTAGGTAAGCATGAGGTGGGGTTATAAATACATGCCTTTTACACATTCCAGGGCTGTACTTAAAACAAGTCGAGAGTCAATTAAACGTGATTAAACTGTTGAAAAGTTGAATAAAAGTCAGCCATTTTCTTATGAGTATGTGTATTTGTTCAGCATACTCCTTGAATTGCCTCTAAGTTGCTTGAGAGTACAGTAAGTACCTAGAAATGAACATATTTTTTACTTTTTTTAAGCGTTTGAACTAGGAATCAGTAAAATAATACCTATAAAATATCTTATATACATTTTTTATATGTTTTTTAGGCTCATAGAACTAATAAAACTTTAAAAACGAATACATGTTTTTTCCGGTTAATACGACACTGGCAGTACGGGCACAATGTTTGTCGGATTAATCTGACAGAAGCAGTAAAATAAAGCCAAACCACAGACTTATGATGCACTACTAACCTGTTTAGAAGTTCAAAATTCACAATATAAAACCTTCAGTAAAAAGGATATTATGAAGTAGAAGATTAATTATTTATGACAAGAGCGCGCAAATTGCATAACATAGCTAGCACTTAGAGTTAAGGTACCCTACATGTATTCTAACTGCTGTATTTCCTGTAATAAGGGTTGACAAAGGTTTCTTACCCCGTTTTTTTATCACCAGCAAATATGTAGCCTGCCTGTCTAGCATGAGCACTAAACACGATATGATATAATATAGCGATATATCGACACCCACTGTAAAAATGTGATAGATATTAAGTTGTACGGTTACGGGATACGGTTAAGTTGAATCGCCGTCACATATTATGATCGCTGTTTCACGAAATTCAAAATGGCGGCTATATCTATCTTATTTTTAAAGTTTGTGTTATATCATATCATATCGTATTTTGGTAGACATGCTAGGGCTGAAGCGATTGTAGGGCAAAGCTATATTTTGGGTCGTATCATTCAGCTCCAACCATTTGAATATACGTCATATTTTTGACGACCTCCGTAGCCGAGAGGCGAGCACCCCATTGGCATCGCCATGTCTGAGGTTCCGGGTTCGATTCTCGGTAGGGTCAATGTAGAAAACGAACTTTTCTGTCTTGGGTCGAGTCTGGGTGTTGTGGTACCGTCGTTCTTAATAAATTAACTAAGTTTTAGTATCTCAGAAAAAATAAATGGTGCTTTAAAATAAACTATTTAACCTTTACATAATTCGATTAGGATTGTGATTATCGTATTTCAGCTCAGAAACAAAATAATTCGCGACAGGAGTTCGGGAAAGTTGTTATATGGTAACCAACTTTTAATTAGCTAAATATGGATTTATGTTAGTTTATAATGACAAGAACAACCTAAGAACTTGAATGTTTATAAACTTGTTAAAAGGAAAAATACCCTAAAGTTTTTCAATTAAAATTTGAGAGTATAGGAATTTGATCGAAATTCGAAGATAAGCAAAGATTAATAAAACACGTTAGGATAATTATTCCTTTATTATACTTTTACAATTTCGGTACAAAATACATAATCTTTCACATTATTGATAAGTTCCGAGGCTCACTGTTACCTATATGTACGTTTACAGTCATCGACAATATTATAGGTATTCCCTATTGTATGAACATGGTACACATAATAATTGATAACATTTTTAAGATAAGAGAAAGTTCATGTCTAGGTTCTGCAGTCTTTCAAGTCAATTACATTTTAATCTGTTTCAACGTTGTCGAGTTTTGTTGATTTTTTAAAGCAATTAGGTGAAGGTAATTCTTTGCGAATACTTTCAAATGTATGTCAATACAATTTAAAAGCCTGATTACATTAGAATACCAACTGTAATTACTAGCGAGTTATAGAGATGGCAATCGCAAAGTTACTACCTAAGTAAGTAAGTAAGATTTATTTATTTATTTTAGGAAGAACTATCAATATATATAACTAAATGTAAGTATCTATCGAGATTGCAAGGGCAAGTTTTTTTTTAGGTATATGCTTAATTTAACTTAAAAAATAGAATACGTTTCAGAAAAGATAAGATTTATTTAACAGTAAGTACCCATTTTCCTTTTAAAAGGTAAGTAGATGTAGACATTTATTTTCATGACAAATTTTTCACCAAATGATTAGGTTTAAAACATTTTTATGGTCCAAAAGTTTAATTTGTATTGATATAACTTGTTTATAGACAAAATCGTTGTTTTAACACATTATTATATTTTGAACCAAGCAGTCGATTCAAATAGGTATCTTTTTATTAGTATGCAAGACACCACCAAAGTTTTTTCTAGCAACTCCCGCGTTATTTAGTCCACACTGTCGAATCAAGAGGTATTCAATGTTAGGTTCTACCTAAGCCGAACTTTTGCTTCCCAAAACTTTAACATGGGATTTACGAATAAATTAGGGTCTATTGAGATTGAATCATTCATTTGATAGGTAATAAGTTTTGGGGATCCATTCCTATGCTACGTTTAAATACGTAAAAAGTTTTTTCAGACAAACAAAAGTATTTTTCACTACTCATACTCGGAAAGTAGGTCTGAAGTTGCCTGAGGAGCGGGTTGAAAGTAATACTTTTCAGCCCTAGGAAGAATCGTTTTCAACTGACAGCTGTCAAATTATAAAAAGAAAAAACTAGTTCTATTAAAAGCTTTTTTACATTTCTATTGAACCATGTTGCAACTTTCTATACAGCCACTCAATAGCAGCGCGATGTAAAATTGAATTAAGTAACATAATGTAATAGGTGTTATGTAATAATTAAAGATTTTTTTAATGACCTTATTATAAGTTTACTTTCAACTATTTCTTTAAAAAATTAGGGCAACATATTTACCATTATTTCAATGACGAAAATAAAAAATAATGGCTGAATAGCTGGCCGGCCACAAAAAAAAAGTAGGCGAGAAAGCAGCAATCCGATCTTCATTTGTTTTTTCGAGTTGTAGAACGTAGTGATTGCATACTCTTTGGTACGGTTTTGTTAAAATTTACATTTTTTTTTGTCAGCTAATTCATGTTTTTAATTTTACTTTCCTTGTATTCGTAATGAAAATCACAGTGTTTACCTCGGGTCAAGGCTTATTTAGTCCCTCGAACTATTACTCGAACTAAACCCCGTCTCGGAACTTAAATAAGTTACTTTCACCAACAATGTAACTATTTTAATGTAGAATCTGTTATGATTATAAATGTACGTACACGTCTGATTTTAACACAACACAATAAGACGATCCTAAGTTAACTAACGCATTCAAAAATCATTACCAAAAAAGACATCTTAAAAACTTCAAGAACTTATAAAGCTTTACATTTTGTTTAATTATTTAAAAAAAACAATATCCTTCAACACATTTCCCTACACAACTGACCCGCAATAAGCAACGTGATCGAAAACTATCTGCTTGGAGTGACTTTACCGCTAACGTTATGGCTCTTAAAATCGGATAAACTATAATAATCTCGATAACCATCGATACAGAATCGAATGTCACCTTACAGCGACGAGAAACGGTCTATCAGACATTCACATTAGTCATGAATTTGACGCTCTGAAACTACGCGCTCTGCTCGCATTGTTTGTCACCTGATCGGTTCTGTATCGAGAGGATTTCGAACGAATCTATATATTAATAAAACAAAATCATGTTGGTTATATTATAAATCAAGAACGGCTAGACTGATTTTTATGATCTTTAATTTGTTGGATTTGTTTCCACCCCGAATAGCAGAATCACTTAAAAAATTAAGAAAAAAAATACGCATGAAGAGGCGGTACGAAGCTAGATAATATCTAGAATCTATTGGATATTAAATCTAAGAGTGAAGTAGATTTAGAGCTGATAAATGACTTAAAAACACATTTTAAAGCAAGAAAAAGTAATACCCTCGATTCAGACTGTTGTTAAATACATCTTGCATACGTTCATCCATAGAAGAGACGCTGAAGACAAAACTGTGTTGGTAATTAACTAAATATAAAACTATTTTTATTTATAATCACACCACATTTAACCTTATGTTGTCTAATGACGCAATAATTGACCGAATTCTGATTTTAAAGACGCAATAATTGACCGGATTCTAATTCTGAAAGACTACTAAAATAATGGCACACATTTTTTAATTACTTTCGCAATGATTTACAAAGAACTGCCTACGTATGATAGTTATTTACGAACTCGAATGTGCAAATGCTATTTATAAAAAGATCTAAATGAGAGCTAGTGATAAAGTAGGTTAATATATTCTATATTCAACAATATCATACTGGACGGTCGATAAGGGAATAATACTTACTTAAATATATAAATATGTACATTAGTATGGGCAGTGGCATATTGTCTATACAACCAGCTCAAAGATGATTTACCAGCATTGACGTCAACCCTGGCTCGAGGAGACAGGTTCCTTTGTTCTTAATTTACTTAAATAAGGGACTTCATTTTTTGACTGTCAATTTATAATATCAAATACCCTACATGTGTATAAAGAACATCACTAGAAATCTGACATTACGAATAGTCTTACGAATGATGAAAGAGAAGTGATCTAACTATTTGGAACTAGGAAATCTTTATAATTTTATTGGGTGTGACTTCTAAGTATTAATATTTGTTAGTTCACTATATGTGTATACAGCGTCAAGATGTAACTACATTCGTATGAACGTCTTCATAGTTCCGTCATAGACAGTTATCAAGTCAAAATACCCAAATTCAGGCAGTGTTTCATATAAAAATTCTAAAGCCATCCAGTCTTGGGCTGTCTCTTGATGGTTTTGATCTCCTCCAACTTCTGGGCTCCTCGTAGGGGCTCAGGCGAAGCAGGCGGGATCAGCTGTTCCGTGCTCGATGTTGATGAGAGACGTTTGGGTGGAGAAGGCGGAGCAGGTGGCTGTTGGGATAGTAATTATTTAAGCGTTTCGTTCTAATTAACAGAATTTAGTCTAAGATTTTACTATAAAGTGCTCACAATTATACCTACTAATAATAAAGGACCCAAAATAGATCCCTGTAGTACACTTGTCACTATTTTGTTATAAAGTCCAAACAACATGTGTTGTAAAATCAGAAATTATAAATCAAAATAAGTTTAATGTTAGAAACCTAATATAATTTTCTTACACGTAGGCGTTTTTTTTTTTCATTTTGGCGTAGAGTGGCGTGACACGGCAAAATGTTGGCATATCATGATTTTTAATCACATAACATTTACAATTGTTATTTAATCTTTATAATTTAAAAAGTACATTAGCTTACCGCTACGGCAGAAATGGAAGGCTGCGGTGAGCCCACCCTAGGCGTGGGCGAGGGAGACTTCGGTGGCGAGAGCGGTTTTGGTGGCGGCGTCGGTGATTTAGGTGGCGCGTGCACTGGCGGCGTGCTTGGGGTCACCTCCATTGTTGGCGCTGCTGGTGCCTAGTGGAATTTGGTGTAGGTTTTTTATTCAACTGCTATTTACTAGTAGCTTACAAAGTAAACGAAAGCACTTACACTGCCAAAAGAGTTCAAAAGTTATGATACCAGTTTACACTATATTATTTTTTATTTAAAATGTAATGCTCTTGAACTTTATTGCATATATTAATAAAACTTAACTGGTGTTAAGCATTCTTTAAACCTTCAATAAGTAAGCAAACAATACAATACAAAAAAACAAGGTTGCATACAAGTAGGTAGCTACATGGTAGTAGACAATATAAAAAAAAACTACAATAACAACAAAAATTGATAGCTAATGTTCCTAAAAAGGCTCTAGAGGCTTAAAGACATAACTTAAGATACGATACCTACTTTATATTTATTTTACTTCCTACTGATCGCACGCCACGCAACGTTGTACAGAAAAATGTTTAAGAGCTGCACAACTGATATTACCTTAGGCTTCACAGAAGGAGGGGGCGGGATGGCGCCCTCAGCTGGCTTGATCTCCGGCGCTACGGGCCGCGCCACTACTATGTCCTCTGGTGGTTTTCCCTCTTCCAAAGCAGCTTCCGATGCCTGGCACAACAATAAAATGTTTGCATAAACAAAACGTATAGGAAGGATCAACGTAATAGTCGACTGTGAGAGAATGTTTAATAGCGTTAAGTCCACCGTTTGTCAGATTTTAATCTGTACAAAAATGTTGAAATAAGTTGGCATTGAATTCAACTACTCATAGTAGTTGGAATCTCCATGGCTTACCCTCAACTAATTTAGTGACATTAATAATCCTAAGAGTATGTACATACAGGTGCTAATATTTTAAATTTTCTTTACCATGAGACCAGAATAAAGACCCTAAGGGTGCTTCGACGACGGGAAGATACGGTATCTATTCGGTTTTTGCCGGAACAAAAAATTTGACTTCCAGATTGGCCGGTTAGAAGCGGCCTGCATCCAGCGTCTTCCTGCGACTCTTACCAGGTCGTCTGACCACCTTGTGAGTGGACGTCCTACGCTGCGCTTGCCGGTACGCGGCCTTCGTTCTAGAACCTTTCTGCCCCATCTGCCGTCAGTTCTACGTGCTATGTGCCCCGCCCACTGCCACTTCAGCTTGCTAATCTGTTGGGCTATGTCAGCGACTTTTGTTCGTTTACGGATCTTCTCATTTCTGATTCGATCTCGCAAGGAAACACCGAGCATAGCCCTTTCCACAGCATGCTGTGCGACCTTGAGCTTCACAGATAGGTGAAATTGAGTCTTACATACTAATCTGATAGTGGAAAGCGCCGTAAACTTTAGTGCGTAGTAAAATTTAAACTTACTTGCTCATCCGGCTGCGTTGGGGGTACTGTTGGCTTCCTCTTAATCACTTTAGGTGGAGACTCTCCTGGCACTCGCTTTGCCTTCAGTGGACTTGGTTCTATGTACGACAAAATTACATTCGCAAAAATAAACTGAAATATAGCCTAAAATAGTTTTACTAGTTCTCATTTGCACTAAGTTTTGGTGGAAAGGTGATTGTGTTACAAATAGTATGTTCTTAACTTAAGTATTTTTGTGATTATTAGTGCAAATAGTGTAAGCTAATTTAAATTATGTGTTTTATTATAATTAATAGAGATGAAAGAACATTTTATTTACAACTTGCATACCTATATTATAATTTTACAAAAAATAAAAACTTAGTTACAATGCGGTTTTGATAACATGATACTGAAAAAGTATCTGATTTATTATCTCAGAATTTCGTTATGATGCCACTCTACGAGACACTTTTTTTCCGTACTTAGATGAGTTGTATAACAGTATAGTCAGCAGCAAAAGTAGCTGATCAAAAACCTTTTCTAAAATACTGACTTCTAATTTTATTAAATGTCACAATAACCTGACTTCTTTATTTGACTTTTACGTAGAGATTGTGTCAGACTATTGTGATATGTTTTGCACTGAGATTCTTTTGGAAAATTCAGATACTTAGCTTCTTTTGATGTTGACTGTACAACATTATTTTTTATGGAATACCTCTGGGTTAACTCTGGTGTTCAAATACAACAAGTTTAACTATGGAGCGAAATTCGAAATATTTTTAAAAAAACGTACGAATTGTAACAGCTGATTAGTCATTACCCATTTAACACAATGCTAGACACAATATGACTTTATTTGTCAACGAGCATATTGTGTGTGACCCAGAAACTGTGGGGATATTTTTCTGATTTTCATCATCATCATCTATACGGTCAATCCTGGTTGCGTCCGAAGCTATCGCATTGGAGCCCAGGGTCTGCTTTCCTTGATTTACTCCTCCACTTCGCGCAGTCTTGAGCGTCTCTAGTTGTGACATCATTGATATCATTATCATATTCTCAAAGCATAAGAAATAAATCGGTTTATAAAATACCACAAAGCATGACTTAAATCGAAATGAAGTTACCACCTACAAAAATCCCTATGGTAAAATGATTGTTGTACCTGACTGAGCTGGTTCATCAGGGATTGGGCTGATGGTCCTCGGCACAATACTAGGCACTGGGCTGGGGCCTCGGGGAGTTGGCACAGGGGTGGTTGTTTTAGACACCGGCTACAAACAACAAGGTAATAATGACAAGACATGCGCCAAGTTTAGTGAGAAACTGGTGCAATTTCAAATAGGTTTTTCTTTCACTCTATCTATACTTAATTACGTACGATTAATTCGCTAAATAATTTAGCGAATGTGATTTTTCAATTGCGATTTAGGCCCAAGATGAGAAAACTCTCTCCGTAAAATTTTTGCTTATTGAACAAAAACGAAAGTCAAAAACAAGTAATAAAAACAGCTCAAACATTTTTTAAAACGTGGAAATCATTTTAGTTATTTTTTTTTCAAATGAGCTCACTTGATGAGCTAATAAACTTTAGCTAAAATTCGCTGGCGTAAATATCTAGGTGTAGGGAACAGGGTTCAAAATAAATCATGGGTTATAGGATCCAGTGGTAAAACTACACAGAAGTATGCACACATGCTAGAAGTTACATTTACACACTCAGGCTTACTTTAACGAATGATCGAACGGTCATAATCATTTTAATCATAATCATTTATTGTTGATTCATTTGGTTTACATGGTCTTACAAGTAATTATAAATAATGTCCTCAAAGTCCTGGTAGGGCATTACAACATTTTCATTTTATCACATTCACAATTTTATCACATTGTCAGTCTTTATAGAAAATTAAAAATAGAAAATTTTAAACAAATGTCAAGACAAACCCATTAAATTCAAAATGTCAGATGATGCCTAAGTATTCGTTTAGACTATAAAAAAAATTTTCAGTCAGGTATTATTTTAATTTTCTATAAAACTCTACGTCTTGTGTGTGCTACGTCTAGTGTCTCATGCGTCATTGCTTCCCTGCCTTCTCTAATACCTTGACACATCGTTGATGAAGTTAGACGAAGAAGTTACCTTAGATGACACTGCTGATGGTGGGCTCGATGTCCGTGGCAGAGGCGACACGGTGCGGCTCTGAGCGCTAGAAGCAGCTAGCAAAGCCCCCATGCCGCCTTCGCCTATGGTCGAAGATTAAAAGTTGGTAAAGTAACACACTATGAATATGGGGATGAAAGAAGATGGGGCTTCTGAATGTGCAGAGCCTACAATAGCTTTAGTGAGAAATTGGATACGTTTTCGCCTTGCAATTTTGAGTGCAACTAGTTTGACTTTACAAAACTTACTAACACAGCTTTATGTGTAAATTAAATACATTTTAAACACTTGTTCAAAATGTTGTATATAATGCATGGCGACAAGGTGACGTTGTATTTACAGGACGGTAAACAGTGTTTTAAACCAATAGGACAATTTATTAAAGGTAGTTCAAAATTGTCTTCCAGGATTAGATTTATAATACGTTGGTTTTCTAAAATTTAATAAGTATTATTTAAGTAAGCATTTAATATGTGAATGCTTACTTAAATAATGAAACCTACTAAAACTTTAAATATTTTTCAATTTGATTTACTAAAATAAATAGTAATCCATCTTTGTCCATCAATATGGATTTCGCAGACCATGGCCAAGACAAATTGGGAGTCCCTTACAAAATTATAACCTTCGTTAATAAAGCTACACCAGAATTACACGATAAATATTGAATAACAATATTGGAACATGCATGAAATAAAATACACAACAGATCCCGACCCTTACAACCCTCGCAGTCATCTAGTCCAAGAGCCAGTGGACGTTATTCATAACTTATTCGAATTAATTTATGACTCATTTAAGTGTTCAAATAAATAATATAGTTTTAATAGTAAATATATGTACCTATGTAACTAAAAACTTTTTCAAAGACTGACAAAATACATTAAATTATAAATTTTTCCAACATTCACATCAATACCTATGCATGTTTTTTTTTTATTTGGTCCTAAAATAAATTGTACTTAATTATAATTATTAAAGCTTAAAGAATTTTCGAAAAATATTGATAAATACCTGACTTACAGCCCATTAAAGTCGCGTGTTAGACAAGGAGGTCCGATATGTACTGTGACATCACATTACACGTCCGCCGTACATTTTTCATAGTAAAAGTTGTTTTAGAAAGACATAGGTATACCTTAATTTCTAATTACTATATTACGGTTATTTTTTATTAGCTAGCAATTAGCACTATAATTTCATATATTTTCATAAAAATATAGTAAAAACAATATATTTTCTTCATGCATATTCCCTATTATCTAACACCGAACTAATCTTGTACTATGGCGACTAGTTTACGAACTTGAATACATTTCTAAATATAAATCGCATAAGTACAATGATCGTGCTTTAACTCAAACTTTTACCTTTTTTCATTTTAAATAAAAAAAACAATTTATATTGTTCTAAGTGCTAATCTAATTTAGACAAATTGATAAAAGTTACAGAAATTAAAATGCCTTAGTGCCACATACCTGGAAATGGTGTTTTGGGCGCAGGTGAAAGCGGTGCTTGCTCTCCGACTTCCGTTGATATATCCTTGATGAGCTCCAGAAGAGTATGGCCAGGACTAATAGGCATTTCTATAGGAGACGCACCTCGAGAACCTAGATGATTTAATAATTATTTATCATAATTCGTTTAACTAGAAAAATCTAAAACTATCGTTACAAGCAGCATTTTTAGAGCAAAATCATATCTTTATAAATAATTAGATCTTATGCAAAAAAACTGTTTTATTATTGTAAGAATAGTACGAAAGAAAGGTAGCTTATAAAAAAAGATTGATATGAGTTTTAAAATTGTACCTGGCAAGGGCGATCTCAAGACAAGCTTTCTGGCCTCGTCCATAGCTCGCTGCAAGTTCTTTTGGTTCTTGAACGACTCGCGAGTGCGGCAACGGCCGATTTGACTCCTAGTTTGATAAAGTAAATTTAAGTTATAATAAAAAATTAAGTAACAATTTTATCTAGGGACTATGTAATGAGAAAATGTATGTAGGTATTGTTATTTAGTGGCAATTAAACAGAAGAGCACGGTGGACAATAGGGAAAGGACGGTAGATGACAGAGTTAAGCTTTTTTCAACTACTTATACTTCTCATCAGAAAAATTGAAACACCTTACAAGTTTATGTTTTATAAGGATTATCAGAAAAATGTGTATATTAAGGAATATAATATGTCAAATGTCGTTTAATAGTAAATAATATGAGGGTTTCAAATCCTAATGTTAATGTTTCAAATTCAAATTAAATTTTCAATGTTTCGTATTTTGTTTAACAAGTCATTTTTACCCAGTATGGATTATGAAGGAAATTGATAAAACAACAAACGTACATGAAAAAAAAACTTGTAATAACTTTTGTTCCCCCCTCCCGAGCTCTTATTACTGCTTCCATACGGCTCTTCATCGATCGGCTGAGAGTCACGATCAAATGTTGTGGCATTCCATTCCATTCCTCTTGGATTGCATTTTGCAGCTGGCTTTATGTTTCTGGAGCAGGATCTCTTGCGCGAATTCATCTCTCTAATCTCGTACGACGCTCGCGGTGTGAACCCTATCATTGTCATGCATGAATATAAAACCGTTGCCAATAAAATGTGCATAGGGCATCACGTAAAACTCAAGACACTTTGCGATGTGCCGATGACTGTATAGTGCAAGCAGACGTGGTCCAGACACAAAGACAAGCTCTGTCCTACCGTCGGCGCTGATTCCTTCCTAAACCGTCCACGAACCGCCACCTTAGCAGACCTTTTTTTCAATGCAGCATTGTGCAAAGTGTTCTCCATCTCTTTTGTAGACCTTGTTCCTTCCGTCGTTACCATACAGCATAATTTTACACTCATCAGAAAAGAGGACTGTTCCACTGGAGGTATGACCAATTTAGGTGCTCACGTGCAAAGTTAGGGCGCGCTCTTCGATGGTCTGCAGTTAATTTCGGCGCATTTGCTGGCTTGTGCGGTACCAGTCCACGTTTCTTCAACCTTCTTCTAATTGTAGAGTAGAGAGAGAGACTTACAGCCACCCTACGTACAACATGAAGCTACTGCTGCAGTTGAAAAGCATTAAGGCGTCAATTTCGTAAAGAAGTTGTTACAATAAATCGATCATCTCGCTCAAAAATGACCCGATTCCTGCCAGATCCCAAACGGCGCATGAACAAACCAGTCTCCCGATAGCGTTTGTAGACTCTATGAACAAACGACTGGCTTAGATGCAATCTTTCTGACTAAATCCAGAATCCAGCAATGCCACCACTTGGGCGGCTTCTGCGGGCGAAGTTTCCATATGTTTTAGAACAAAAAACTTTTTCAGATGTCTCAAAGACACAGTACACACACAGTATACAGAACGCAGAACAAAAGTTTTAAGATTAGCGCTAATTTTTAGTTTTCAAAGGTGAAATGTAAACCAACTCTAAACACTCTAACACTACACTCCAACTCTAAACACACATTTGTCTCAAAACAGTGAATTATTTCATTTATTAAATAGGATAAACAAGTAAAATTCTAATTTTGTATTTTGAATTTTCGCTTATCACTGTAATGGCCAAACTGCCAGCTATACAATCATATTATTTTTTCATGGAATAAAAGCTCTTTTGTGTTAAATTAGGACGGAAACCATAAAAATGGAAAGTGTTTCGATTCGATTTTCTGATGAGAAGTGTATATGCACAATAAAGTCTTCATTAATGATTTCTATAAAAATACCGAATTTATAAACATTCATAGCTTTCTTGAAATTTTTTATACTTTTTTTACTATCTAATAACCTACCTAACTAAATAGACAAATTATTACAATACCTTATTAGGTATTATTAAAATATCTATTATTATTTAAGACAGAGTATATTGTCTCTTCGTCTATGCCCGCAGCCTCTCAGTAATTGACTCCAATTGATCAGCTTAATTATCGGAGGAGATTTTAAAATTAAAATACAAATACATTTTTGTCATCTTGTCTCCTGAAGTATATCCTTACACAACTTTACAATAACTATATTTTCCGTGTGGTTATTTTATTGGAATTTCTGATCAGACAGTTGTTGGCCGAATGAAATTTGACTAGGGATATTTTTAGCAAACTGATACCAATCTTAATTCAATAAATTGTGAAAAGTAAAGGCGAATTCCATTGGCCCTAAAACTCATTATACTCGATCGACACCGAAAATTCTCAGATTATGACCCTACTGGTTGGCGCGGTAATTTATCTTAAACGCACCCGAGAATCGAGATCCGGATCCCGGGTTCGATTCCCAGTTCGTTCCTAAAAAGCGAACTTTATAAATTGGCTAAGATATGCCCTAGCAAGTTTTTTATTGTTTAACACGTCGTCGAACTAACGATATAATTTTCTTTAATCTGTCAAGCTCAAACTATGTGGTTGCGTATCTATTGTGTAGCGTTTAAACCATTAATTATTTTCACAGTACAAACAAACAGTATGTATTCAGACCAAGCGCGGTCCAAATGGGGGGGTCACAGGGGACATGACCCCCCATTCTATGTATTCCTGACATAAAACGGTGCATGCTTTTATGAACTACGATGTCCGTAACAACAACGAAAGATACTGAATCCCACAACACAGGGAATAATAGTGTGGGAATCAGTGCTAATGTATTTTTATATAATTGTTTTTAAATAAAAAGATTTATTTTAAATATTTATTATTATTACCTAGAAGCGACATTTACGTGCACCTAAGGTGTATGTGTAATAAGTCTTCTTCATCTATACGGTCAATCCCGGTTGCGTACAAAGCCATTGCTTTGGAGCCTTTACTAATAAAATATTTTTATTAGTGACCCCTCTAAAATTTTAGGGTGCGACCGCGCCTGATTCAGACTAAAGCTCTTTTAAAAATCGAACTTACGTTATTTAAGTACTTGCCTGCAATGATAATGATGAAAAAATGGACTTTACTTACGATATTCCAGTCTGCGCCAGAGTCTGGTTCCACTTGGCGTTAGTGGTGTTGGCGACGGCCATCTTGGCGATCCTCCTGAACCTAGACAAGCCGTCCTCATCAGCTGGGCGCTCTTCTTCAACCCCGGCCACTGGGGCCACCTGGAAGTTCTTCATCAGGCGGCGCTCCCATACCTTCATGCGTTTGCCCAGAACAGCTAGATGGGGAAATGTTGTTAAGCTGAATGTTTTTAAGCTTGTGCAAAAGAGTCCTAATTTATTTCATATTATGATCTAATATAATCACTCAATCACTTTCACTATATAAGGTACTTCATAAATATCTGCAACGGCTGAAATGGGTAAAAGTATTGCTTAAATAGATTACGATAGTAGAGAAATTTTATGTCCAGAACATCATCAATTTTTTCATAAAAAAAATTATATTAAATAAAGATTAGGCTTTATTCTGTCTCGAACCGTCCACATCTGTCCAAAAATGCTAACGTTTCACATTATACCGCTTCCGCGCAGTGTCAAGGGCGGATGACGAAGTGTGTTATGCAAATCGAAGCAAGTAACCATTTATTTACTGTCTTTTCGCAAATAATTAATTACCGATCCGGGGCACGTAATTCCTTCACTATCGTAATCTATATAAGCAATACTTTTATCCATTTCAGCCGTTGCAGATATTTATGAAGCACCTTATATATCTAACATTGAAATCGCAAATAAGAATGTAAGTCGCATACAATGAATAACTGTTTGGATTTGTATTATCCCGAAAATAATATCTAGGGGAACGGTAGTGCCCCGCCAAGACAAGCCAAACGAAGCGCAGGGGCACTACCTACTTTTTCTTGAAGCGCTTCGTTTTTTGGACTCTCATCTGTAAGATATAGAATCTAGAATCCTAGAGGATAGACAAATGCATTTTCAGAGACCTGAAAAAGCGCGGATCTTACAACATCTTTGACAGCGCCTACAATACCAGACTATCAATTTCATAATATCACTTACTCTTTTCCTTCCTATCAGTAAAGGACACGTCCATGCCGTTCTTCTCAAAGACTTCTAGCAGCTCGTATCTCAGCGCTGATACGTCTCCCTTCAGCTCGTTGATGTCGTCTTCCGTCACAGCCTCGTCGTCCATCTTCCTGTGCATGGTGGACACGTATCTCCAGACCAGCGCGCGCATCACTGCTGTGTAGCGGACATCATGCTCCTTCTCTTTTTGTTCCTAGGAAACAGAAGAAGTTTAAGTATTTGAGAATTGAGATTTTAATGTTGGTACAAAGAAAAAGTAGTTACCTATAATTAAGCAGTGGAACCGCCCCTTAAAGAAGTTCACTAATGAAATAGGACCTTAGAATAATATAGGTACTTTTCAATTTAAATATATAGTGCCATGTGGGTACGGCCATAAAGAATACACTTCCCCACCGCCAACAGGAGGCATGTCGTAAGAGGTGACTAATTCCTGTAGCACAAGACGGGCAGCAGCGTCTGCGTGCGAAATCTTATAAAAAACTGCGCTAGCCAACCCGCCTGCCAAGCGTGGCGAGTATTGGCAATCCCCCCGATGATAGGTCATTGGGGTAGGCCTATGTTCAGCAGTGGTCTACCTATGGCTGAATAATGACTTTTTTTTTTAAATTGGCATGTTGATTGACACCATCTATCTATATGTAAAAAAAATATATACCTATAAAAATGAATTACTGTTCGTTTGTCTCGCCAAAACTCAAGAATTACTGGACAGGTTTGGCTAATTTTGATCTTAAAATATTTGTGGAAGTTAAAGGAAGGTTTTAAAGGTGAGAAAATATAAAGAAATTGCAAAGTAAGTAGTAAAAACAACTATTTTATTTTCCTATACAAACAGTTCGTACCTGTCAAACAGGATGCGTTCAGTTCAACTTTTATTGGCAATACGAAGTTCGCCGGTTCAGCTCTTAAAAACAATACCCCATGTAACGTTTATCTTTACTTGGCTAATATGAATATATTGTCAAGACTGTTGAATAACAGTCTTGACATTTAAAAATAAGTTATAAAAAAAACTAATACAAGTATGATAATAAATAATTTATTTTATTCTAATAGTTTGATCAAAATATTAGTGTAACTATACAATTGTACACTGATATTTTCGTAAAATGACATGCTCGTCCATTATTTACAATATTTGCCAACCAAAATATATGAACGGACTTTTATTAGGCTTAAAGTAAAAACCTGAAAAATGTATTAACTAACTGACCAAAAGTGGTTTTGACTGGTTATTTTCCTGTAACATAATTATTCACATATTCGTAAATGAACTAGATTACTTACTATATGGAATTTATTTATAGAATCAACGACAGCTTTTTTTTTAAAGTAAGGTCATCAACCGCCCTCGGATTTTTAAAACATTATGGTACCAACATTTTTTAATATCTGCGAATTATGTATACTTCTACAACCATTATGAAGCTAAAGTTTAATTTATTCTCTAATAAGTCCGCGTCCCGCTGTTTTAATAATCTCACAGTATCATTTAATACTTCAAGTTTATTTAAAATAGTGAAAAGATTTCTTTGTAAAGTAATTTTCATGTAAAACCACTATCAGACAAGTTATTTTGATGCTACTACTAATTTTCCTCCACTGCTAAAATTATCTTGAGCTAGGTATTTTGCTGTAGTACTGATAAAGTTTGCTCGCAACTCCTAGTACTCAGGTAAGCGAAAGGCGGGACGGAGGGGGGTAGATTGGGGTTGCAGGAAAATCGCCTTTATAGCCTGCGTCCCGGGTTCGATTTTCGGTTAGGGTAAATTCAAATCTGTCTGGGTGTGCTAGGCAAAGAATATTAATTACTTGCTACGACACCATGGCAATCGGTGTGATGTCTCATTCATCATCATCGTTTCAGCCATAGGACGTTCACTGCTGAACATAGGCCTCCCCCAGTGACTTCCAGATTGTCCGGCTAGAAGCAGCCTGCATCTAGCGGGTTCCAACCAACCTTAACCAGGTCGTCTTGCAACCTTTAAGGTAGTCTGTCCACTTTGTGGGTGAAAGTCCAACGCTGCGCTTACCGGTATTATTTGTCTGATGCATATTTATTAATTTAACATGAAGAATAAAAACATTTGCCGTCGATTCGAACATTTGTTTTGTTAATAGAGTAGTGACAGTAGCAATCAATTGATCAATCGAAAACTAACGTTAGCGTGGCGTATTTGTGTGAGACGTTCATATAGGTAAGTCTAATCGATACTGGCTAAAACCAAAGTCCCGATCAACTTTAACGAAAGGTTTACAGAACATAAGGTTTTGGCACAATACGCTCTTGGCTTAACTTGGCTGGTGCTTTTGGAGAAAAAATATTTTTAAAGAATTAGAATTTTATTCTAATTCGCATATTTCAACAATCGTATATAATTTCCGAGAAAAGAACTCGCGCGATATTTGTAGACGACATCACATGTATTTATAGCCTAGTATCTCATCAACGCGCACAAAGTGCAAACAGTAATCTAAAGATTAATTCTTAGATTGCTCAAGTCAATTTAGACATAAAGTTTTAAGATAAAATAAGATTATAAATCGATTATTCGATATAGCTCAAATGGCCACATTTGCCGTAGAACCGAGAGCAGATGGGGTAGACGTGTTCTTGAGTGGAGACCGCAACTAGGCAGCGTGGGGCGCCCTCCGACAAGGTGGAGCGACCATAATATACCTATATACGCGAGGCTGTTGGCAGTGGATGGAAACGAGTATCCGAGGATCGGGCTTAGTAGCGTGCATTGTGAGAGGCCTATGTCCAGCCGTGGACTGATGTGGGCTGATTATGGAGATGATTATGGATGATCGTGAAAGCTTTCCGCCACCTTAAATAGATGGCCGGTTTTATTCGTCTGTGAGGAGAAGGATAATCTTTCTCGGGTGTGTAAGTTTTCCGTTTCTTTGCAACCACTGTAGCCGTTTATAAGTATTGACGACAAAAAAGACTGTGGTAGGAGAAAGAAGATAGGAGATGTATATCAGCTGCTTATTATACTTGCCTTTATCTTCATCTTCCTCTGTTTATCTTTCTCTCTAATTCCCAACATCTTGAGCAACAGTTTTGGCGTCGGCATGATGTTGAAAGGGGGCGGTAGCGTCGCGCTTTCCTCGAAGTAGCTCATCCACAGCCGAGTCCTGGCGAACTTCCATTCCACATCCGAGTGTTCCTGTGGGAATACAACTCGTTTATTATTTGAAGTCCGGGAGGTATTGATTAGTTTCGAGTTTATGATTGGTTGATATCATTTTTGGGGTTCCGTACCCAATGGTTCGGCTTACGGCTCCGCTGTCTATCTGTCCACCTGTCACAAGACTATACCTATCTATTAGACCGCAGTATGTCGACGGGTAAAATTTTCAGTGTTTAATTACAACTATAGCTTAAGGCATATAGGCATTAAAGGCATTAAGTCCGCCATTTGTACAATTATTTTTAAATGTGCAATAAAGTATAAATAAATAAATAGCTTCTTTACAACAATTCATCAAAAAAAAGTTGATAGTTTACGAGAAAACTGATTTTTCGGCGTTTTTTACTTGATCTTAATAATAGCAATACTAACAAACATCTTATTTAATAGTATAACAAGAGATATACTACAACATTTCAGTTTTCCGATTACTTAGTGATTACTGGAAAATTCGAAGATAAATCCAAATCGGAGGCTGCTACGTACGTATAACAATAAATAATTTATTGCTGAATAAGTCGTGTAAACTTTTATGAACGTTCGAAATAAGGAAATAACTTGCTTTGTTCTAAAAGTAATAGTGATCCAATGATAATTACATAATAATACTTGTAGTTTTATTTATTTTATATAACACGGCGGCCTTATATTTTCTATTTATCTTTTGTCACCAAATAACCATATACTTGTCAAAATGTTGAAATAAGCCTCGTATAACAGCAACCGGCCAAGTGTGATTCGGACTAGCGCCTATTTGTTCCCGCGTCATACAAAGGCCTATATAAAAATATACAGTGGTTCTTGTGGGAATCCGACTCGCACTTGGCCGTTTTTATTCGTCTGTAGAGAGGAGAAGAATAATCTTTTTCGGATGTAAGTTGGCCGTTTCTTCGTAACCACTATAGCCGTTTAGTTAAATGGATTTTTACGAGTGATGGGTTGTTATAGGCTATTTTATGGTAAAAACTACGCAGTAGTATATTCGACTTGTTCGAATGTATGAATCATCATGAGACGATAATAACTTATTTGCCATTGAGTAGGTATTACGCTGTACTTGTAGGGGTTACGCTGAGAGACCGCAGGACAAACACCTGAGGCCCAATTCCCGTAATTTGACAATTGTCGCAATCCGGTGTCGATCCGGTCCCAGTAACATTACTATCACAAACGGTATTCTCGTAAACTTTCAATTTGACGTAAAATTATTAAAACTATCCCAATAAGACTAAAAACAGAGCAAAAAAAATATCTAATTTTGGTTTCTTACATTTTCAGTCGCATTACGAACTATAATTGCATTTTTTGAGTTTACGAGAATACCGTTTGGGATCGTAATGTTACTGGGAGCGGATCGACACCGGATTGCGACTATTGTCAAATTACGGGAATTGGCCCTCTGGCTTAGAGAGCAAAGTAAGGTCACCGATGCCATCAAACGAGTGACAAGTGGCAGTGGGCAGGACACATAGCCCGGAAACATGACTCATGGGGCAAAGCTGTTCTGGAATGGAGGCCTTGGGGCGAAAAGAGACCTAGAGGCACACCACAGATGCGATGGAAAGATGACGTTATAGGAAAGAAACTAAATGCAAAACGCAAAACGCAAACTGAAGCAGGTCTACACCAAACTGGTTGAAAATGGCTGAGAAGAAGAAGAAGAAGAGAGAGTAGGTAGGTATGGTACTCTGACTGAAAACCACAATTTTGATATTATTTTATTTGTCTCACTTATCCAGCTATGGCCAAGCAAGTAAATATATTGTCAGATTAGTAATGTCCTGCAGGACATCAATCCTACTAATATTAGGTATAAATGCAATAGTTTATGGATGTATGGATCTTTGTTAAATTTTCACGCAAAAACTACTGATGAATTTTGATGAAATTTGGCATACTGATAGACCATGATCTGGATTAACACATATAATACTTTTTATCTGGGCAAGGTTAATGCAGACGAAGTAGTAATTAAATAAATTCACCGGTAGCCGGTAGAAGCACTAACGGTAAATGAATTTATGGTGCTTCCCCCAAACTATGGGCCACCTTCTTTTATGCCCTTGTGTACAGCTGCACACGCGATGACCTGAAACGCGGTACCATTACAGGTCTTCGCGTGTGCAGCGGTCCTTTGCGATTCGTGTATTGTAAACCCTCTTTTCGTGTCACAGAATTTCAGTAGACACGGAAAGAAGATGAATCAATATTCCCTTAATACCTTAATAGGTACGGGTATGTAGGTCTTCTGTTTTTTTATTTGTATGTTTCTGCTAGTTATTCAACAACAGTAACTTAGAAGTGCACAAGTGTAGTATACGAAATTGAGCACATAAAAGACTCAAATAGTAACACTACCTAGTTATGACGTCTCAACTTCTCTTTTATAGAACGTTTTGCATTCGTAACCAGATTATTAACACCAAGGGTCTGATTCAAGCAGACGGGACAATTTCATACGAATAAAAGTCAAAAGCTTTTGTTTATGCAAAGGGTTAAACGGCGAAATTAATTATGAAAGCACAGAACCACAGAAGAAGTAGATGCAGTAGGCTTTGGCGACTTCAGTCCTGCTATTTGTCATACGCTGATTCACTTTTTAGCAGTTCTTTTTAACTTTATTTAAAGCAAAAAGGGTTAATGAGGTGACCCAGGCTCCTAGGCAGGGAAGACTCGAGTATGTACAATGTTTATAGTATGTGCAACCCATTTTCTTCGCGTAAAAAGTAGTGGTAGGTCATCCACATGCGGAATATAGCCAGAACACTCCTTGAGGAGTGGAGTGGATCAACTGTATTTATGTTAGTTGTACCAAAACGTCGCACAAACGAGTCTGCTAGTGAAAGTTTGAAACCACGTTCATTTTTGTTACAAGCCTCATTTAAATACAACATGAAAGAATATTTATTAAACAAAAACAAATCCATATTTTCCGCAATCCTAATTCTCAGGTAGCTTGCCAAAGGCAAGGGAAGCGAGGAAGGGCAATCGGTTATTAAATAAATAAATAATAAATATAAAATAAATAAATATTGGACAACATCACATACATTGCTCTGATCCTGTGGTAAGTAGCCAAAGCACTTGTGTTACAGAAATCAGTAACAACGAGGGTACCACAACACCCAGACCCGAGGCAATATAGAAAAGTTATTTTTCTACATTGACCCGACCGGGAATCGAACCCGGAACCTCAGAGATAGCGACACCAAGTCCGGTATGCTCGCCTCTCGGCTACGGAGGTCGTCAGGTTATTTTCTTTGCTAAAATATATTATAAGTATAAAAGGAGTCCAAATAATACAACACTTCTTTACACCATTTTTTAGTGGGCTTGGCTCATTATGTAATGAGCTCATCATCATTGCGGCATTCAAACTACGTGGATCAAACGTTCAGCCAGTTTGCGGCGGTGTGTATCTATGGACTTCAGACTTTCCACCGGGAAATTTCCCAGCGAAGTAGGCAATTATTTTCCGCATGGGAACGGGTCTAGTTAGGTGTTCCGAATATACAAAACAACTTACCTAAACTACAGAAACAACATCATAATCGTAAAAAAAAATATCCTCCATACATTATCATCGAGGTAGGTATTGTGATAGTTTGTATTGAGCATAATTAGATACAAAGTCACGATTTCAATGTTGCTTGCTTAATAAAGTTGTATATTGTTATGAGCAGCTGATTGTGCTCATGTTATGAAGGGGTGTTCTATTCTTTTAAACACCCATTATAAATAAAAATGTTGTTGTTTTTTCTTTCAATTACAAAACGTATTTTTCTTTTCATTTCGTTAAGCACGACCTTATACTACCAAAAGTTTGATATGTATGCCGTTAAGTATTTAAAACCTAAAGGCACAGCCAATTAACTTTCTAGACTTTCCACAAATCCCACAACTGACATGGAATTCCCGGGAAATTTCATAAGAAATACTTTTTCCTGTGAACTTTCGGATTCACACAAGAGTGAACTACCAAAGTACGGTTAAGAAATCCCAGATTCCCATATAGAGTTTGAATCCCTTTGAGTATGTGAAAACAATTTTAATTCAATCCATTCGAAGTTGAACGACAGATAATTTCCTGTATTCGCTTTGTTGTTACATGTCGGCATGTCACAACTACGCGTATTTAATTATCGCACAAAGAAAATAATAACTTACGTGGATATTTATTACGGTATCTATTGTTACCATTTTGTATTCTTTACCTAAATAAAAAACTGGATACCTAACATAATAAACTAACGATTCAGATGCCAAATTGAATTTTGGAAATTTAAAAGTAAAAAACATAATTTAGTAACGTTTATTCTTCTTGATTAATTGAGATTTAAGTGAAAATACATAAAAATACTTGCAACAAGTACTTCATTTTCTACTCCAGGCCGTTCTCAATATTCGATTAATCTCTAAAATGTAAATATTATACTTATACCTAATTACGTAATATTTTATTTCTATGTCTCAAATTCCCGACATAATTTTTAAATAACGGTATAATTGCTGTAAAATTATTACAATCCCAACTACGGTATGTTTCTTCGAGTAATCTGATTTATTTAAAGATTTATAAGTAGGTACTATAAAGCTTGTAAAGATAAATAAGTTGCTGTCACAGAGTAAATCGTCTGTAGTTCATCATCAACCTTTGCAAGTTCACTGCTAGACATATGCCCCCCCCCCCCCCCCCCCCATCGATGGCCACAGTGACTCTGGGCCGTTTGCATAAAGCGGAATCCGGCAACCTTGACTAGGCCGTCAGTCCATCGGAGGCCTTATTACTATTTTAGAAAAATTTATAGCAGTTACTTACGTCAATCATGGCATATGAGTTGGACATCATAGCAATAAGCAGGTTGAGTAGCACGATGACGTTGATCACGGAGTAGGAGCCGAACATAAGCAGCCCCCAGAAGCGCGTGTAGCTCTTGATGCCGGCCAGCTCGAAGTTCTCCAGCCCCACCATACCGAACGACGCCCAGAACAGGGACTGCGAGGCCTCGAACACGCTGTTTGAGAACATTTCTATATTATACTCCACCCCCAAATGCCAAATAAGAAGTTTTTGACATAATGTACAACGTGACAATCCTTAAAATTTTAATCAAGGCGAGTCGATTAAAATTCTTCTTCACCTTTGCTGTAAATAACATAATTATATAAACTTCGTATTTGGAATCGATAGCACGGCGCACGCTATCACTCAACAAACCAGCATTGGTGATTATGAATAACTGTTTGGCGTAGCATCCAACGCCGCTATCAAAGCATTAGATCCAGCACCCACTATCACTCGCAGACCTCGCAGTATTATAGTTGGAAAGGTATTCTATAATGCAAACCACACAAAACAAACTACAGCTAAAACCACGGAGCGTAGCGTGTTCATCGCGTGTTTTGTGGCTAAAACCATTAAGAATAGCACAAATCAGGCAGTCTTATCGCTAGACCCGATCACAGAGGACACTTAAATTTACTTCTAGAGGTTCGGTCAAGTAATGCAAATATATACAAACAATTATTAGCATCAAGGCAAATAGTTTATTAGCAACGCCCCAATCATAGCATTAAATAATTTATCCGTAGTCTATTTTATAAGCTAACCTTTCAAATTGCATCATGAAAACTTCATTGAATGTCAAAAAATAAAGTAGAAACTCAGAATGAAAAGAATTTGAGGGGAGAAATCAGTCTTTCGTAAACTTACACTTCCACAACTAACCATTTAATTGTTACGTTTTTATATTTATTTCATTTATCATATAAAACTAATAACTCTGTTAGTTTAGTTTAGAAGGAAAAAAAAATGTGAGTAATTTGTATGTAGAAAAATAAAAATATCTTAACGGGAACAAAGTTTTATTCGAAAATATATTATTTTTAAAACAGTGATTTCGAATAATTATTATTTAAAAATTAAATACGACCTAAGTCAACGTTTAGCTCAAAAACTTTTAACGCAAACGACTTTGTTTAATATTGACGTCAATACCGATTTAGGGTTTAGGAGCTATCCCCACGGAACAACTTCCTAAAAATATCTAATTAGTCCGTCAGTTGGATAAACAGAAAATATTGGACACGTATTTTTTCTTTTCTCAATCAAACAAAAAATTATGAAGAAGTTAAAGTTCCGCGTAAAGTCACGCCTTGCGACACTTTTTAGCAAAACGTGACGTCAATCCCAAACTTTGATGCGCTTTATCTTCGTCATATTTTGTTTGATTGACAAAATACAAAATATGGGTCAAATATTGTTTGATAATCTAACTGACGGACTAAATAGAATAATCTTTTTTTGACCCAGGAAACTAGCCTATTGGCAAGTTTTGGCAATCGTTACTGTTTCCGATTGCTGCAATTGGTGATTTAAATTACCTTAACTAGCAACTGACAAATTCGTATCAGTTGTGACGATTTGCTTCTTGGACGTATTCAAATTCCAAAAGTTGATTAAAAATTGCAGCAGCCGCAAACTAGGCCATGATTGCTAAATTAAGTCTCTGCAACCGTCAACTGCTTTAAAAAGTTGACAGGCTGAAGTTGCTCCGTGAGCATAACACCTTAAGGTATAATATAATCAAACAAACTCTCCATTAATTAGCATCTAGTCATACAGTGTCACACGTAGCTAAAAAATATGCAAATGATTCTAAGTGCAAATGATGCTTCAATAAAGCCAAGCCATCCATAATGAGATCTTAATAGGCATGATAATCCATCGTCATTCTTAAAGTCATACAGTCCACTTCATCAATCTTTAAAGTATTCATCTTCACATTAATATCTTCCTCTAACTGAATCTGAGTTTGCAAAAGATAACGAAGAGACGATGAAGCTTCGTGCAACATTTGTTGAAGCTGTTCAGTGCTGTGACGAAGCATTTCACACTCATAATACAGAGCTTGCCCTGGTGGATCTTTTACCAGCTCGGCGCCAGTTCTATTGGCTCGTCTGCCTAGTCTGGTATGAGCTAAAGCCATGTTTCCTTCTTTTTCTGACAGAGATTTTTGCAGCTGCAAAATATTGTCCTGCATATCAGAAATCTTCTGTGTTGTCTCTCTATGCATATCTTCCAACTTCGCTTTAGCCATTTTTGTCTCTTTGATCCGCTCACTAAACTCATGATTGCACTTCTTGTATGCCACCCAGAGATCGTCTATTACCTGCTTCAGAATGGTATCAACAAACATCTTGATAGGTCTTGAGCTAGTCACTTCTCTAGCAGCTGATTGAATATTTTTTGCTGAATAAGAATTATATTCTTCGGCCGATATATTGGCAGGGTCCAGATTCGCATAACCTTCGTACACCGATAGGCATAAATCAGTTGGTTTAAGGGACAAGTTGCTTTTATCTACATCTATCGCAGCCTGTTTGTATTGAAGATCGCGGTCTAATAAGTAACGAGTTGAACGTAAGCGTCTCATTTGCTCATTCAGCTGTTCTAAAACACGTTTTAAAAGACTTTGCCCTCCAAGTATAGCTGTAATTTCTTGCTGAAGAGCATGTTCCACCTCATCTACGACCAGATCTATACCTATGCGCCCATCTCTGAGCATAAGGCATTTTCGACATATGTTCAAAGCGTTAGTTTGTAAGGAGGAAAGGCAGTCGAGCAGTCGGGTTTTGTACATTCCAAGGGCTTCTAACTCGATGCATATTTCGCGACGTTGAATTTGCAGCTCGTTTTTATTGAACTCGACGTCTCCAATGCGTTCTTCGAGGCGTCTGTCCGTTGTGGTTTTCATTATGCTGGATCGTTCCGAGGTCTCCTGGCGGATCCTTTCGCTTTCCCCAAGAACGCGGTCTGCGAGCTGTTGCTGATCCTCGGTGTTTCTGCATCGCTGGTCGTTGCTCAGCTTCCACTCTGAGAGCGTAAACTTGGCAGCCCTCGGAGGCATACATACTAATGCCTGCTCCGCTAGTCTTGTTGTCGCTATTGGAGCACCGATCACTTGACGTACACCGAATTGCACTTCTCCCATTTTGGAAATGTAAAAAATAAAGTGATGAACTAAAAAATTAAAAATACGACTAGAAGTGCATGTGACACAGGATGACAGAGTTTGGCATTATTGACAATACAAATAATGGTTGCTAAGTGACCGCAAAACATGCAGTATTGAATAAGCAAAATAGGTTTTATGGATGAATTCCCTTTTTCAAAATCTTTGAGTAACTATATCAAAAATACAGGTGATACAACAAGTTTTAGACAAGATTATTACTAGTAGTACTTATCCATTTAAATTCTAAATCTTATTTAATTTTGACGATACAATGGCAAGATATCCTTCATAAGCACAACGGAGTACCTATGTTTTACATTATTTCTACGAAGACTAAAGAAGATAGAGTTTAGGAATTTCGCTAAATAATAATAGAAATTAATATACTTGAAAGTGTACCCTAAACCAGTCTACCGTATACATTTTAATACCGCACACATTACCGTCCCACAAAAACGCAGGGGTGCCCTAATTATGCATTTTATGTAAAATTTTATTGCCTTTGTTACAACCCGCAAAACTCTTCAAGCCTACAAACTACATGATTATGGAAAATGGTTGTGGCAATCGCTACCATTCATTATCGTCTTAGCCTATTGCAGTCCACTGCTGGACATAAGCCTGATAAGTTTTCCTCAACAAACGCCAAAGAGCACTGTCTTTCGCTTTTTTCACAGCTACTGCCAGCCAGCGGCCAGACGGCCGTAAAGCCGGCCGTAAATAATACACTTCCCCACCGCCAACAGGAGGCGTGTCGTAAAAGGCGACTAATTCCTGTAGCGCGAGGCGGGCAGCAGCGTCTTCGTGCGAAATCATACAAAAAAGTGGCGAGTATTGGCAATCCCCCCGATGATAAGTCATTGGGGGAGGCCTTTGTTCAGCAGTGGACGTCCTATGGCTGAAATGATGATAATGACTGCCAGCCAGATTAAATCTAACCATCGGGTTCAATCCCCTATATTGTATTGAGATCAAAATGCCCCAGATGGATATCAGACCTTGATCTTAGCAGATTAATAGAGAAGCCTACAGAGAACCTAGGACCTAAGTTTACTTTTTTGTATCATTTATAGTCAAGTATAATATTGTTTTAAATGGAGATGTGACGACTTGGTTTACGATGTTTGATCACTGCCCGATAAAACTGAAACACTTTTAAGCTACTTTAACACCCTATGTCAACATAAAAATTTAATTATTCTGACCGCCCAGAACAGACCGTCCATCATTTTGGGGTTTTGGCCAATCGGGCAAAGTCACAGACTTTTATTATAGCAAGATGTCCCATGATAATCAAAATAATGAATATAAAAAGAACTTACAGCAATAAGTGTGGCTCAATCTTACACGCTAGCGACATCTACCAAGCGCTGAAAAATTCAACCCTGCTCTCAGACGTCGTCGTGAAAGATTAAATTTCATTGCATCCTACCGACCCAACAATTCACCCGTAGCATTAATTAGCGTATGTTTCACATAGCTTTGTGAATTATGCATCATCATAACTACATTTAATGTAATATGGTCGCGAAATACTTTTTTGCTGTTTTTTTTATTAAACAGAAAAAAATATCATACTAACTAGCGACATCTACCACGCTACGAGTAAATCCCCTCTCAAACTAGCGCCATCTACTCTCCGGACTCACTTCCCGAAGCTCCTCCACTTCATACAAGAGTCCCCTGCATTGTCCCAATCCGGCAGACCACCCGGCAAGACATAGCACTTCCTTTTTTCGAGGTCGGCAAAGTACCAGAGGAGTTGGTTCAGACCTGTTATTGTCGTTTGTTAGTAAATACCGAATAATACTCGTTTATAATTAAGATTAAACCATTTTCATAATACTTTTCAAGAATGTTTTTATTTTTGACCACGATTGCGCTTGTGAATGTAGACTTTTCCATTTAAACTAATAGACTAGTTTCATGGGTCAAAAAAGATTATTATAATTAGTCCGTCAGATAGATTATTAAAAAATATTGGACCCATATTTTGTCTTTTGTCAATCAAACAAAAAATGACGAAGATAAAGCGCATCACGGTGAGCACGTAACGTCACGCCTAGCTAGAAAGTGACGCAAGGCGTGACGTTACGCGGAACTTTAACGGGCTATATCTTCATCATCTAATATTTTCTGTTAATCCAACTGACGGACTAATTAGATTTTTTTAGGAAACTAGCCCATTATTATCCCCCGTTAAGGATGAATACACCCTTCATGGAATATGGTTTTTCAATTTTATTTTAGCGGTTTAAGTTGTGCGTAATCTGTTAAACAGTCAGTCTGCATGTCACAGTATTTTTTACAGGTATAAACTAATACCTAGTAATATATAGATCTTGTCTACATTGATTATGTGTGGGGAAGCCGTAAGGGAGTTGACTTAATTACTATTTTATACAGAGTGTCTTGTAACTCAAGGATAACGTGGTAACCACATATTGTATAGGTACATTACGGTAAACAACTTTTGTTCTGTGACTTTTGTTGGATATAAATTTATCAACTTCACATACAAAACTACCAAAAAGCCAATTGAATAAGAGACCCCGTATATAACGCCGACTAGTTAAATCGTAAGAAATAATTGTTTATGGTCTAATATTATTATTATGTACGAGGCCCTGGTAAATATTTTAAAGTAATTTAGCGATCTAAAATGTCAATTAACTTTTTCACACAACATGCACGGCAACTCTAATAAACTCAAGATATAATAAAAATAGTTAAATGACTGGCACTTACCACAAGCAAATGCGAAGAGCACCAAGCTGTAGATGAAGAAGAACTTGACGATGTCGATGACCATCCGGCCGAGGGAGATCTGCAGCGGCCCCAGGTGAGGGTTGATGGAGAACAGATGAACCAGCTTCAGGGCACTGTGGAAGCCAAAACATTGGTGAAGAACATTAAAAAACTAAGACGCTTGTGGGTGGACCTTTTTGATACCGTGACCTTTAACTGTTTTTGACGACCTGAGGCCCAATAGGTTAGTTTTCTGGGTCAACAAAAGATTATTCTATTTAGTCCGTCAGTTGGATTATCAAAAAATATTGGAACCATATTTTGACTTTTGTCAATTATACAAATAATGACGAAGATAAAGCACATCAAAGTGAGCATGTGACGTCACGCCTTGCTAAAAAGTGTCACAAGGCGTTACGTTACACGGAACTTTAACGGGCTATATCTTCATCATTTTTTCTTTTATTGAGAAAAGACAAAATACGTGTCCAATATTTTCTGTTAATCCAACTGACGGACTAATTAGATTTTTTTAGGAAACTAGCCCATTCTCGTAATTTAACAATGTTCCCAATCCAGTGTCGATCCGCTCCCAGTACTTAACATTACCATGTAATATAGTAATAATAATCGCAAGAAATGCAATTATTCGCTATGTGCAAAGTGGGTGGTGGGGGCCGTCAAATCGATCGCAGCACGCAATCTGGCAGAAATGTGAAATAACTCTGGACTGTCATGTGTCAAATTGCTATATTTCCATAGAATTTCATACTTATATTATTAAGTATTTTTAAGTAAACACGTTAAAATTCGCGATATGGGTGTGTGTTGTGTAAACGTTGTGACGTGTTGTGTATTAAGGTGTAGAAACAATAGAAACAATAGGGTAAAGCTATATTTTGGGACGTGTATAAGTGCCCGGAAGAGGGCCTATATACTGAATAAATGAGTATTAATGGGAAAAACAGTTCGTGCATGTTTTATTCGTTCCCAACATCAAGATGGAAATTGAAGCAAAGTATTAAATGGATAGCTGCTGTGAAAAGCATAAAGTTTGTAGAAAGTACGTGTCACAGACGTTTGTCTTATGATCACTGCTTTTATTAAGTAGCTTTGCCCGTTGGTTCTAAGCTCTTCAAAGTCTCTCACATGCTGTACATAAAAAAAATCCCCTTTTTGGACAGTTTGAGGTTTGAGGAACGGTTTGTATCGATTCAAATCCCGTTCATATTATAACATTCATATTTTAGTTCAAGTAAGAAAATCACCTATTATAATATGCACAAACTTTTTAGATATTTACATCTAATTTCGAAGAAAAACCATCCAAAAATCATTCTTAAACCATCCAGTTGCCATAATTTGAGAGATCTTAAGTCCACAATACTTGTGGTCACTAGGGGCGCTGTCATCGCGCACACATCGAATAGTTTGTAATGCTACTGAAAATGGAAGAAATCAATGAGATTTTTTTTATTTCCTATTTCAGTAGCATTCATACCGTTTTAGATAGTAATGTTGCTAGGAGCGGATTGACAACGGATTGCGACTAATGTTAAATAACGGTAAATACCTTAAACGTGAAGGGTTCCGGTTCCGATTCCTTGGGTCAGTTTAGACTACTACTTTTTCTAAATTGGTTAGGGCCTGGCTAAATTTTGCGCGTGGATTACGTATCTATGTCTATTAATCTTAGTGCTTAAGCTAACCTAAAAATGTTTGCAGCAGCAAACAACCCTTCAGCGATGAGCTGCGGGTCGAAAGCGTCCCAATTCTCCCTCGGGATGAACTTGGTCTGTGGATCCCGGTTGATCTCGGTGATCTGCTGCCAGTAGGCGGCGAACCGAAGCAACAGTACAGCCACGTAGAGAGAGTTCCTGGTGAAGTCGATGAAGTTCCACATGTTCCGGAGGTAGGAGCGGATGCCTTCTATATAGATCTCTTGAGTTTCTTCCCAGATGAAACCTACCGGACATTTGTGTGAGTGATTAGATGCTTGTGGCTCAGTGGCGACAGCGCTTTAAAAGTGATTACCAAAGTTAAGCCACTTACGCTGCGGTTGAGTGGATGGGTGACCATTTCAACAACAGTATATATTTATAATTCTGCTTACCTATTTATAGCTAACTAACCTCAGTTTCTCTTTGAACGTAATTGTTTGTAAAATAGCTTAATCAACTTGAGAGTTTTATACCCGGCAGTTACAAAGTTTAAATCTGACCATTTTATTAATGGGGAAATGTAATCTAAAACAAATTGTTAGTTAATTTCAAGTTTCTTGAAATTCGTTTTTTGGCTTGAACATTTTTAACTTTAGACAAAATTAAACATATTAGGTAACCAAGTGCCAACATTTTTTTTAAAATCTTGTGGCCTAATTTATTGGTACTTCATACGAATTACACGGCCTGCAAATGTTTTACATATTTACTTTATTCGTTTAAGGGCTAAGATTTGATAGTTTTCAATCGCAGTGGTCATAATCAACTAATTATATTTTAAACTGCCTATGTTCTTACCATCATATTTATCAGTCTCTTAGATTAAGTATTTTATTTTTTATTAATTTAAAAAAAAAATGACTTGGTGGAAATCGATTTGGCAAATTTTTATGGAGTGTGCAGGTAAGTAATGGCTGTTTTAGGGTACAAATCGCGAGTTTGTCTGCATCCTTAGGAGCTCAACGTTCACTATAAAGATACTATCGAAGCTATTGAACATCCCTGGGAAACGTGTTTAGAACTAAAACGAGACTAAGACAATTGAAATTAAGTAACTTTTCCCAAAATGTATGAATGTAAGTAGACTTAAGTGGAGTCTACAGGGACCGCCGCATGAGAAAAGATAATTATAACTTACCAAGGACGTAGATGACAACCACCAGCTCCAGATACGTGGGCCTGTTTCCCCGCTGCTTCAGCAGTTCCTTCTCCAACTCCTTCACCATCCACTCGGGGCCGAACAGCTGTATCGCTTGCACCTCCGCTCTTTGTGACACCAGGATCAAAATCACTGGCAGTAAGAAAATAAGCATATTACTAAGAAATAGTCAAGGAAAAATTGGTTAGGGTTTCTTAACATGTGGTCCATGAACCCTTAACTGATCAACCATACGTAAACGAGACACAATAGAAATTCTATTATAATGCGATCTCATGAGACCGCTTGGATGTTAACGGGTTAAGGGATCCCCGTGTAATGAACGTGGGTCCACGGCGAGCCCACCTAACATAATCGTCACACCAACTATGAAAGTGTAAAGTTTCATCATTATAATGATAATGATAAAACAAGGTGTAAAGTTTAATCGCAAACAATTAAAGCTGGTAAAAGTTAAACCGCGTTTTATATTTCCTTTCGCGTTCGTAGGCTTTTTTAAATTTAGAAAGAAGTTCATGACTAGAGAAACACTAAGAAATCAGGGTTTCTTAGCGTTAGAGCAGGCCCGAGGGAGAATACGACCTGTCGCATGCATTAGTTAAAATTACAAAACTGATAGTGATTCGGAGAGCTTTGTCTTTGGACTTCTGCTCGACACAATTTTTTTGGACACCTTTGGACATGAGTTTGTTGTTATACAAGAACTCACTTAAGCGATGCAACAGGAAACAACTATGTAAGCATACGAAGTCAAAGTTAACTCGTGACATCACGGTCTGTGGCACAGTGCTGGACTATTCATTTAGGCCTTAAAATTTTACAATTAAAGCGGTAAGTGATAATCATACTTACGCAGAAAGAACAGGTAACTCGACGCGTGAATCAAGAACTTCATGAACGGTTTCCTCATCAGTTTTCCAGTACCACAGTTCGGGGCGATCATATACAAGGTACAGTAGAACGGGAAGAGTAGGGCGACTCGGCAGATGATCATGATCTTTTCCATGGCGGTCTTCCGACGAAACCCTGGGACGCCTTCGTACCAGATAGCAGCCAAGAGTTGTTGGATGTTAGGATGGGCGACAAACTGTTAACAAAATAAGCAAACGCGTCTCGTGTCAAAGTGACATGAAATACCAAAATCCTATGACTTCCTGACACAGCAAATAGAGTACAAATTTATAGTGTGTTGTGACCCGTTATCAGATCAACAATTAAATAAATTGTTTCCACAATCACACTAATTATCTAGTCGAAAACTAAGCAAAGCTTGTTCTATGCGACAAGATAACAGATAAACATACATACTTACTTACCATTAAACTTCCATGACTTAAGTACAAATGCTCGTGCTCATCACACAAACATTTGTCTCTTGCGAAATCGAACCCGCAACCGCTGGCTTAATACAAGAGACGGATATTTATTCAGAATATCTAAATTAAAAGAGCTAGATCTGTACAGCTCCTAACTTCTTTTTATTTTAACTCTTTTTTTGTCTACAGAGTAATAAAAAAAAGGTGAAAACGGCTTGCTACGGCCTAATCATCATTTCAGCCATAGGGCGTCCACTGCTGAACATAGGGCCCCCCATTGACTTCCAGATTGTCGTTTATAAAATAAAATGTAATTAAACCCAGGATCACTCTCTTAACATCACTGACTAACCTTCTTCTGTTTAAAGTCGATGGCTAACTCCAATCTCGCCAACTTCATGTGGTCTCCTTCAACAAACCCCGGTTCATCAGGATCGTGGTTTAATATTATTGCCAGCTCTTGGCTGCTCCGCGACTGGTCCAGTAAGTCCACAGCAAACTTCTGAGCTTGACGACGAAGTTCCAGGTATTCCGCTTTACTTTCCTGTTAAGCGAGAGAGAGCGACCTTGAACATAGACGAGGATATTAGAAGCTCGTCCAATGTCTTCCTGATTAGCGCATGAGATATTTCTTTGAGGCAATGTCTTAAGACTTGCATATCAATGAGTTTATTTATTCGGATAACTTTTAAGAAACAAAATATGGCACAATCAGCTTATATTTCAGAAGCTAATATACTCCATATTACCTGTTCAGCAAAAGCCAAGTTTCGTAGCTCCCACGAGAGCTGAAAGGCAGTCAGTATAGGGTCGGTGGAAGACAGCGCGATGAGCGAGGGAGACGCTAGCGCTCTGTACTCGTTGAGTCGGGCCAGTGAGTGCCGGAGAGAGTCCTCTGTTGACTCCCGGATGCATTCTTCACAACCGCACCTGAATATTGAAACAAAAGAACGTACAGAAAACAGCTTGTCAACCTACCTCGTGACTCACTGAGGGAGATTTTTAAAGATATTAATATATTAACAGTAGCCTCTCAATACATTTTTGAAAATATTATGTACGTTCGAAAAAATCTTAGTATGTTTAGCCTAAAAAGTGATTTTCATCAATATAATACTCGAAATAAAAATAATCTTGCCATTCCGAGCTTCAGACTACACAAAGTTGGTGATTCATTCTTGGGGAAATGTATTAAATTTTTCAATAAAGTACCACGTACTCTTGTTGAATTACCTGTACATGAATTCAAAATTCACATTAAAAAAATCCTTATGAAAAAAGGATATTATAAAATAGACAATTATTTAAACGACAAGAGTGCATGGACTTAACCTGCTTGGCTCACACTTACTACATGTCTTGTAAACTGTATTTCATGTAAAATAAGGCTGACAAAGGTGACTGAGTTTGTTGCGCCGTTTCTTCTCATCACCAGCCAATATGTAGTCCCGAAGCGGTGGTAGGACTAAGCTATACTTTTGGGACGTGTATAAATGCCCGGAAGAGAATAATACTCATTTATTTTGTACATAGGCCTATGTACAAAATAAATGAGTATTATTGAGTATTATTATACCACAAAACGACAAATTTTCTCAATTGATATTGATCTTTAGGTGTCGTACTTAAAGTTAAAGGTTCAATACCCTTAAACTTTTTAGGTATGTTGACCTGCCGTTGACTATACGTACATACAGTAAGCCAACTGCCAGACACAAGACTTCAATATACTTTTTGATTTGGACACTGGCGACAAACCTTTGCTGGGTTTGCTTTGCTTTAAACTACCTCATTACGGTCAATCTTGCCAGCAAATTGGATGGACGACATATAAAAAGACGGCAGGACCAACGTAGAAGACCATGACTGCGCAATGAGCTAATTGAATAGACAATATGCTGAAAATGGTTTTCAACATTAACTCGAACGAATACGGCTGAAAATGAAATGGGAAAAGACATTTTGTGCTAGGTCTTTATCTGTATACCTGTGTAAACGACACATACCTTACATCATGAGGGTTGGGCACCGTGGCCCCGCGGTCGAGCAGGATCTTGAGGATCTCGTAGTTGTTCTTGTGCGCGGCCAGCATCAGCGGGGTGATGTCAGGCGTGAACATCGCCGTGTTTGGGTCCACTTTCTGCCAACTCTGTGATAGAAATAGAGAAAAAAATGTATGCTTTCGAAAATTCTAAAACTGCAGCATATAGATAGCTTTTCAACTTTGATGAAAAGGGCCTAGTAAGTTATACCAAAAAAAATATATTTATGTGCCAATATTTAGTCATCTCATTAAAAATACCGTGTTCTTTTTGGGAAAGCTTTCTGTACAACATCTAACATCTATCTGGATTACAGTTGACCCATATCATCTTCGTAATCAACAATAAACGTCAGTCCACTGCTGCTGGACTCAAGTCTCCAACTTGATAGACCTGATCGCTTCCAACCGGCCAATCTTAAAATCAATGGGGCACATAGGCCATGATCAGCAGTGGACGTCCTATGGCTGATGATTATGATGATCGACATATTTATTTTATTTATTTTATTTTTATTTATTAGGGACAACAAACAATTGCACATGTTGATAAAATAAGAAGTTAATTACAAATAAATATGTATATGTGCAACCAGCACCATTATCCACAGAAATAACGAAGAACATACGGTTACTTAGATCGTACACATTAGTTAAACTTATAGTAGAAATGCTGACCACTCCCACCATGCAGCAGGCACCAGTCATTGTGAAACAAAATATTGAAGCATTGAAGGCGTTCAAAGGTAACAAGGTCTTCGCTCCCATGTGTAGGGACACACATCCCTACACATTAGCACGAGAACAATTGTTAAAAAATATATATTTGGACACTTAAAGTGTGTCTAGTAATTCTATAACATTTTTTCTAAATTTACTCTGTGACAAAGCAAACAAGTCTATATTAACAAAGTACTCGTTATATGTTTTCATAATCCTAGTCAGCGGAGCACGCTTGCCTGCGTGTGTTCTTGCGAATTTGGGCTCAAATAAACGACACGTTATTGTATTACATGATCGGCCCAAACGGCTAGGAACACGATATTTAATTTGTTTAATAATTTCAGGGCAATCGAATTTGTTATGGCAAATATTATACAAAAATAATTGACCAAGTAACAGTCTTCTTTTGAAAAGTGAATGAATAGAGTACTTATCCAAAAGATTATCGTACGAGAGTTTTCTGGCTGACATAGTGGCGTAAATCGCCTTCAAACTCAAACGGTCCTAGGTTCAAATTCCAGTTCTTGTCAATTTTAAAATTAACCTTTTTAAATTGGTCCGGGTCGGTCGGTCCGGTCGAAGTGTGCTGGGATAAATTTATGCGCCTAGACCTTTTTTTTATTTATTCATGTTTATTATACTTAGTGTTTTAATAGTTCCAATAGTGACTGCTCTTCACTTACTTTCAGACTAATCCTCTTGTTTAGTAAACACTACCTACCTACATAAGTAGGTACCTATTACTACATGCCATCTGCACTTTATATGTTTCCAGTCGTCGACTAATACAAAGACAATACAAAAACAATAGGTTTTAAAGATGGCTGACAAAAATTTCTTTTTATTGATTTTTTTGACGATAATTTTGGGTCTACGTATGTCCGCACATTTCGTTTGATCAAGTATCGAAAATACACATTGTATTGAGTTTGGTCTTTTTGCCTACTTTTGGCTCAAATTTTCCCAACCCAAACCCGTGAATGTTCTTTAAGGCGCTCCTAACAAAAATTTATTGTCTCGCTACTACCCACCTTGTACGTTCAACATGAAAAGTTACTTAGTATCTGAATTATCCAAAAGAATCTCATTGCAATACATTTTTAATTAATGCAATTACTTATAGAAGTCAGCGCATATCATATTATATACTGAATTTGTTCCGGCGTTTCTTCTCAGCACTTGCCAGATTGTCTGTGTCTTGTCTCGAAGCGCTAGTAGGGCCCAAAAAATAAGGAGACATGTTCTGCCCCATATGGGCCAATAACGTTATTATTGACGTTCATAAGTGGCAGTTTTCTGCCCTAAACTGAATAAATGATTTTTGACTTTGACTTTGACTTTGACTTATCGTGTTTTGGCGCTCATGGGAGGCAGGTTATTGCGTGACATCTAGAAGTCAGTATTTTTAAATATTTTTATTTGATCAGCTACTGTATTGTTACAGTATTATTAAACAAATTGTTATATATCTGGCGCTTATTTTATTTATTTACTTACATATTTCTCCCCATCCTTATGTATCAGTTCTTCATGCTCCAGTAACAGCTCAACCGCCTCCACAAACTCGGCGTTAATTGCTTGCAGAAGCGCGTCCTTTGTGTCCACGCCCATGATGACCAGGAGTTCCACCATCTCCATGTTTTCTCCATCGATGGCCAGCGTTAGGGCCCCTCGGCCGAGGGAGTCTACGCAGTTGACTTCAATGTGCTTCTGACGGTGGGCCTTTTGGAGTATTCTTTCGAAAAAGATATATTTTTTAATCAGAAGAAATTTTCTTAAATGTACCTAATAGATGTTAACGAGGTAGACACAGATAGGTATGTACAACTAAAAAAAATTAACTATATTTAGAAACAGGTGATACGGTGTAAAACACCAACGCTTAACTTAAGATTCAGAAATTACAAAAGAAGAACATTACCAAGCCAAAACTAGAGGAATTAATACAAAAACAGAATGGGATTATTTATGAAGATTGTTAAAGTTCTGCTTTATCATTGCCATTTTTTGTTTGATTGACAAAAGACAAAATATAAGTCCAATATTTTTTGATAATCTAACTGACGGACTAAATAGAATAATACTTTTTTTGATCCAGGAAACTAGCCTATTGGCAGCAGTAAGTATAATTTACATAGTGCCTATTTAGTAACAAAAAAACTAAATTTCAGGAAAATATCTTCATAATCAACTGCTGATAGGCAAACAACCACTTTTACTGTAGGTACCTATAAAGTACTGTAGGTATATATAAGACCAACACCAAAATTGCAGATACGACTAAATGAGTAAATAGTACTTTTATATACTAAAGCAAGTCTGGCGATTTCGGAATTGCTTCCATACTAAAGCTTGTTCCTATATCATTAGGTTCCGTACGTAATTACGTATAAGATGACGTACTTATAAGGAATTTGCCGTAGAACCGATAACCGAAGGGGTAGGCGTGTTCTCGAGTGGATACCGCGACTAGGCAAGCGCAGCGTGAGGCCCCCTCCGACAAGGTGAAATGACGATATACGCAAGGCTGCTGGCAGTGGATGGAAAAGAATAGCCGAGGATCGGGCGCAGTGGCGTGCATTGGGAGAGGGCTATGTCCAGCAGTGGACTGACGTGGGCTTCTTATGATGAATGTATTAATGTAATACTAGCGGACCCTGGGCTCGAAAGCAATGGCTTTGGACGCAACCGGGATTAACCGTATAGTTGAAGAAGGTTTGTTTGCATAACGTTGTAGTGGACATTAAGTTTAGGTAACCAAAAAAGTCTACTGAAACTCAAATTGCAAAAAACAAACAAATTACGAATACTAAGTGTCTTTACAAACGTTAAATTCCTCAAATGGAACTCCGGGGGCAGTGTCAACAGTGTCCGAGAATTGATTAATGCCGAAACAATCCAATTATAATACAACAATAATTAGATTTGTCGGTTGTTCGCCATTTTGCAAAGGCTTTATTTTAATACTTGTTTGCAGTCGGCTCTATGAATGTCACTCGGCTTGTTACTATGGATGTAATGTGTTGTCATGACACAAAATAATTACAGTATTTTAAAAACACTTAACCTCAAATACGTGATAATAAGCGTTTGATGAAGACCTCCGTATACGGAAGAGGAATTCTGATCATAGAGGGAGGATTCACCGTGTAGGTTAACCATGTTTACTATACAGGGTTATTTTTTAAACATCAACAACCTCCTAGGGGCTGATTCTGGAGCTAAATTACAACTCTTTCTAAGGGGCTAACATTAAAATCGCATAAATAAAAACACTTCCACATACTAAGCCGCCACCAGCTGACATCAGTTTGGATAGAGCAGTGAAATTTTTATTTTATTTTAATGTTGGTCCCATAAAAAAAGTCGTTGTATTTGAGCACCACAATTAACCACTAGGAAGTTGTTGATGTTTTACAAATATGGTTGTCCTCTACCTAATGATTGTCTGGAAGAGATCGCTATTAGCGATAAGACCGCCTAAATTGTACATCTTTCTGTAAAAATCATGTGTATTTTACTTGTATGGTGTGCAATAAAGAGTATCTATCTATCTAACCCTGTATAGCACTAGTAGGATATATTTCGGCATGATTGTAGCATATAAAATAAAATCATTAAGCAAGCAGCAACCTTTTCCATGGGGCTGATATGAAAATCGCTAGCTTCACTTGTAGCTAACTGACTATTAATGATCGCGTTAATTCCTGTTTTATTGTGTACCTGTTAACTATGTAAGCAAATCTTGGAAGTCAAATTTAACTTATTTCTAATTGTAATATCGATAAACTTAGCAAGTACTTACTTAAAGCGCAGGGTAAGGAGAATACACGTAAAAGAGGTGTTTTTGGACAAATTTTCTGGCGAAAATACTGGATATAGGGTGTGGAAATCAATATACCATGTAACTTATATGTTAAAGTTTTTCCTGTTGTATCTAAATACTAGTTATTATTTCTTATAAACACTAAAAAGTATTCCAAAGTACCGCAAATATCACGAGCTTGTACACATTTATATTTTAAACGACGTTTTTGTTTAGCTTCAAAGTTTGTTTAGTTAATTTATAACATTCGTGCATTTAGGATAAAGTTTTTTTTTTCAAATAGTCAACAAATTAAGAATTATAAGGATTTTTAATGACTTTTCCATGAGCGAATATTTTGCCCGCAATGATAATCTATTTGCACAGGAGCGCGACGGATGGATGTTAAGTCTGCGAGAAACATTTGTATTATCTTAGGCACGTAATAGAAGTCGCATTAGTCGACGCTTAATACTCAAGGTCACTTGCCTTACCCGTCGCCTTAATATGTATAGGTAATCCAGAATAATTAAATAAATTATTAATCTAATAATTTGCTACCATCAAGCCGATCGCATCATGGAGATAAGAGGTGGATAGTAAAACTTTAATTGCTGGATCAGTATCTAGCAATTAAATTTTAAACGCGTTAAAACGAATCAAATGGGTAGTTTTTGCAGTTTTAACGCGTCTCTTCGTTTTTTCACTGTTTTTGCAGAGGTCCTATTAAACAGACACCAAAAAGTAAGTCCTAAATACTTCTTTTGTTTCAGTAAACCCGTATGGCCCTTGCAGACCTGCGGCGACACCGTAAGAGTAAAATTCTGTTAACACTATTTCCTATGTAAACGGGCTTTCAAATTTTAATTAACATTTTCAGTATTTTCCGGTGCCATAAATATTGGATTTTCAGGTGGCGCACAATTGTATCGACCTGTACCTAATCTATAGGACTTCACAACTTTGATAATCACAATTGTATCAAATTAGGCCCAAGTCTATTATTAACAATGTATTATACATCTAACTGTGAAACATAAAACATACTCTTTATTGCACACCAAACAAAATAAATTACACATGATTTTTACATAAAGACGTAAAATTAAGGCGGTCTTATCTCTAATAGAAATCTCTTACAGATAACTTTTAGGTAGAGGACTACGATAGGGAAAGGAAAAGGTGGTGGTGATCATGTTAGCGACAACAAACATCAAGTGACGCTATTGACATAATTATTATAATTTTGAAGCATGTGACATTAAACCTATTTAAATATCGATTAATTGAAATGCTAAAATATTGTTTATTAATTGTAAATGGAATGCTGATATTGTTAAGATTAATTTTATCAAATAATTGAGTTCACGAATGCCTCATAGAGGTTATAATGTAACAATTTCATTACCATCTTTTTATGCCTATTAACTGTACATTATAAAGTGAATAAATGAATATGAATATGTAACACAACTACGCTACGCTATGCTATCTTTCAAGCTCACCTCTTGACATTGCCCATGTCCCCTCGCTCTACTGCAAGGAGGTACTTCTTCTCCTCCAAGGTGAGGGCTTTGGGTAGGGTGGGTAGTTCCATGGGCTTGCGGCCGCCCTCCATCCCAGGATCTCCCTAGACGAGAAAAGTGAGCGTTAGTACTTAGTGGAAAAAAATTAAACTTAGTGCTATGCAAAATAAAGTTTTATTAAATACCAGCTCTTTATTCATTTTTTTGTAATTTTTTTTATTATTCTGCTATTCGGGACGGAGACAAATTTAACAAATCAAAGATCATAAAAATCGGTCTAGCCGTTCTCGATTTATAAAATGTGTAACTAACCCGACTTTGTTTTATATACTCATTATATAGATAATAAAAAGTAAAGTTTTAATTTTTTTTTTTTTATGTAAAGTTCATAAGTGATAAAGTAAGTTCGTAAGTTCATAACTTACGCACCCTTTATACTAGGTTTTTTAAAATGTTATTAACCTCTACATAAATTTTCAGGACACAGGTTTATAGTAGTTCCCGCGAAGCAAAATTTGCTAGTTTCGCTTTGAAGCAGAGACTGTAAATATATCGGTAGGTATAAAATATCCGTACTTA
Source organism: Anania hortulata (assembly GCA_963576865.1). Taxonomy (NCBI): domain Eukaryota; kingdom Metazoa; phylum Arthropoda; class Insecta; order Lepidoptera; family Crambidae; genus Anania; species Anania hortulata. The sequence goes on along the minus strand of OY756405.1, from coordinate 6,370,938 downwards.
TAAGTACCAGTAAATATTTTAATACTAAAATTTTATACCAGACGAAATTCTATACCGATAGTTTCCCTTTCTACAGTTATTTGACCCCTTTTAGACCTCGAAAGGAAAAAACGGAACCCATATATGAACCCCGTCTGTCTGTCTGTCAAGCCCCTTTTTCTCAGGAACGCGTGAAGGTATCAAGCTGGATGGTAGCAAATTTTCGACACTCGCAAGAGAATCAAAACCTACAGGGTACTTCCCGTGAACTCAGAATCTTGAAATTTGGTACAGAGCAACGCCTAATAGCACTAATAATGGAAAATTTGCGAAAATCTTAAATTTTTTGTTACATCATATAATAAAAATATTTTTAATAAATTTAAACTTACTACTTCTTTCCCCATGAACGCGTAGAGGTATTAAATTGAAATTCATATCAAATACACAGGTTTGTACGGAACCCTCGGTGCGCGAGTCCGACTCGCACTTGGCTGGTTTTTTATTTATTTCTGTACTGAAATGATTTTTACTGGAGTGCGGGGCGGGTTCGGCGTAACAGACCAAGTTCGTATTAGTAACTACTTTAGTAAATAAGGTTATAATAATATCTGTATTGAAATTTTGTGTTACCAAAACATTATGTATGAGGTTATGAAGAAAAAAATGTGCACCTAAAAATGTGTAACCTGAATTTAAAGACATGACGTCATACAGGAAAATATGTAGGTACCCTTAATCATACCGGTGTTCAGTCCCTGCTTTGAAGAACACCTGGATTTGTCGATGCCAGCAATGCCTTTTTTGTAAGTTCTATAGGACAGGTACTATCAAAAAAAGGATGTCGTGTAGATGTCTGTCTGTCATGCAACGATAGTAATAACTTTATATAATTACCAAGTCAAATTACAGCAGATAACAGCGGTCTCTGCACAGACAGCTGTAATATTAATATAACTCAGTGCTGTATTGCAGTGGCCAGTAATTCTGTTTCAATCTAGAAGTACATACACCTGCCTGGTTGAGTTAAATGTTAAACAAGTCTAGGTTCAGTAACTTTAGTATATTTTACTTACGCATTCTAAATCTTTTTTGTCGCCCATGATGTCCGATTGCCGGAGTAGCGCCCGCCCCCGCAGGCGAACTTCTTATCCTCGGCGTTTGACCTGTTTAGTCATACTCAATACTTAGTCTTTATTGCTTCCATAATGAATAATACAATTAATAATTAAGGTAAACAGAGTGACAATTTTTACCAGAATCCAAATTTTTATATCATGAAAATAACAGGAACAGAAAGTCTTCCTAATTCGGCGTTTATTTCAGCTTGCGTCGTACGCGTGAAAAGCATCTTATTGATAAAACGATAACAATCTTAATTTGCAAATTTTCCATCGATACTTTAGGTACTTAGGGCTGTCAAAATGTAAAAGGCTTACGATTTCCTCGGCTAATGGAATAAATACATGTATGATAATTTGAATACCGACTAAAATGTATTTAATCCGAACCTATTTACCTAAACCCGAACGAAACCTGGTGCATATGCCGCATTAAAAAGAAAAATCATTTACAGTTGATTTAACCCACTTACACACAACAACGTAAGAATGACAGATGAAGGCAATAATACAATTAATAAAACTAGACATAACTCTCCTAACTGTGAAATGTGTGGTACAGAGGAAGACGTACAACATATGTTGACGGAATGTGTCCGTAACGCAGCTAAAAGAGAATGGCTGTTGCGAAAGTTGAACTTAAACCGATCTGATATAGGAATTTTTCACAGCGTTTTGGCTGAACCTACCTCGGTAGCAGCCAAAATGCTATATACCATATATTATACGAAATAAATATAAGTAGATAGTTTGTCATTTTTAGTATAAGATACGATGGGATTGTCATCGTCACATATGTGTACAAAAATCCTAAATAAATTCCATTCAGAAATATAAAAAAAATTAATAAAACTACACTTGTGCGCTAGCCGGAGTAGCCAGACGATTCCTAAGCACAGCCTCATGCGTCACTCAATTCTCGAATAATATACCAGCAGATACTTTCATGTGCCAGAACTCACCCCTAAATGGTCCCAAGCCAGCCTAACATGCGTCACTACTTGTTTTACAAGCAGATCATTTTCATAGGCTAAAAGAAAGTGCCAATACCTCTTAGTCTGAAAGAAAGTGAAGAATAGTCTTCTAAAAGGGTTAAAGGCTAAAGGGGTCTTCTTAAAGAAGGGGTCCTATGAACTATCTCAGGGGTTCCGCTAACAAGAAAAAGTAGAAGTAGTAGCTTATTGAAACGGCTGAACGTTTTAGTGATCCGCGGATTATAATTATTTCGCGCAAGTGCGCCCTTGAGAATGAATAAATAATTTCTACAATCACAAATATTATCTAACCCTCAGTAAACTACTAAATCAGTGCCCAAACTAAGCAAAGCTTGTACTGTAACAACTTTATAACAGAAAACGTACTTGTTATACGTTTAACATCCATGACTTAGGTACAAATGCTCGTGCTCATCACACAAACATTTGCAGGATTTGAACCCGCAACCTCCTGGCTTTGAGCCCGGAGCGCGAACCACTACACCAAGCGGTCGTCAATGATGTCGGTTGTCAAATTATTGGAAACCGCTAGTTTAAGCTTTCGCATCGAGCACTTATCCTATAGAGCAGCTATACGTGCCATCTCTCTCCTAAACACGTTAGTGATTTTTCACTTACATTTAGTATAACCTGACAAGTCCTGTCAACTCTCCCCCATAAAAAACAGTGCAGTCACAGATTAAATATTGACGGAATCTTAGTGGAACAAAATAAATGTGATTTCTACTCTATAAGGTAGTATGTGCTTCATGGGCTTTCCTGTCACAAGTTTTGTCACAGTATCACCTCGCCTTCACCGCGTATCATTCGGCACTATCATCCCAGCCGCTCGTTCGACCTCTCCACGCGCAGAAGCCCTTCAGCGTCGCTAATCCGCATGACGCCTGCGCACGTCCCTCACCCACTTGCATTTGACATAACCTTACGCAGTAATTCAATTGTGAGCGCATCCTTATGTACTGACTAGATATTAGAACATAAACAATGATAAAATGGTATGTTAATAAATCTGACTGAACTATAAACTGCCAAACCAATAAATATTTTGTGAAGATCATTTAACTCTGTATCCCTCCAGTTGGCTGGCTCTCTAACAGTGGGATCAGCGGTGCAAATAGTGCATAGACAAGTTTATAAAGTGACAAGACAACGTGCTTAACGTACCTACCTATGTTTAGTTTCATTAATTTATGATTTACTGGACGAAACATGTATATGATTTGCGGACTTAATTCCTAAAGGCATTCCAACCTATGGTATTATAGGAGCAGACATTTAGGTTTTTCTTTACCCTATCCACAAATAGATAGAGCGATAGAGAGGAATCTGACACTGCTAGATAAAATCTGTAGAAAACATAGCGAAACATTGACCTCATTTAATGTTTCGGATTCTAAAATTTAGGTGGTATTGTCGGCGGTCTTAAACTCCTATGGATGGATGTCGTCCGTCTGTAACAAAGTTTATTTATTGCTACAAACGTACTAATATATATTACTTATTTATTTTTACATCGAAATTCCATCAGTATTAACTAATTCGTGCATGGCATGAAGAAGTACGAGTGGGACGTCCACCTACAAGGTGGACATACGATCTGGTAAAGGTTGCAGGTAGCCGCTGGATGCGGGCTGCTTCCTACCGGCCAATCTGGAAGTCACTGGGAGAGGCCTATGTTCAGCAGTGGACGTCCTATGGCTGAAATGATGATGATGATGAAGAAGTGAATACTACGTGCAGTCCTATTAGAAAGTATTTTTTACAGAAATCAACTCTTGTAAGGAAGGTACTGAAAGAGCACGATCTCTTGCCTTTTTTCAAGTAGCCAATGCTATAGCCATCTTCCTAAGGTCGGTCAATCGATCTGGGGGCGTCCTACACTACGTTTGCCGAGGCGTGGTCTCTACTCAAGAACCCGTTTACTCCACCTCTCATCGATTCTGCGACAGATGTGGCCAGCCCACTGCCACTCTAGCTTGCTTCATTTTTGGACTATGTCCATTACTTTGGTCTTCTGCCGTATGACCTCCTGATTATGATGCCCATCTCAAATGAACCTTAATCATTATTCGTCGTCACTCACAAATAGACCACAAGTACCACAACCCTGGTTATCAGTTTTCAGATTTCTATACTGGCCACTGGCGTTGATTGAATACTTATTTACTCGGCAACAAAAAATTTAAGAAGCGATTGCAAGCTAAGAACTGTTTCCAATTACCAATAATAGGGTGCAATGACTGTTCATTGCACCCTATTATTGGTATGGGTACGATTCTCGGCTTGTACTCAAGGAGAGTATAGGTGTTGGTTCACATATTATTATATTCTGATGATGACGGTTCTATTCAATCAAGTAAAGTAGGAAATTATTGTTTAAAAAAGTCGAATACAAAAGACACCGTTCCTTAACTAACTAAACGGAAGAGGAAGACATTTTTTCTTATGGACTATGCAGACTGTTGTAGACTATATTATTACTATATTTTATTTTATTTTATTTTTTATTTTATTTATTTCTAAATGGAAAACAAACAGCATTTGTATAACAAATATAGATAAGATAGTAAGAAACAAGTATGCCTTGAACAGTTTTCGCGAATAGAAATGTATATAATCCAAAAACTACATATTTCTTTAACAGAGCAAAGCAATGGAACCTATTACAATTCACTTCGATTTAGAAATTTGCTAGACAGATGTTGAATAGTATCATCATCGTCATCATCATCATTTCAGCCATAGGACGTCCACTGCTGAACATAGGCCTCCCCCAGTGACTTCCAGATTGGCCAGTTGGAAACAGCCCGCATCCAGCGGCTTCCTGCAACCTTTACTAGGTCGTCTGACCACCTTGTAGGTGGACGTCCTACGCTGCGCTTGCCGGTATGTGGCCTCCATTCCAGAACCTTTCTGCCCCATCGACCGTCAGTTCTACGTGCTATGTAATAGTATCATAGTCTAAGGTAAAATTACTCGTATCTAAGGGTTGCACTCGTCCGGATCACAAAGCCTCGCGGTTGCAGGTTTGAATCCAAGAGGCAATTGTTTGTGTAGTGAGCACGGGCTATTTTAAGTACCTAAGTCACTCATGACTTATACATGTTTCGGTTAGTTTATTCGATATTTAGTCGTCGTAGTTTAGGGTTAGGTATCTGTGATTGTTGGAAGAATTTACTTATTTGTTATTATTAGGAGCCCATGTGTAAAGTCACATCACATTACAAGAAAGCCTATCCATCCCCTTCACACTAACTACTGTTTATTTACCACTAGCTGTTTCCAGCGTCTTCTTTCGCGTAGCTTTAAAATTTTTCAATTCAAAATCTTCACTTTTTTTTGCGCGGAACCATAATACTTTTCCTAAAATAAAAGTACCCTTAGTTATCCTTATAACATCAGCTATCTGCCAAAATCGGACAATCCGTTTCGGAGATTAGACAAAACAAACACAGAAAATTTGTTTTTATTTATTTAAATAACTGTAATTTATATTTTTATATGTATTAAGTAAAAATTTTGACACCTCAATTTTATTTTATTTGTACCTACTTAAGTATAGGAAGAACTAAATTTAGGCAACTACTTACCTAATGATTTATATTTTATTTTATTTTATTGAAAAGCGCTTATCGCTTTTTTGTATAAAATGGATACCGTTTGTCTAAAATAAATTAATTTTTATTTAATTTAAAGAATCCCAAACGGCAAAAAAGCTGATCTAAGTAGGTATGTTTATATTCTGCCACTCCACCGCGTCATCTTATTATGACATTACCTTACACGAGCATAATTCAATTGACGTAAGCCCATAATCGAATGTTGTACCGAGCGCCAAGTCCGCGACATGCTTAGGTACTTGTTGATCCGATTGTCAACGAAAATGCTTAGTTGAAAAGCCCCGTTAAGCCGGCATCGATGACACAGACAGGTTGTTTGATAACAATGATTATAAAATGGGTTATAAGTATCCCAGAAGTAGTATCTATGGGTGGGAACTACTGGGAACCCAAGTAGAGTAGGTACTAAGGGATAATAAGTAAGTACAAGTAGGTACCTATTTTTATGGAGACATTTTTACGATCACAAAATTTTTTTTGACGGACCTATCGCAGCCAGCCTTTTGAGGAAGGCCTTATCCACTTACAGGGTAGTTTTACTAGCGGTTGCCGCGACACGGCCACACTCGGCCGGGTCAGGCTCGTAAGTGTCGGGCTCCATACTAGCAAGCGTGGTCGGACCAGTGTCGAGTGCGTAACCTAAGGCACCCTACCAATGGACGAACCCGCTAGGGACCGGGACTGCCGAAACAGGCCGGACCGCTTTCGGGCTCCCTTCAAGCGGGGCCGATCTGGGGGTGAATCGGACTCGGTCCTCAAGCTCCTTTGTAGGCTCGGACCTCGGTAGGATTTTTTTTTGTCAGCAAATTATCCAGCCAATTGACTCCCTGAAGCGGTGCAAGGGCAAATTTATATTTTGGGATGTGATGATGTCTCGAAATAGAGTCTAATTATGTACTGAATAAAATTAGTAGGTATTAAAGAGTAATTAAATATTTATCATTCGCAAAACATAGGTACGATACTATTTATAGTCTTAAGTAAAGACGTAAATGGCTCCTCTTTACCACTAAGGTTTAGAGTCATTATTATATATTATATTATATTATTAGTTGCGTGCCGCATATATATATTTTTAACGAATTTTCCGGTCTATATCGGGTAAGTGGCACGCCAAGGGATACTGTAATTTTGTTAGAAATTAAGAAAAGTATTGTTTTTTTTACCTAACCCGACCAAAAATTTACCGTAGGTAAGTACTGAGTTTTGACCGAATAATCAGTTCAGTCAGCAGTTATCTTTGCTAGCCTCCGTTTTTTAGACTTGTTATTGACGTAATGCCATTACCTAAGTAATATACTTATAAGTATCCTTATTCATCTGTATGGCTATAAGCCCATCTACTATATTAAATGTAACATTATATTGATTTAAATAAGCAATTTATTTAATTGAATAATTGTATATCAATATTCGATTAAGTACTTAGGTAGGTACATATTTCAAGAAGAGCACAATATTCGAGTTGCTTGACTGAAGAATCTTTCTTACTTCTTTATGGGTCTGATAAGATTTTCTATGAGCTAAACCTCATAGTTACTAAGATAACAAAATGTTGAATACTATCTAATATGTAGTGTAGTACTAACAATGAACATGCAGTTTCAAAATTATGTAATTTTTTTATCTACTCATATCGACGGCAAACTTTACTTTCATTACGTTCACATTCACCACTCAAACTAATTAAGTGTTTATAATTTCATTTAGTACCAAGTAGTTAGCAATTTTGTAAAACTTACCTGTGCCATTGCCGATATCACTAACAACATATTGCTATTGTTGAAGTTTTTCACTTACCTAACTAATTTTCACAACAAAAACTGGACTCTTCACAAACAAAGAATCTACTTACAGTGACAACTTTCGCCCAGGCTGGCGTGACGCCACTCCTGCGCCTGGAGACCCCGCCTGGCTTTATATACCTCACCCCTCAGACACCCCCTATATCCAATTATGAAGGGGGTGCGTAACGGCTTGAGCCCAGCACCCGGTTCGAAGCGGTTATTTTGCACCACCACGTGGGAATGTAGTGGAAATAAATAAAAAAACATTTATAATAATGGACATCGTATGCCTATCTTTAAACAGTGGTAAAGAAACAGTGACTTAAATATAAATTAATAAATATTGGACAACATCACATACATTGCTCTGATCCTTTAATAAGTAGCTTAAGCACTTGTGTTGAAGAAATCAGAAAACACGATGGTACCACAACACTCAGACCCGAGACGATATAGAAAAGTTATTTTTCTACATCGACCGACCGAGAATCGAACCCGGGTCCTCAGAGATAGCGACACCAAGTCCTGTATACACGCCTCTCGGCTACGGAGCTCGTCAAATTAGATTTCACAGAAATTAATTTTAAAAAAACAACAAACAATAATACCGAGGTGTGTAAAATATAATAGGACACTCCTTAGACTTCGACGATAGTTTGCATGGAAAAGAAGCGTTTTTGAGATTTCGTTGTTGGTCCCAAGAGAAGTTGTTATTAGAACAGTTACTAGAATAACCCCTTTAGGTTCAACTGCACCTTTTTGGGTACACCCTGTAATGTCTGCCACGTCCAGGTTAAAGGCCTTACTCAGCATTAGTGATGGGTTTAAATTAAAGCGGTTAAATACTTATCTGGCAAGACCAATATCTCATACTCATCTGAAACGCGCTCAACATATTCTGTCCTGACGTTAAGCAGAATAGAAAAAGTAGATCTAACTTTTTCTGGGCCAAGAAATTCTGTCGAGTAACATCTTAAACACGATTTGGCCGAATCGTTTAAAAAAAAACAAAAAACAATGCTGATCAAGGAGTAGAGCACAGATTAAACAGAGTACCTATGTGAAGTGAGGCGAGTCTAGACTAAGTCTAGTCTAGACAGTGTAATTTACCAGTGACTGTGTTTTTTACTTGTGTTGGCCTTGCGAGGAGCAAATAACGCAAATATAAGTAGAAATTTAAATAAATAAACATCATTGAAATGTATAATAATAATTAAAATCTGTTAGCTTACATATTATTTGAAAAATACAGTTTCTAGTCTAGATAATAGAGATATGCTAAGTAAATAAGTTAATCTGATGTTAAGTAGTCATGAATGCCATTAATCTAGTTAATAAAGCGAATGGGCATAATTGAATCATGCAAATAAACTTTGAATCACAACAAATGTCGTTCTTGCTACGAAATCGCCCTTTCCCTGACATCTAAGTAGGTACAACTTTTTAAAGTTATTACTGGGACAGTCATCCGCCATTTTTTAAAAATGTATTAGCCATTACGATTCGATTTTTAAACACAAGTAACCATGCAATCTATTTCATTTATTCATTTGTTTTTTTTTTACTAGCTAGAATCTTAGGGCTTTTAACCTCTGAAAAATTAAAGTTATTTACTTATTAAAAAACACCGACTTATTTATTTATTTTTTAACTTGTCTTTATAACTTTTTACGGTTAATAGAGTAGTTAGATAATTAAACTAGTTAATAGTTTATCATTGAGAGCATTATAATAACCCAAAAGAGTACCTATATAGCCAATATTTGCATGTCTTACCAATTTTCTTCTAATTGTGTTTGTCTTGTTCGTCGTCCAAATAAAATAAATAAACACGATACCTTTGCCCACGATATCCTGTAGATTCCAGGTGATGCTGCGGCATCAGTCCAAGGTTAGATATTATATTCTTGAAATATTTAAAAAGTTGCAGAATAACGAATTATACAGACTTGCAGCTGTTGTTTTCATATCTTTATTGACTAAAAAGGGCCTGATAGTCTGCAAACGGCTGAACAGATTTTCATGAATCATAGAAATAGAAATAGAAATAGTATTTATTGCATAAAATATGGTAGTACAGGTGGTCACAATAATAATGTCCGCATAATATGTTACCGCGATTCATAGCTAAGAAGACTGGATCAATTCACAAACAAAAATAAAACTACTTAATTTCAAATCGGTTTCTCCATTTGGGAGAGTTTACGATGCCACAGACAGATTCACAGATACACGGATTCACACATTAAACTAATAACACCTCTTTTTTAGTCGGGTTAAAAGAAGAATATTACCTCCAAGTACTTAACCTTCGACAAAACGAACCTTCGAAAAAAAGCAGACATTCCTAGGGAGTGGAATTGATAGTCTACTTAATCCTCCTAAAGAACATCCGCCATTTTAAGCGCCCGATATGTCTTTGTCTATAAGTTATTTCATAAATGGCCCATTTATTTCTTTGTTAGTGATTCCACCCACAAAGAGGACAAACGACATGGTAAAGATTGTCGGAAGCCACTGGATGCAGGCCGCTTCCAACCAGACAATCTGGGGGATTGGGGGAGGCCTATGTTCAGCAGTGGACGTGTATTGCTGAAATTATGATGATGATCAGAAATAAAACGACACATAAAAATGTAAAACTTTATTACAACATGGTCACTATGAAACATAATTCACTGTACACACTACACGTAGATTTTGACTAGCAATAGTGCCTATACAGACATGTCACATTTCTACACGTCAATTCCTACGACTTTCAAGTTGTGATTAGTTTTGTAACTGTAGATGTTTTTATTAACTGATAATATTGATAAAATCATTACACAAAATTTTACAGGCTAGGTCATCTTGCAAATGCAACGGGAATAAATGACGACGCGAACCAATACCAACAAGAACCTAAGCTGAAGTGAACCAGTAATCAAATGCCGACTCAAATCAGTGCCGAAGGGAACTAGTCCGGTCGCGAACCAGCACCATTGCAATCTAGTGATGATGTGCCAACGCGAACAAGTCCGGACTCGAAACAGTACCGACGCTATCTAGTGATTAAGTGTCCAACGCGAACATGTCCGGACGCAAGACAGTATCGATTTAATCTAGTGATGAAGTGCCAACGCGAACAAGTCCGGACGCGAAACGGTGCCGACGCAATCTAGTGATAAAGTGCCGATGCAAACCAGTACTGAAGCCAACTAGTGGCGACGCAAACCAGAATTTCGTTTAGGTGGGGTGAGGTATTAAGTTTAGTTTAGAGAAAGAAAAGGTTACAACCGAATCACCACCTAAAGAAATTTTTGTCTATGGACGATCATTCTCATCATCCAATTGCAAAGTGGATTTAGAGCCGAAGATTCCATCTAAGCAGATGGAATGTTCAGGAGACGTATTTTTGAATCATGCGAATTCTAATCCGAATGCGAAATCGCAAGATTCACATGCGAATTCGTAAAATCACTATTTCTGAAAAATCATTCCGTGAATTCTGCAACGACCACTCGTTTTTGTTTTCTACTAGTAGAGAGTACGGAAGAATTACATTGACAAGTAAACGTATGTTTGACAGAAATTTGACATAATAACTTTTTATTTACGTTCGTTTATGAGTTTTTGCTTTATGGTTCATAATATTTTCTGCGTGAAACAAAAATAGTTACAAGTTTTCAATTTAATAGTAACACCTATTTGGAGTGATTCAAAAATGCGTAATATAGTGAGCAATAGAAATGAATTTCATACACGAATTGTTTTCGTGTTCGAATTTGAGATTCATTTCTAATGCTTCAAAAATACGTCTCCTGTAACAGGAAGCCAAAGTGTGACCTGATACTCGATCATTGAGCCTAACATTAACATCCACCATGTATTTATTTGTATTTACGTCTATGGAAAGACATGAAAAAAGAAGTCACGTTATTACGAAGGGATTGGCACAGGAAGACCATTTTTGGCAGTCATGGTACAAAATTAATGAGCAATAGTCGTTATTGTAATTAAATGCAAGCTTCGATTCCACAATTGGTCCCAAAATATTTTTTTCTACAAGTAACTAAATTGTAACAAAAAAATGGTAAACTGTAAACGGAGCGTTGGTGCTGACGTGGAGCGTTGGTGCTGACGTGACGCTTTAGCAACTGGCGGTAAGCCTTAACATAACCTTAAACATCATCAGTTAATACAAACACCGGACAGTTAATAAAATATTACTATTTAAGTATAATTTTGTATGTACAATATAAATTTTTCAATCAAAGAAAACAGTGCAATTAGTGAATTCTGCACATTTCTTGTATGATTTCATTTTTAAATGTTTCGATTGTCGCTGGTTTCTCGTACGCTGACTTACTGAATCGCCACAAGACCGTCTATCTCGTTTCGCCACCTAAACCCTACCGTTAAATTACCAGGCCTTATGTGTTTTTACCCGATAGCTTTAGATAAACTCGAATTCGTAAGGAAAAAATTGGTTTCGTTGGTGTACCGCCAGGCGGCGCCACCCCAAGGTCCATACAAATCCATGTTTTTATCGACACCAACTGTAAAAACATGATAGATATAGCCGCCATGTTGAATCGCTGTACCGGTAACGGCACATGTTATGATCGCTGTTTCGATATATATATAAATTCAACATGGTAGTTAAATCTCTTTTTTTTTTTTAAACCGTTGGTAACGATAAATCACTATATCATATCGTGTTTTGGTGGTCATGCTAGGGCCTTTACATAATATCCAAACCCATAGACAAAATATAGTTACATTATTGAAATAGACTATGGTTTTGGTTTTTGTCTGTGGTATTGATGATTGTGATTGGATAGTAGGCGGAGCTTCAACAAGGCAAGGTCAAGCGAGGTCAACTAGAATGGTGGCCAACTCCTGAACTATATTTAAATTTAACCGATGTCATTGGTTAAGGCACCATAAGTATCAACGCATCAACAAATTCCTTGTGCCAATTACTATAATCAGTGTATGGAATACCTACGACAAACAGTATTTTATTATCATTTTGTATAATACGTAGAACAAATTTACCTATTAATTTTAATTAACTTGATGACACATTTTTAAGACACTGTTTATATTATGTTTTAAAATTGTTCGTTGTGAATAAAAGCATTGTTGTGGAATACAATAAAATTGTAGGTATCGTTAAAATATTTATACATATGCTGAGACATAAAACATTTTTCGTTCGTACGTATAAACCGAATAAATACAGTAAATATAAATAATCTTTGACATTTATATACAAGGCAAGATTCAATTTATTTTTATACTGATACTAATTCGAACGAACGTAATAATATGTTTACAGTAACCCCCAGATTTGAACACCCTCTAACAGAAGGAGCTTTGAAGTATCACAGCCAACATTTTTCTTCAAAACAAACTTGTGTAGACTAAAGGACCATAGTCATTGTATTCTCTTTGGTAAAGACCGAAAAACACTAGGTAGAAAACTGTTGGCGTCGATACTAGCGCCATCTATTGATATTTTATACAACAAAGACGTAGACTATGCTAAAATATTGTTTTGCTCGATTATTTGGTTTGTTACTTTTAAAAACCTACTTAAATGCATTTATTTCAACTCATCTTTCGACTTTCTGAATGCTATAGGTATCTTAGACCGAACGCATACAATACACCGGATCTACTATTAAATAATACAATTTAATCATGATAACATAACAACAATTTCGACATTAAATCCATTTATATTTTCACTAACTTTTCAGACTTAAGTAAGTCCGGATACCTAAGTAATATACATAAATCATTATTTAAAAGTTAAATAAGTTATCATAAGAATAACATCACTCCTGTCTCATAAGCAGGACGTTCGTCAATATATTTTTAATAGCACAATGGTGACGTTGTACCACTCTCAAAAAGTAAACTAAAAATGGATGTACTTTTTTTCTCTTAAGTAAATTAAAAAGATAAAGAACTGCCAAACAAAGCATGCAGACCGTCATAAAAGGAATTGAAAACCAGTAATATATTGCAAATATTAAGGTCTATTTATCAAGTAACTGTCACTTAGTTTGACAGTAGTAGTAGTAATATTTATCCTCAAAGGGAAAGGCAATGGTACAGAGCCTTAGTTTGACAGTTCTAAATTTAATACTCTTCTCATTTACTTAGTAAAAAAGAGAACGGTTTATTTTATAAACTGGTACAAACTATTCCCACCAGTATATATTTTTCCAATAATTATTCTAATATTAACCCATAATACCGCAATATACAAACAAAAACGTTTAGTCTTATTTTTATCAATCATATCAATCATTAAAATAACAATAACTTTGATTAAAACCTACAATAAAATTATTGGGGATAATTACTAATCAATTTTGATTAAGTATAACCATTTAAAAAATATGTATTTTACGCGTAATAATTTAAATGATATTTTAACCAAGTTCGTACAGCCATAGAGCTCTATTTCTCTTATACGATCGCGAACGATAGTACTTACTTTTTTTTTAATACTTCATACGATTTAGCAGAAAACGGCAAAGGACGCGGTGTTTTTAAAAAGAGAAAGCGCAACCCTTGACTGTTAGATTTCCTGCGGTATTTTCTACTGTTTCGTTTCGTTGTTTGGCTACCGTGTTTTGTTTTTCATATGTTCGATTGATATTTCGTGTTTACTTGTACAGTCAGCATCGAAAGTAGCTGATCAAAACTAACTTCCAATAGAACTGACTCTTCTAAATAACATAACATTTCACAATAACCTTACTACCTTGTTACACTTGCGTAGTGTACTGTGCATACGCATAGTAGCGATTTTTTGGAACATTTAAATACTAAACTAATATTGATGTTGACTGTACGTAAACAGTTACTTCGGCATTACAACTTGATGCTGGAACAGATTTCCACAGATTATATCGGGTGTAAAAAAAAATCTTAACGAAGCCGAAATCCACATATTCTACCCACTATTACTTACTAACTTTGTTTTTCTACACCTTACCTGGGAAATGACTGGTTACCGAAATATTGACGGACAGTTTCTTTTTTTTAAAATGATTTTTACAAAAATTACTTATGTTTGTTATAAATAAACTTTTTTCCAAAGAAACATAGTTGAAATTTTCAGTATTTCATTTATAAAAGGGCTTTAAAGATCACAGCCCGCAATGAAATGCGCACGCACACATTAAACTACGCTATCCTACATGTTTGTGCATGCGCGCTCGCTGTGTAGCGCTCACTCACACACGTGCGTGAGGCATACTCCTACAAGTGTGTGCGTACGCACTATATACTTACACAAGTTAGGATTTAGTTTTTTTTTTTATTCAACTTGTTTTGATGTACAGAATGCGTGGTTTAAGGCTTCGTTAAGTTTTTTTTACACCATGTATCACAACACACATACAATCAAAAGACACTCGCCAAATAACCCAAATTCCTTAACGTATTTCGGTCAAATGGTGTAAACTGTACTTAACTTTATTTATTTTCGATTTTTTCAGAACAATAAAACGTTTTAACGATTAATTCGTAGATTAAATACTTGATCATTATAATAAAAAGTCGTAATAAAATTAAAATAGAACATGTTTACATCTGTTAGATAAACTGAAAATTAAATAAAATCCTTTGACACTTAAGTTTATTTTCTTGTCATAAAATATTAAAACGAGATAAATCATAATAGGAACACTTTGATGATAGCCATTTAAATAAAATGTATATTTACTTTATTTTTTAATAATTAATTAATTTCTGTTACAATCTCAAATCCATAGAACCTACATACCTACTTACTGACATTTAAATTATTTGGGTATTTCAGTAAAACAAATAGTTACTTGAAAATTATTACAACTGAAGTTTTATCAAAAGCGGTCCAGCCGTTTTATTTTACGATAATTGAATCATGTCATTATTTGTCTTGGATTTCGTATTTCTAAAATATCGACAAAGTATCGTTGACTTGATCACCTGCCCCCCTAGCATGACCACAAAAACACGATACGATATAGCGATTTATCGACACCAACTGTCAATATATTTTTTAAATATGATAGATATGGCCGATATATTGAATTCTTATCGAAAAGACGATCATAACATGTGAACAAGTTTGTATACTACAAGTTATTAGCGATGCTTTATACTCTGTAACACCCAAACATTATCATGTAGTGTGTATACAATTAGGTTGTCAATCTAGTCCTAAATTACTAACCATTCGTTGTAATACTAACCATCGATTGTCAACTGTCGTATATACCAAATAAATAAAATAAAATAAATATTTAAAAAAAACAGTTAGTGTCGATAAATCGCTATATATATCATATCGTGTTTTGGTGGTCATGCTAGGGGGGCATACACAAAACTTCAATACTGAGTAACACTTTACCTAAGCCTCAACTTAAAACGATGAAAAATATTGACATTGTTCATTGAGACCAATGTGTAGAACAAAAGCCAAATAATATGATTTCTAGGGACAGTCGGTCGTTCGTTGTGTCCTGGATAAAACCAAATAACCTAAAATTCACTGAACATTGGCATTATCTTTTTCTAAAGTCCGATACGTATATTGTAACATGCTGAACAAAAAACGACGTAATATTCAAACATAATGAATTCTGTAATAATTTGTAATGAATTTGTAGTAGTTTGAGATCTATTTACTAATAATAAAAATACAACCGAAGCTTCTTAAAATGCGACTAAATAAGATATTGAGGTTGAAGTTCACATCTGTAGGTTTTAAGTTTGATGGCCAAACACTAAGATTTGGCCGATAAATAATTCGAAGCAATTAATCACACGTGACCAGTTCCTAAATTAGATCTTTGGTTGGACACCGGTGAGTTCTTTTTTATCTCTGATCTCAAATAGAAAAACTAATAATCTATTTTCACTAAGGGCCAGTTTCCCAACTTGCTGATAAGTTCCAGATAACCTATCTGGCACTTTTTTGACAGCTTCCTGGGTCATAAAAAGATTATTCTATTTAGTTTGCCAGTTAGATAATCAAAAAATATTAGACCCATATTTTGTCTTTTGTCAATCAAACAAAAATTGAAGATAAAGCGCATCAAAGTGAGCAGGTGACGTCACTCCTTGCTAAGATGTGTCGCAAGGCGTGACGTTACGCGAAACTAACGGGCTAATTCTTCATCATTTTTTGTTTGATTGAGAAAAGAAAAAATACGTGTCCAATAATTTCTGTAAGTCCAACTGACGGACTAATTAGATTTTTTTAGGAAACTAGCCCATTGTATGGGTTATCTGTCAAAACAAGTGCCAGATAGGTTATCCGTAACCTATCAGCAAGTGGTGAAACGCGCCCTAAGAGATCAGGCATAACGATTAACAAAGTGTAGCCTTTTTGAGATTTAAATGACCATACGGAAAGTTATATTATTTCAGCTGCAGTATCACATGTAAAATTTCCTATAAGAAAAAAAACTAGCCCAGTATTCAGAATGTTGGATAGAACAAAGGACAGGTTTGCACAGGTTCTTTTTATCTTTTATTACGGAATCAATCGGGTGCCGTGTTGGGACGGCCATTAAGAATACACTTCCCCATCGCCAACAGGAGGCGTGTCGTAAGAAGCGACTAATTTCTGTAGCACGAGACGGGCAGCAGCTTTTTCATGCGAAATCTTATAAAAAAAACTGCGCTCGCCAACCCGCCTGCCAAGCGTGGCGAGTATTGGCAATACCCCCCTATGATAAGTCATTGGGGGAGGCCTATGTTGAGCAGTGGACGTCCTATGGCTGAAATGATGATGATGATAATGAATCGGGTAATAGAAAAAGAATCACCTTTAGTCGATAGTGAATAACAAAATAATTGGTTCGTTAATGATAATTCTTCGGTGTCAGATAGATTTTTTTGAACAAATTATTAAGACATATGACTTAACATTATTAAATAGAACTTAAACTTCTATTCATCGGCTTGCTAATAGGGTAAAACTCGTCCGGAAATATTATGTTCATGCGTTTGCTACGCCAAAACTACCAATAGTTAACTTTTTACCTTCTTTTAACCAACTTTTATATATTATTTTTTTTATAACATGCGTCAGATAATACTCGAACTGTTATGTAGGTACTCGAAGTAAGGAATTAACATCCTTGCGTTACAAAGTACCAATGTTTTTGCCCGGGGCGTTTTCTAGCACACCCAAACTCAAACTTATTTAGGAAATATCGTTTTCTGAATTGACCCGAACCGGAAATCGAACCCAGAACCCGTGTTCAACGCGAATTACCGCACCAATACACCAATGGGGTCGTTTTATCTATTCATGAGAAGAACTCGTAGCTGTGTCCCCCGTTCTAACCACCTGTTTAAAAATACAATCCTGGTTAAACGGAGTTCTGGAAAAACAAAAATGCTATAAGATTTCTTGCCTCTTATGATTTTGAATTAGAAAAGTTCCAAGAAATAAGACGAATAAGTTATAGTTTTAAAGTTGAATTTCGCTTACCGTATCAAGTGAATGCAATTTCTTGGGTGCTAAAACAACTCAACTAGAAAGTTATTCGATCTACTGCTCCCAAAAATCCTCCAGAGACAATGGATAAAATATTTAGGCCCAAAACGTACTATCCGGCGCGCCGTGTTAAGGCTGGCCCAGTGCCGTCACTAGGGCGGTGCCAGCCGTGCCCAGGCACAGGGCAGACCCTGGGAGGGCGCAGAAATGACTAGACAAGATGGCTAATTACAGTTGTTCATATCTTGTCACAGGTTTGACACATGCATAAGGTTGTTTGAATTTATTAGGTTTTGCGTTCGAACGAATAAAATCCTTTTCGTAGTAAGCCTACAGTTTCGGTAGGGCACATCCGTTGTCATATGAAACAGCATTTAAATGCAACATTGCGGGCAGCACTACCACTTCTGTTAGCTTGAGGCTGCGATCCGGTTTAATATAACGGCTTACCGCATCTCTATAATATGTACTGTGCGACGCAAGAACCGAGACGATTGCGGACTACAGCGAGCCTGTGCGGATGACCGTATGCCTGTTTGTAGGCCTTAGAAGCAATAGATGGACCAACTCATATAATTTAATAACCCTATATTATATACACACATTTACACTACAGAAGCGGAACTAGCCTATCCTTCACTTCAGGTCCTCCTCCTCGTCCTCGACATACAGTAAATCCTCCATCTTAGTCATGAACTTGCTGTCTAACTTCTCTTCTACGGGCAGCGGGGAGTCCTGAAATAGGATTTAAGGTATTGAAGGATATTTTGTAGTGAAGGTTATTTAAATGTATACAGAGTGTTAGAAAACCTGCCTTTTAGGGGGTTATGCAGAATCGAGTATGGTGCACAGGGAACATATTAGGATAAAACATTATTATTAATAAATACAAAACATTAATTCATCGCTCATTACGGCAAGATCGCAGGGTTATAGAGACGCCGACGCCGCTCCAACAAGAACCTTATGCAGTGCACATACGGTGCAATTTAATCGAGTAATCGTAAATTTTCCATGAGTTCTATTTTTTTACATCAGATAGGAAAGATTATTTACGAAGATCGATTGAGTTACTAAATCCAAATCGCTCCTTAAAATGTGCCTCTATCTGTTAGGGTTACATTGCAATGTAACCCTTTATTATGAGCGGAGATAAACTAAATGTTAAGATTAAGTATACAAAAAACATATAATAATAAAATGTATAGCAAGCAAACCTTTATTGTCATTAAAACCATTTCATTCGCGAGAAACATGAGAGATACTGTAAGCAGGTTTTTACCATAAGCATGCAACATTCACATAACACTGATACACCATAAAAAGCTTAATAATTAACCTAATAAGTACATGTCGTTATGTTTTAAGTTATCTTACCACAATATCATTTATTAACCCAATACGTCGTTATGAGTTTAATTATCTTACCACTATAATTGGATAGTATTTAATTAAAATCAGTTTTTTTTTTATTAATACATAGAGATTTTAACAAGAGTTTAGGTACACAAAAAGATCACACATTTCACCAGTGCAATACTATGGTGTAACGTATATTTTTTGTCCAAAATTTACAGCTTCTAAAAGCGTGAAAAATAAAGGCCGTTATAAATCAGGATTTATATGTTTAAAAAAAAATAACGTACGGAAATACTTCTTATTAATATTAAGCAGCATTTTTTAAAACCACTTCTAGTTTTCAATTAGCATAGCACATACAACAGCACATACACCTACCACAACATTAAATTTTCTCAATTGATATTGATCTCTGTCGGACTTAAAGTTGAAAATCGGTTCGATGACCTTAACTTTTTGGGTATGTTGTCCCACCATTGACTGTGCCATTTGATGGGAGGACGCCAAGGTAGGTACAGTCAACGACAGGTCAACCTCCCTAAAAAAGTTAAAGGTCATTAAACAGACTTTCAACTTTAATTCAGACACGTTAGAGATCAATGTCAATTGATAAAGATTGCCGCTGTTGTCATTAACAAAAAAAGGAAAACAAAGGCATTAAAAAAAAGTACTGGCATTCAAAAAAGTCATATTACGAAAGGTTTTCACGGTAAAGCCTCATTTGAGTAGTAATTTCAGTTTAGGTCTAGACCTAAACTGAAATTACTACTAAAACTAAACTAAACTAAAACTTGTGGTCAAGCCCTAGGGCTTGACCACAAGTTTTACATAAGAATTATGGGGAAGAAATAAAATACAAGTAAAATATTTTCTAATAGTTTATTTCAAGCAACACAGGTGACAAAACAATAAAAGCAGGCAGTGTTAGTTTTAGAAATTAAACATAAAGAATCAAGACCTTATTTTATAAATGTAACAATTTTACTGAGATAATGGTTAAATCAAATAATGTAAGTATGAAAAAATATGTAATTGAAATTTATTTATTTTATTGACAATATTTAATTATTTTTTTAAAATATTTGTTACATTTATTAAATACTACCCTGGATTTTTTTTAAATCCCAATTTTAATTTCCAATGGGATTTTTAAAAAAATTAATTTAAAATCCCATTGGAAAAATAAAACACATAGTATCAAATCCAATCCAAAGTTGCATGCATTTCGCAACAGGTACAACCGCAAACAGAAACGCTAAAATGTTTTACGTCCTCAAAAAGTTTTGAAAAAATGCGATGGCACAAGTTTGCAAAAAAAACGTAGTCAGTAAAATTTTCAATAATAAAATAGCCGTTAAAAACATCATAATCATGCAATTGAAATATAAATTGAAAATCATCCATATTTTTTTATCCATGCAAAAAAAAATTGTCATGCATTTTTTTTAGTTAAAAATAAATAGAATGCATTCATAAAATTCAGATGCACTTTATTTTGTACTAAGGGTAATTTAATTAAAATTATGAACACATTCTATAAATCTCATTTATTTGATTTGTTGCAACATGCAACTTCACACTTATTTATACACACATATTCGTTAGACAGATAAAGCAGTAGCATATTAGAAAAGCATTCATTAGGACATCAGCAAAAATTTAAAAACAAAACAATTCAAACAACACACAACAAAACCGTGTAGTTGTACATTCATCTACATATTTTTTATATGTAATATTTTGAGATCTTTTAACAGTTGAGTAAAATTAAGGAAAACATTTAGCAAGCGAATGTACATAACACAAAAGTATTGTAACGAGATAAAAATGAATATTATTCATATTAGCATTTTGACCAAGTACCTTCTGAAGGAAAATAGCACATTTTGCTACATTTTGTACTTTATTCTATACTTATCACATCTTAGGTAGAGTCTTATTAGAAAGAAATGAGAACTGTTATAACCACTGCCTTTTGTATTTTTTTCGTTTGTAAGTACATTTACTGTTTTCCAAAATTAATTTCGATTAGTATCAATACCAAACAAAGGAAATTTGAAATAGGAAATAATAAATGTTTAAAAAATCGATACTGCGACTTAACAAAATCATGGCACACATCAGTCTTCCTGTATCAACATTTACAAAATTTTCCATAATAACTCAACGATTTTATTACTTCTAAAAAATCACAGACTGTATGATGAACTTGGCTGTTTTTTTATAAAGAAAATAAGGCTTCCTTTTTATCATTAGTATCATTCAAAATGCACTAAAAATTAAGCACTATGATATTCAAACTGAATAATGATAACCATTTGTTAGTAATGTTCTGTCGATTAATTAAAGTATGTTTCTGTCAAAACTTTAAAATTTGAATCTTTCTATTATTTGTAATTTATTAAACTGTCTTACAATCTTTATTAGTAAAGGACGATTATAACGATTATTTGTATATTTCCGTGGGAAAAAACAGCCAAGTGTAACAGAACACTTTGGAACATGATCACAATTTTAGGCCGATTTTCACGACAGAGCGCACTAAATAAAATTAACGCTAAACATTTTAAAATTAAAATGTCATTCTATCTCTGTCAATTTCAATCAATTATATTTGAGATAATTACCAGACAGTCTTAAAACAACTCATAGCCATTTGTAAATATTTTCGCACTAGTAACGTATTAAAATTATTTAAAAAAAACAATTAACAAAGATAGAGACGATTTAATTATGTTTAAGGCTAATCGTTTTTAGCGGATTCTCGTGTAATTAGGCCATGGAGTCGTGCGAGCGTGTGGGAGCGGTTAGGTTAGGAGAACCGTCGCGTCGGCGTCAGAGTCCAGTACTTGTTCGGACGCGACGTATCCAGACATTTGAATGGAGACTGCAAGCAATTCGTCCGTTAAAAATGTTGCCTAAACCTTATATTAAACAACATTAGTGGCGATTCGTTTTGGATAAAATTTGTCTTTATCTTCATCTTTTCGCGATATTTTAATCAGATCATGACTAAAGTTTTCATGCCTTCTGTGGATGCCATGTTTTAAAACTTAAAAGCTGTGAAACATGATTTATATAAATTTTGCTTTTTACTTAGTTAAGAGAGAAAGAGCACAAGTGACTTTTAATTCAGTTTATAAGAAAGGTTCAACAGAATTATTTTATTTAATGAGAGTTACCATTATTTTATTTATTAAAAGAGATTTTGTGCGTAACTGTCCCTAAACGAATATTTGTATGCGTATCTAACACATATCATATATTTGAAAATTATTACGTGTTTACTTAATCGCGTTTACACCGGCTGAAATGTAGTGGAGTAGCAGGCAACGGCAGATAAAAGTACCAAAAAAAAAGATTCAGTCAATCGTTTTTAAACTTTAAGTCGAACATTTACGATGAATGACCGCGTTTGCTTTGGAAATTTTAAAGTAAATTAAATTAATTATTGTTCAAAAAAATTACTACTTTGTAATGTAAACCTGTATACAATTTTATCTAATGTGGTACTTTTATGAACTGTTGACTGTACAATATTTTTTTTCTGGTATTATAAATTAAGCAAAATGTAATTAGACCATGCGCATGTAAGGCATAAAACCTGTAACATAACATGCAAAGCTTCATGCGTAGTAAATAGATTGAATGTATTGCAATTTGATGGATGTATTATGCAACAATGGACAATCACTCAGACAGACTTTTAAGGAAATATTTCAAATCATCATTGTTGGCTTTGGCTAATTGGTTAATAATAATATCTATGGACAATAAAAGCGGATACACACCAAGCGTATGTAGGTAACGCAAATAGATGTATTTTGTAAGAGAACACACAAATAAGCCGATAAATTAGTTCCGAATTTGGGTATTCTTTAATCTGAACTTCATAATTTCCAATAGATAAAATTTTGATCATAAAAAATCACGAATCTTATTTCTACCGAATAGAGGAAATTTCGCATTTAGCGGTAAATTGAAAATTAATTAAAATTAAATTATTTGAAACAGCTGCTGACTGTACAAGGGTTACAGATTCAACGAAAGATGAACTTAACAGCTGACCCTTTCCTTCTAAGGTTTCAAAGAGATTAAATTATGTACCAAATTTTAACACGATCGGTCTAGCTAGTAGATTTCAGGGGCAAGGGACTAGGGTAAGGAGCTAAGGGCTAGGGACTGAAGGTTGTCTGGAAGAGATCGCTTTTAACGATAAGACCGCCTAAATTGTGCATCTTTCTGTAAACACAAATTGTAACTTCTTTGTACGGTGTACAATAAAGAGTATCTATCTATCTATCTAGGGACTAGGAGCTAAAGGCTAAGGAATATGACTATGGTTAGGGACTAAGGCCTAGGGATTAGGGACTAGGAGCTAGAGGCTAGGGACTAGGAGCTAGAGGCTAGGGACTAGGAGCTAAAGGCTAAGGAATATGACTATGGTTAGGGACTAAGGCCTAGGGATTAGGGACTAGGAGCTAGAGGCTAGGGACTAGGAGCTAGAGGCTAGGGACTAGGGCTACAACAGACGCTAGGCGGTACGTACCGGCGCGGCGCTGGGGAAGGGCGCGAGGCAGACGAGCAGCACGGTCATGTTGTCGCAGCCCAGCCCGCCCGTGGCGCAGTTGGGCGCCAGGCAGCGCTGCATGAGCGCCTCGCACACGCCCGCCGGCTCCCAGCCGCTCAGCAGGCGCACGCGGCAGAACGATATCACTTCCTGAGTTTATGCATTCTTGTAGATTACCCAACTTTCTAGAACTACGAGGGCTGCTTTTTATGTATCCGGAATAACAGAGTGAAACAGACGTATAGAATAGAATTTATTATAGTTTTATTGCTTTTCAAAATATTCGCTATGATGATCGATGCACTTTTTCATACGTTGGAACCAATTTTTTCATTGAAAAACGTTGACATATAATATCCAAGATTTTGTGGATTTTATAGACTGCTTTTGACGCACCCTGATTGTCCTGTTGTAACAATTTTTACACCAATTGACACTAGCCCCGTTTTAGTCAATTCTCAAGTTGTGCGGAATCCAACGTTAAAATTTTTTTTTATAGCTAAAAGTTCGTGTAATATTTTATGTAAAATATTTTACTGTCATACTTATGTCCAGAGACACCTCTATCTCACGATATGTAACATGACGCTCTTGCATTATTAGTTCCCGCACAGCGTCAATATTTTGAGATCAGCAAACGATTTAGGGCGACCTTCTTTAAATTCGTCTGTGAGCACAGGCCGCCTACGATTCAACTCACTAATAGTTTGAATACACTAGTTTTCGATGGTGCTTCGTCCCCAAAAGACGAAATGAGTTGGTCGATGCACTGTTTTTGAGTTAGCAATCGCCGAAAATAGTAATTAATCATAGCACGAAAATCTTTACGAGTTGAATCCATGGTGATACAGACACGCAATTTTCAAAATGACGCCACAAAGGATAAACAAATGACAGCTGCATGAAACAAATTGTATTCTTCAGCCAAAGAGTTCCATTTTTAAATGTTATAAAATAATTACTTTTTAAATATGTTTCTGTAACTGGCCAGTTCCAGATACATAAATAGTAGCCCTTGTATTTTTCTGAACTTCGCTTGCCCTGCCTGTTAATTTAACAGTCCTCTACCTGAAGGTTGTCTAAAAGAAGACCGCCGAAATTGCGCTATTCTAAATACACATTTTACTGTTACTTTGTTTCTTTTGTGTGATGTGCAAAGAGTATCCATTTATCTAAATTATTCCGACAATCACACCATTTGGATGATGACACCGTCAATCAATTGACGCACTTTTTGTGAGAGGTTAAAACGCGATATTTCCTGTCTGGATGGTGTCTTCATTCCAATGGGGAATATGCATATAATTTTATTTGGTCTTACAAAAAATGATAGTACTTAATTATTTTTTTTACCACAAATCAATTTTGTATACTATAAGCACTATAATTTCTTCTACAGTAAAAACAACATATTATTTTCGTGCTTAATCCCTATTATGCAGCTTAGTTTAGCCGGCGTCGCTTAAGTGCAACGCCAACACAGCGTTTATTGTCAACAATAAACAACGCATTCGCTTGGTCAACGGACGGGACGAAGCGAAGCCTCAGGGTCGGTTTTCATTTGTCGGTAGGTTCCTCTTTACCATAAGGGCACACGGGGCCCGGGCGCCCGGCCTTACGGGGGCCCCAAAGCACAATGAAACATGTTTATAAATTTAAAAAAATTGTTAACCAAAAAAGAAAGAAAAGAATTAAAAACGAAGAGAAATTTTTATACTATGCTTTATGGGGATATGAAATTATTTTTTGGATATAATGAATTCATACCAACAGTATTTTATTTTTACTTTGCAATAGGGCCTCCGAATTTTTGTGTGCCCCAGGGCCCCGGAATACGTTAAGACAGGCCCTGTTTGTCGGGTGTTTTAAAAAAATAACAACAAGGCAACTGGGCATTTACCTCGTTAGACAGAACCTCCCAGATGCCGTCGCAAGCTATCACGATAAACTCCCAGTCGTCATTCAAATGCCTCACTTGCACATCGGGGTAGGCTGTAAAAATATTTTTATTCAATTAATATTTTTTGTTTGCGTTGCGAATCATACAAGTTACCTCAGCCTGTTGATATTTTGTGATTACATCACAAGTAGCTTACAAAGCAGATACGCAGTACTGTAAGAAAATGTCTACATCATCATCATCATCATGTCTGCCTGTTGCAGTCCACTACTGGACGTAAGCCTCCCCAAAAGAGCGCCGAAGAGCAGAATCTCAGCTTTTTTTATCCAGCCACTGCCAGCCATTTTCTTAAGGTCAGCAGTCCATCGATTGACTTCCTACGATACATTTGCCAATGCGTGGTCTCCACGCGAGAGCCCGTTTACTTCACCTTTGACCGGTTCTGCTACAAATGTGGCCGACTGCTACTTTAGCTTGCTTCGTTTTAGAGCTTGATGGTGTTGTTAAAGAAAATGTCTACACAGTTGAATAAATATGCGCCAGAAAATGGACTAACTGTCATGGTCTCGAAGTAAGGAATCAATATCCTTGTGTTAACTGACAATAAATTTTCCAGCACAGGTGTGTGCACACCTCAGGGGCGTGCATCCCATATAGGCTATTATGCAGAGCCTACCTTCATAAAAAACTGACAGAACAGCTAACCATAATTATTAATTACGTATTCAACAATAAACAATAAATATTTTGTAACAATTTTTCGTCTACCTATACTTATTCCTTACTAAAGCGCGCAACTTAGATCGTTCCTCTGTGCAATTTAACCAATGTTAGGCTGCCGCGAGATCGCCTACTGTTTCACGCAAACTTACTCAATTTTCACTCACAGCCTACCACCATCTGAAACCAATGCACGCCCCTGGCACACCTAGATCCAAATCTATATACATAAGTTCGTTTCGATGCAGGCCGCTTCCAACCGGCCAATCTGGAAGTCAATGGGGGAGGCCTATGTTCAGCAGTGGACGTCCTATGGCTGAAATGATGATGATGATGATGAAGTTCGTTTCGTGAATTGAACCAAACTGGGAATCGAACCCTATCCTTTGCATTCAAGTTAAATGACTGTACCACTAAGCCAAACAGATCATCAGTTGCAGAGTACTAGTCATCCTAATCTATGCTACAAAAGTCAGTTTTTGCTGAGGGGTCAGTTTTCGGGGACTGCTACTGAGAATGGCGTATTTTCTCTGACTAAGAGTCAAATATGCCCGTGGCAATCTGTTCCCCGTGGTAACAGTATGTAATTTCTCTTAACCACGTAATCTCCGAGAGCCGTAGGGAGCACCAAGTTGTCATTGTTTCTATTTAGACTCCACCGCCCAAGCCTGTGCTAAGGAGTCAGCCTGTGCGAATGAGACCACTGTGCTACAGAGACAACCTGTAACAATGCAGTCTTGAAGGCATGATAGGACCGTTTAAGCCACTTTAGGTCCTACCTCTTCGACACGGGGACCAACATTGAGCCAAAGAGTGCTCGTGCCTAAACAAAATGTATAATTTGCTATGCCCTTCTTCAAACTATCGTTAATTTGCAAGAAAATAATATCATTTGTTGGCATTACATGTGGTAAATAGTAGTAAAGTAACTTCACATTTCATTCATTGTTCATTTGCATGAATATAGCCGATTGATTAAGAGGTTGAAGGCTGGTTACCCTTCACATCTCTGATTCTAGTCCGCGGAATTATCTGGAAGAAAGATCTGTGCTAATCTATTCTCGTTGGAAAAATCTGTAGTTCCTTTTGGACAAGTAGTCGCCAAACGACTTGGCGAGTGACAAGTTGTCAATCACATTGCACTCTGTGCTATAGAGTCATCATGTAAGGAGATGGCCTGTGCAACGGAGAATCGCGCAACTGATCTACCTTAGATTAATACATACCTGTGACGATCTGTTCCCGCGGCGACAGCCTGTAGTTCCTCTTGAACACGTAGTCGCCGAGCGCCCTGGAGAGCGCCAGGTTGCCGTTGACCCGGTTGAGCTGCACCCAGCCTCCCCCGGCGGTGATCCTGCGCAGCTCCTCTTCGTTGTTCGGCTTGTGGTCGTACGAGAGCGCCTCCACCTAAGATCATACATATACAAAATATTTCTAACGATTAAACATTAGCAGGCCTGCCTCAGTCTTTAGTTTAGTATAAACGCCCCGATCTAGGTCCGCGAGAATCGTAGATCCTGATTGCCATGATGGAAGTGTAGGACCACGCAATAACGCTATGTAACTTTTAACCGTTAAGCTGTAGATACCTTGAAAGCATCATCATCATCTTTCTTTTAAACGTAAGCTTAAACGCGTAAATTGGCAAACTAGCCGATCTTACGCATCTTGATTGCAACATCTTGGCTGCATAACTATGACTCCAAATCGAGCCTGCACTCGCCGCTTCGTCAGCGGTCTTCGCCCTACACGTGATGTCAAGCCCACAGCACCGTTTCCTCGATCTACCAAATTTTCCCCCACTTGCGTTCACGCTTCGAACGAATCTATCTTTTATAGCGATATTGTATTATAGCGACTACTTTTACCTACGTTACTGTCTTTGCTTTTCTTTAATGAGTAAGAGTAATAGGAGAGCCTAGCGCCTTGAACATTTAGTACTACTCTACTAGCCCGAAATTAACCAAAATTGGAGTATAACCGAATGTTCTCCTTTACTAGCAGCCTCACGACACCTTCTGCAGCATACTCTCTTCAAGTTTTGAAAAAGATGCAAAAATTAGATACAGAAATTACTAAAATATTGTGTTATGATGTCAGTCTGTGCTTTGGAGTCAGACTGTGTTATAGATTAAAACTGTGCTATGGAGTCAATCTGTACTATATGGAGACTACCTGTGTCTAAAATAATCTCTAGTGTGTACTCACAGCGCCCCGGACGCTGGCGATAGCTCAAGAATCACCAATATGTACAAACAGCGCAGTACAAAACTACTGAATTATTGTATTAAGATGTCAGTCTGTGCTACAAAGTCAGTCTTTGTTATAAAGGCAAACTGCTACGAAGTCAACCTGTGCTACAGAGACAAACTGTGCTATGGAGACTGCCAGTATCTAAAATCATCTCTAGTGTGTACTCACGGCGCCCCGGACGCTGGCGATAGCTCGAGAATCACAGACATCGGCGCAGTACAAATTACTAAAATATTATAATAAGATGTCCGTCCGTCCTACAGGGTCATGCTTTATTATAAAGGAAAACTGTGCTACGGAGTCAGTCTGTGCTACAGAGACAAACTGTGCTATGAAGACTGCCAGTGTCTAAAATCATCTCTAGTGTGTACTCACGGCGCCCCGCACGCTGGCGATGGCTCGAGAATCACCAACATTGGCGCAGTACAGCGTATTCTCCTTAATGAGCACCACCACGGCCGTGCTGCCGGCCACCTTCTCTTGCAGCATGTCTTCTTCGAGCATAGCTTGGTCGAGATCTAGGAAGCCCTGGAAGTAATAAATAAATAGCACACCTCCCCAAGGATGGAATAGGCTAGTTTACTGGGTATTTTTTTAATTTATTTATTTAGTCCGTCAGTTAGATTATCAAAAAATATTGGACCCTTATTTTGTCTTTTGTCAATCAAACAAAGACGAAGATAAAGCGCATCAAAGTTTGGGAATAGGAGTACGTGACGTCACGCCTTGCTAAAGTGTCGCAACGCGTAACGTTACGCGGAACTTTATCTTTAACTTTATCTTAATATTTTTTTGTTTGATTGAGAAAAGAAAACATACGTGTCCAATATTTTCTGTTAATCCAACTGACAGACTAAGTAATTAGATTTTTTTAGGAAACTAGCCTATTCGATTAATATTCAATCTTATGCTACGATAAAACTTCATTGTATCTGAAATTGCGTTTTTCAATCACAAACATCAAGGAGCGAATTAAAAAAAAAAGACCTCAATTAACTCGATGAGGAATTGTTTTTTTTTTTGTTTATCAAAATACTAACTATAGTCTGTTATGATGTATATTTATTCTATTAAACCATTTGCCCGCAATGGGCAAATCTTTGATTTGAGCTCGCAACCACTTTGTAGTCCGGAGCGCGAACCACTACACCGTCAGTCAGTCACCGTCCGTAGACAGTCATCTACTAACCGTCTTATGTGTTTATTAATGAAATTACGGCATTATGGTGTCTCAAATGATTCAGGTAAATTGTTAGAGTCATACCTCACAGATAGAATTCAAAAAGTTAATGTCAATGGAACTGACTCTTCTGGAGGTCCAATACGCATTGGTGTGCCCCAGGGCTCTATATTGGGACCTCTATTATTCCTAATCCTAATCTATATAAATGACCTTCCTTACTTCACTAAAGATCTTTGTGAGATAGTATTGTTTGCAGATGATACATCATTGATTTTTAAAACTGACAGAGGTAAAGCTGCCTTTGACGATGTAAATAGTGCTCTCTCTCAAGTAGTACGCTGGTTTACAGCTAACAACCTGTTGCTAAATGCAAACAAAACTAAATGCATTAAATTCACTATGCCCAATGTGAGGCAGGTCAGTACGCATATTAATATGTCAGACGATCATATAGATGCAGTCGATTCCACAATTTTTTTGGGAATTACATTAGACTCCCGGCTCCAATGGGATCCCCATATAGTTGCCCTGTCAGGAAGGCTCAGTTCAGCGGCTTATGCAGTGAGGAAAATAAGGCTTTTAACTGATGTCGAAACGGCAAGACTAGTATACTTTAGTTATTTTCATAGTTTGTTGTCGTATGGTTTACTGCTATGGGGCTCTGCTGCTGACATTGAATCAATCTTTGTGTTGCAGAAAAGAGCCGTACGTGCAATATACTGTCTTGGACCTCGTGACTCTCTGAGGGAGATTTTTAAAGATATTAATATATTAACAGTAGCCTCTC
This sequence comes from Anania hortulata, assembly GCA_963576865.1. NCBI lineage: Eukaryota > Metazoa > Arthropoda > Insecta > Lepidoptera > Crambidae > Anania > Anania hortulata. The sequence continues at coordinate 6,340,163 of OY756405.1, read as the reverse complement.
AATACATTTTTGAAAATATTATGTACGTTCGAAAAAATCTAAGTTTGTTTAGCTTAAAAAGTGATTTTCATCATTATAATACTCGTAATAAAAATAAACTTGCCGTTCCGAGCTTCAGACTTCACAAAGTTGGTAATTCATTCTTGGGGAAATGTATTAAATTTTTTAATAAAGTTCCACAGACTCTTGTTGAACTACCTGTACATGAGTTCAAAATTCACATTAAAAAAAACCTTATGAAAAAAGGGTATTATAAGGTAGACGATTTTTGAACGACAAGAGTGCATGGACTTTACCTGCTTAGCTCGCACTTACTTCATGTCTTGTAATTGTATTTCCTGTAAAAAAGGCTGACAAAGGTTGACTGAGTTTGGTGCGCTGTTTCTTTTCATCACCAGCCGATATGTAGTCCCGAAGCGGTGGTAGGGTAAAGCTATATTTTGGGACGTGTATAAGTGCCCGGAAGAGGGCCTATATACTGAATAAATGAGTATTAATGAGTATTAATTAATGTTGTATGCCTGTTTAATAATAATATGTGAATGACATAGGCCCATTATTATCATTTTATATTACTTGTAATTGACTGTATATTTGAGCACTGTCTAAAACATGTAGCTATTTTAAGTGTGTGGTATGCACATTTGCGCTTCTAATAGCAGTTTAGTTACAACCAGGAGCAGCCATATCGTATAATTAATGGTTCATGCTTATTAGTATTATTAACATAGTTACCTGTTTTAGCGCTTCCTCAATATTTCCAAGGTGATACTCGGGACGAGCAGTTATAAACTTGTGTAGGTGCTTTCCAGCGTACTCTGCTATGTTCGCTCCTGTAACGTGAATAATAATATAATATTTAAATCATTTTGAATAATATCAAGAAAAAAAATTTTACTTGAAAAAAATTTTCAACTGTTTCTGGTGGGATTCGAACCCACGACCTTTCGCTGTCCGGGCGACTGCTCTTCCAACTGAGCTACAAAGGACATAGCAATGTTGGCGAATTTCTTCTAGTGTTTATAGCTGTTAGTAAGCCAGCATTGTCATTTTGAATAATACTTTAAATATAAGTTTCAGTATGCAGTTTTATTTATTTATACTTTATTGCACAGGCACAAAAATAAGTGGTACAAATGGCGGACTTAATGCCAAAAGCATTATTTACAAGTCAACCATGGGGACAGACGAGTAGAGCTACGAGTGCGCCTTGCCCTTCGGCGTGGCGTCTACTAGAAATAAAATAATATATAATATATGCTTTGTGTTAATTTTTTTTTTTTTTACCACACTAGTTGTAATAGCTAGGTTACTAGATTTGTAACATCTAGGATCATGATCTAGGGAACCCTGACGAGGAAGGACAAAAAATTAAAAGGAACATGGATGCGTAATTTGGACTTCTCAGTGTTTTTCAACCTGTGGGTCGCGACCCTCGGGGGTGTCGCAAAGCCTTTGTACCTGCCCCACGGTCGCAAGACGAGAGAACTACCTCAAAAATTCAATAAAATTTAAAAAGATGGATTTATTAAGAAAATGTTAACACAAGGATATTATTATATTCCTGCAATATCCGAATTCTAATTATGCAAACACATGAAAATGTGGTATGGATTAAATATTTGTAAAATAACATACATGAAAAAAGCAAAGGTTCGGAGGATCGCGAAATTTTTACTTTTTCGATAATATTATTAGGGTTGTGTCATGAAAAAGATTGGAAAACACTGATTTAAGATATTAAAGCAATAAAGCAATACACACACATATTTTTTAAGAGCTCTACCAGAGAAGTGATTTGATTTGCAAATAATAATCCATTCTATTTCACATGACAAATAAACCGACAGACAAAGGTTCCAAACTTCTTTTTATCTAACAAAATTATTGCTTTTTTACATATTCACACACACACCTCCGTGACCGTCATACACAGCGAAGAAAGCAGTGCCGGGGTCATCAGGCAGGGAGAGGATGTGTGTATGCGAGTCGTCCATGGATACTCTCCAGCCTTGCATGCACGACGAGCCAACGAGGTACCGGCTGTCCTGACATGTCGCCGACTGCTTCTCCGTCACTGGCTCCGAAAGGGTTTGCCCCATCACTCTGTAAGTTAAAATTTGAAGAATTAAACATCTATGCACTCTACAATTTCATGTCTTCATAAATATCCCACGTCAGTCCACGGCTAGACATAGGCATCTCCCAATGCATGCCACTGCGTTGATCCTCGGCTATTCGTTTCCATCCACTGCCAACAGCCTAGCGTTATATCGTCAATATATCACTATCGGCAGGCACCCTTTGTTGCACTTGCCTAGTTGCAGTCTCCACTTAAGAACACGCGTACTCCAATTATTTTATGTGTAAATATACAGGGTGTAACGAAATGGTGAAATAAAACTTTAAGGGGTTATTCTACGGCTAAATTACATCAACTTTTTCTATGGGACCAACATCGAAATCGCAAAAAAATTCCATTTCCATTCAGGGATCATGGGGAATTTTACTGGGAACGGCAAATCTCTACACAAGCTCAAAGTAAGTAATCCTAGTATTACAAGGTACCAGGCAATCAATATTGCTGGGCTAGTGTCCTAGCACACCCACACCTGAGGCGATTTGGAAAAACCATTATCTAAATTGACCCAGACTGGGAATCGCACCTGGGACTCTAGGTGTATTACAGAGCCACTACCTCTAATATGGATACTATTTATTATCCATTACCAACATAGTTTGAATTTTAAAACGAATTATATTTAAGTTCTATTAAATGTATTTTGATGATTCAAAGGTATGCCCCTTTGAACCTGAACTTCTCTCCTGGTGTATGAATCAGAATAACTGAATAACGAAATAACTGGATTCTTGGCAAAACATCATATATGATTTGCTACTTTGAAAGTATATATAATAGTATAGTACAGGTTTGGGTTACAATGTTTGTACAAAATTATTATATTTTTATGACAAAACAATGCTATCTTAGACAGGAGACCTACTGTACACAGTTTGTTTAAATCAAGCATTAAATAAAATGAATAAAAGATGAGTTTTATAAGCGGAAGAACTACTCATCCCAAATTCTTGGTAAATCATCCATGCAGAAACTAGATGAGAACACTGATGTCATTGTTATTTTTTTGTCCAAACTTTGCACTGTGCATAGAAAGCTTAAAGAATACCCGAGATACAGCAAATAATGTGTGATAAAACAAATACTCTTGATAAAATGACACCAAATATAGGTACAGAAATATCAACACTCAACAGAATAAAAACATTAGGATGTTAAAAAGCTAATGTAATGTAAATATCGGCTATAATCCTACTTACTATTTTATCAATGTTAAAATGCGATATCCTCCACAATTAAAATGTGCTTGAGCAAATTTATCGCTCTGTTTTTCCAAATCGAATGATTTAATTTCTCAAGATAAAATGCGTAGGTAAATATACCATTAAATGTCAGTTTGACACTTATGCTTTTTTTGTAAACGTAGGATGGTTATGGCAATGATAATTGAAGCCATACTCTCAATCTTTAGAGTCATTGACAGAAACTTTGATATTTTTGTACCATTCAAGGGTTTGGAAAAGGAATCTATCGATTTTCTCATGGAGCAGTTTTTCTACATCAAAATCAAATGAATGTATTTTAAAAGTCTGAAAGAATGAAAATGAGTTCTTTTCGCTATTTGCACGTTAACGAAACCCAAAGACAGACAATTTGTCTGTATCTGCCTGTTATAAAGGATTATTATTGTTCAAAACAGCTGAACTGATTTTGATGGTAAGTCAAGTAACTTTGCAAAATAATAATAATGCTACTTGTTATCCTACGTCAACAGCTTGTCCACCACCTACCACAAGAAATTAAGTTTTCTCAACTGCGGGACATACACAAAAGGCGTGTAGTGGTATGGGTATAGCGCGGGCGCGACGCCACTCCTTTCGTATTTCATGCAAATTGTATAGAAGCGTAAAGGATACACTTCCTCACCACATCAGGAGGCGTGTCGTAAGAGGTAGTCGCCGGCGCCAAATCTTATAAAACTGCCAACCCGCCTGCCAAGAGTGCCAAGCGTGGCGAGTATTGGCAATCCTCCCCCCAATGAAAATCATTGGGAGAGACCTATGTTCAACAGTGGACGTCCTGTGGCTGAAATGATGATGATGATGATGATGTAGTATAGAAGCGACGGGGTGCGAGATATACACAAACGGCGTGGGCGTGGCGCGGGCATTGGCGTGAAAAAAACGGAAGGAGGTGTTACGAGCCTGTGCCATGCCCGCGCGGCACGAGCTACGCCCGCGCTCCTCTCGCGCTGTATTATTCTGATCTATAACGAAAATTTGAGATTTTGAGGTAGGTTGATGAGCTGTTGTCTATACGTAGCTAGTAGTAAATACAAACAAGCAGGTTTTCTAACAAACATGACCTTGTACGATGTGAAACACAAACCTTATCAATTTCGATGCTGTGAGCATGATTCTACAAACAGTAACAACAATATTTTTTACAATTTTAAAAGATTCCACATTTACAAAATAATTCCAAAAAAGGTACCTGTAAATTGACAAAAAGTACGTCAAAAATGTTAGTTTTGTTGAAATGTCAACATAGCTGCCAGTTTCATAAAATAGGTACCTTTGAGTAGTTATGACTATGGTCCATGTAAAATACAGTAGTAATAAAATTATTTTACTAGAAGAATGAGCAAAAAGTACTTAACTATGCTGCCGCGCTCTGTATTGGTAATTTGGGGAAAAATTTTTCTCGCATTTTATATGAAAGTTTTGTTTATATTTAATTACAGTACTTAAACAGGCCGCTCTTTCTTATCTTATTGATTTAATCTCATCAGTTGTTGGCAGTAGAGACCAGAATCGATGGATCTGCCCGGCAGTAAAAGCTCTTAAAATGGACAATGCCCTTCCTATCCCACCCTACAGACGGTTTCTCGCAACCTTTACCAGGTAGTTATTCCACGTTATAGATGGACGTCCATCGCTGTGCTTGCCGGTACGTGGCCTCCATTCCAGAACCTTTCTGCCCCATCGGCCGTCAGTTCTACGTGCTATGTGCCCCGCCCACTGCCACTTCAGCTTGCTAATCCGTTGGGCTATGTCAGCGACTGTTGTTCGTTAACGGATCCCATCATTTCTAATTCGATCTCGCAAAGAAACAACGAGCATAGCCCTTTCCATAGCATGCTGTGCGACCTTCGCTTTCTTATGAGGCCCATAAGGGAAAGGCCACATTTCAGTTTCACATAATGTCATCACTCGTAAGTCGTAACACACACTGGTTGTAGACTTTCGTCTTTAGGCACTGAGGTATTTTGGACGAGAAGACGTTGCGTTGTTTCCCGAATGCTGCCCAGCCGATACTTCTCAAAATCGGACCTACCGAACTGGATCACTTGTCCCAAGTAGACATACTTATTTATCAACAATGTTGAGAGTAGAGCTCCCAACTGATACTGGGTAGGACGCAACATGGGCATTCGACAGACCCTCGTTTTGTCCATGTTCAACCGAAGGCCTACCTGTTGGGAAACTCGATTGAGGCCATCGAGCATAGTGCCGAGGTCTTCAAGCGATTCTGCCATGACCACAATATCGTCGGCAACCCGAAGGTAAGATGGTCGACAATCATCATCATCATAGTTTCAGCCATAGGGCGTCTACTGCGTCCAGCGTCACCCTGCAACCTTTACCAGGGCGTCTGTCCACCTTGTGGGTTGACGTCCTACGCTGCGCTTGCCGGTACAAACATTGGTCGACAATGAATCACCAAAACTTTCAAGAGCTGTAGGTAATTCTACTCCTAGAAACCTGTAAAAACTTTTTACTTATGTTAAGAGGATGTAGATAATTTAACTGGCTACATTATGTATAGGTACATAGTTTTTCTCCAAATGCCATAACTTCTTTTGAAAATAATTTTATTTATTTATCGGGATATGATTCACTGTGTACACTCAATGGTACTCAATGAACCGGGGGCCGGCCGGTACACAGTGAACCGTGTGGGCAAACAATAACCATTACAATAACCAAAGCCTGAAAATTATTAGATTATAATTAATGCAGTGAAATAAAACTCACATACTTATTTTAATTAATTATACACGGTGTACAAAGGAATAGGACACTCCTTCAAACCACGTAATTAGCTGCTGCTCAACAACAACTTTACAAGAAATCGTGAATTGTTTTTTTTTGTGCTATAAATAAATTAACGCCACCTTGATGATACTGTATGGAGCAACTGTTTTTTTTACAATTTCGATGTTGCTCCAATAGTAAAAGTAGTTGTTATACCTATGAGCAGATGGTTACGTGGTTATAAAGAGTCATCATCAATCCCGGTTGCGTCAAAAGCTGTCGCTTTGGTGCCCAGGGTCCGCTTTCCATGATTTAATCCTCCACTCTGCACGGTCTTGAGCGTCTCTAGTTGTGAGATCATTGGCACGCATGTCAGCCCTCACGACGTCAAGCCAGCATTTCTTGGGTCTACCCCTTTTGCCAGGACCGGGCGGTGGCGGCATGGCCAGACATTTGTTTCTTAAGTAGCTTGCCGGTTTCCGCAAAACATAGCCGTAGGTACGTGGTTATAAATAAAGAGTGTCCTATATTTTTGTACACTGTATATTTAAATTAGTTATTTTTTATTCAGTATGAACGAGCGACATTTTAGGTCCAAAGAGGTAGGTATTTCGTGTAAAATTCTCAATTTTCATTGTTCAAACAAAATTTCTAGATTTTTGTCGAACCGTAGTGGACTAGTATTTTTTATACAAAGTCATTTTCAAGTGGACTAAGTTTAAGAGAAAGGAAATCATATCCGAATTCCGACTGTCCCCATGGTTGACTGATCGAGAATGTTTTTAGGATTAAGTCCGCCATTTGTACTAAGTACCTACTTATTTTTTGTTTGTACAATAAAGTATAAATAAAATAAAAAGATGATCTAGGTACTTCGCTGAAATTAAAAAAAAACACGGGTGGTAGGTAGGTACTTACCAAAGTGGTTCATTCCTTACAACCCCACACTTAAACATTTTAAAATTATGTAGCCAAATGCGCTAACACGTGAAGTTTAGTAAAACTATCATAAATAAAAGAGCAATAACCAATTAATTTATCAAGCCAATTGATATTCAGCTACTAGTTAGTTACACACGTAAAATGAGACGAAAATTTTACTTGCGTTATTTTTTTAGAAATTTCAACAGACGTACAAGGTCGCTTGGGCTGCTCGCTGGCTCTCCGTCGAATGGGCAAGAACGTTTAGGTATTTATTGTATTTTACACCAAATGGTAACGTCGCATTTTTGATTTATTTGCATGGTTCCCTCTGTACTTCTAGTTCATTGTCAACCACCCGACCCTACTCGCCGTTAATGTTGATGCCGAATCCTTTCCATTCCAGGAGCTTGAAAGCGTCCTCCAGTTCCAATGCAGCGGTGAACAGTTTCGGAGATATAGGTAACATCTCCCTTCCTGCTGCAAAGAAATCGTCTTCATGCTCCTCTCTTGTACTCGGACCGACACAGCGGCGTTTTTGTATAAACACTTTGCAGCACCTCGATGTATACCTATATACCAATAGTAATATGGCACCGCTGGAGAGACTAGCACTGCCCAGGTCTCAATCGAATCAAAGGCCTTCTCATAGTCCACGAACGCCAAGCATAGTAGCAAGTTATACTTCTCGGTCTTCTGTATAACTTGCCGCACTTACCCCCTAACTGACACTGCCCTACCCTAATCAGTTACTTTTGGAGTCGGTGCAAACGGAAACATTGAATCTCTCATCGGCTGGCACCGACTCCAAAAGTAACTGATTATACCTTACGTGTTAAGATTATTTTTAGCTTTTTGGTTTTGTGAAGTCTGTTTTTATTTTTTTATTAAATTTACTTACTTATTTCATCAATTTTTAGTGATGAAACAGATCTTAGAATGCATACAAATTTAACTGCTGAACACCTTTCATTTACTATTATTCCACTCTTAGGGGGGTTTTTTTCGCAAATGTTTAATTATAGTATCTTTGAAGTTTAAGCTATTCAAAAAAGAATCATCAAAATCAGTTCACATTTGTCAAAGATATTGATATAAAAATATTGGCGTGGTATGGAGTTCATGCAATGTTTGATGATTCTTATAGATCATCAGAATTTGACCAAATTTTTATATAAAAGTATTACCTTTCGAACAAAAAAATAATTATCAAAATCGATCAACGTAATAGTAACGAATGATCACTATAAACATACATAAAAAAAAGATTCCGAGGAATTGAGAACCTCCTTCTTTTTTGAAGTCGGTTAAAAATACTTACTTAATTGAATCATTTATAGATTTTTTGAATCGTTGTTTTAAGTATCACAGTTAGCCCGAAGCATCGAGCACTACTTACTTACCCTATAGAGCAGTAATACGGATCATCTTTCTCCGAAACTAGTTAGTGATTTTTCACTTACATTTAGTAGGTATAAAATGACAAGTCCTGTCAACGCTCGCCCATACAAAAACAGTCCAGATACAGATTTGAAACAGCGGATTTTTTTGTCGAACAAATCATATGACTTTACTACTAAGGGCAGGGATGGCGAACCAATGGCACGCATGCCATTAGTAGCACGCGACACAATATTTTGGGCACGTCACTAATATCAATCACAAAGTTCATTAAGCAATACAAAAAAGAGTAAAATGCGAAAAAAAAATACACGTATAATTTAAACATTGCAAAATGTGCGTAACTTTTTGTAGTAAATAAAGAATTTTGTGTTCATATCATTTATTATTATTGTCCCAATAATCACAGAGACACGTCGGCACGTCTATGACCTGATAAAACTTTTCTATATACATTGACTTATATGTTAAACTGTTGCCACTAACGTGGCCCTAAAGTGGTCCTCTTTAGACCGAAGTGACGTAGTCGGCTGTCGGCTGTGGTCGAGAGCGAAGGTACGTTAAAATTAGGAAAATGATAATATTTGTCGTGTTTACTACGACAAAAGCACAACTAATAAAAAGTACGATATTTAATATGTCAGGTAAGTCGAAAAAGAAACATATTTACATTGTTTTAGAAATTTTGTTTCCATTCTCAACGTTTGACATAATAGAAAGCAACGCATGGTGTGTTGCTGTTTAATCGTTTACGACACAGTTTAGGGTAGTTCTAATAGATGGCGTTAGTGTGTCATGTTGTATGGTAAGAGTGATTTGTTCTGTAAGCCGTATCTTTACTATTTAAATCAATGTCTTTATAAAAATGGCACGTCGATACGTAAAAGTTCGCCAGCCCTGCTTTATTGTATGTGCTCCATGGCCCGAAGTAACGCAGCATTTTGTCACTTACACTGTATTAGACTTGTCATTAATTGCTATCAACGAGCAAAACATTGCCAATACAGTGTCGACTGGTGGCTGATTTATTATGATTACCCACTTACCTAATCTGCGCAGTTCCGCTGATATCTGAAACCTGATTATGGCATCATTTTCGATGGCTGAGGCAACGTAGAGTTTGGTTTACATCAAGACATCGAGCTCATCCCTATAGAGCAGCAATACGAACCAACTTTCTGCGAAACTAGTTAATGATTTATCATGATATTTATCTTTTTTCTTCCGATTTCCGACCCTGGGTTAGCGTTAAAAAAAGCAGGAAAACTCCTTTTTTATTCCGTTGTTTTTTTTTTCTATGTTTTATTGAAAAGTTTCTTTTTTTCTTCAAATGTAACCGAGAATAATGAAAAATACTGTTTTTATAAAATTTTTGGCATAAATTTAAGTAGGATACATCACGAAAAAATAATTGGGTAGAATAAGATATTTTTGTAATACTTCATACCTGTCAATAAAACCTGTTTCTAACTTTAATATTTCAATGCAACATACGAAAAAATCATTTTTACACCTTTTTTTTTCATTTGAATCTTGATTGATTTTTTTAATGTTAAGTTGGAAAAATACGATTTAGTGTTTTATTTCATGAAAAAAAAACAAATTGTCTTACCAGAATTTTGAACGCTAGCCATAGTAAAGGTTCATTTTAATTTATTTAAAAGCTTTTCCCTCGTCTAACCATTCAGCCTGTATACCTGTATGTACTAAATATTATGGTTGGAATGGTCACCCATCCAGTCACAACCGCGGCGTGGGTGGCTTAACTTTGGTAATCACTACCAAACCGCTGCCGCCACAAGCCACAAGGACCTTAACTTTACAGAAATATATAACGAGTACCTATATGCGAAAAGCACTTCCTTGTCGTCATTCATTCTCATTAAACAAAATATATCTATAACAAGAGCGGCCTTGAATTTAGAAATAGATCTCAGTGATTAATATTCATGAATGGTCCTTCGCCTTATTCCGTCAAGCGAGAAACATGTTTTTCAATAAAATCTCCGTAGTTTTACTAAGAATTGAATTCAACTCTGATTATGTACCTTTTTACGGCTGGTGTGAGGAGTACAAAAGCCCCGATGCAAGTCAATGTTTTTGAATCCTGAAGACAATAATTTCAAAAAAGTTTTAAATAAGTACTTAGGTCAATATTTAACTTCCAACATTTCATTACAGACACCGGGACAGGTGAAACCAAATAAAAGCTTTTAAAATAATGTTGAGTATGGCTAGGAGTGGACGGGAATAGGTTGGACTACCAGCGAAAGGACAGAAAAACGATTTAAAATATCTATTAAGGCAGGTAGATTACATAGTTAACCTTTATACCTATCGCCGCGAAAAGCTCCCTTTGATTGAATCATTGCGGCGTTCCCCGATTCTGATAGCGAATCACTATCGCTGATTTACCGGTTCAAATTGCCATTCAATATCGTATTCGCAGTTTCAAATTACAAGTTATCAGGGGGAGCATGACGAAACGAACGTCGCCGGTGACACTACTCAGTATCGTGGGACGGCGCGGCGCGAAAGTGCGTGCCAGCCAGTGTTTACGCTTTTCAATTTCGAATTTCGAATTTTATTTTGTTATTTTCAAGTTTGTGTTTTTTTAATCATGGCTTGTCCAATGAGGTGAGTTTATTATTTTCTTTTATAAAGTTATTTAAAAAAAACAAATTACTTATCGTTATTTTTTTCCTCTATTACCGAATTAAAAGTTTTTAAAGAAAACAGGCAAATACCATTAGACTTACAAATGAAGTAGCATTCATGATTTTGAATTAATTTACCATATTATCTGTATCAAATGCCAAGCCGCCATGAGGTATTTTTAAATGCAGCGGAAACTAAATGATGCATTCTATTTTAATAAAATAGCACACATGCTATTTAAAATAAATCACTAAAACATCAAATAATTGCAAGACTGTGTTTGTGATTATTTTATAACAAATAATATAAACATTTATCTTATAACTAACTACCCTCCATACGAGTCCAATTAAGTATATTTAAATTAAAAAAAACATCTTTTCTCGGACATTAATTCGTAACCCCTAACTCCGTGTCTGGTCTCTGGTCTCAATGTGTCCCAAGCTGTGTACCTAAATCATAATTTCTATCTTTTTCTAAGTCTTTTCCTTCGTGGATAAATATTACCTTGCTATCTATTTACTATTACTTCATAATGTCCTGGAGGCAGGCGCTAAAGAAGCCTCAACTATGGGTTCCCTTCCTAAAGTATCAGTTATCGGATCTAGTGTCACTTTTTATTTGCGCAGCTTTAGACAGAAGAATTACCTAAGACCGAGCATGTTAACAAGAAATAAGTTCAGTAATCAGATTTGTTATTGTTTAAAAATTGTTATGTTGGTATGGATAACGCATTTTATCTTTACGCTGCTTGACGTCTTCCTTGCTCCTGATAGCAAATATATCTCTTCCTGACCTATAAATAAAAGGTTGAACTACAGCCGTCAATGAAAATATCACCCAAAACGATAGTCAAATATTTAGTTTTTACAATAGTACCTACCAGCCGCCATCCACATTAAGTCTTCAAATATTGTCAAATATTGTCAATCATTCTGCCGTTGTAACGTAAAAGAGCAAAATAATAATTTTTTAAACGTCAGGAAAACTGAGCCCAGACTCGACGGTCTTACTTGTAGTCTTTAAAGAGTTCCATTATCCACCTATTCTGACTCCATCATCAATAAATCAGCTTGATGGTAACAAAATTGTGTCTCATCCGAGTGACACATGCAGTAACCTACATACAAAAGTTGAAATCAATAGGTACGACAGTAAAAACAAATATTCTAATCGACTTTCAAGATCAATTCCAGTAATTTAACAAAAGTCACAATCCAGTATCGATCTGGATTTCAGTCCCAGTAACGTTACTATTAACAAAGGTTTATTAAAACCTTCGTAATGCCACTAAAAATGGAACAAAAAAACTTATTTTGGTTTCTTTCATTTTCAGTCTCATTACGAACTATAATTTTATTTTATTTACGACAATACCGTTTTAGATAGATAGTAATGTCACTGGGAGCGGATCGACACCGGATTGCGACTATTGTTAAATCACGAGAATTGGGCCTCTGATTACATCGAGAGTTAGTAACAAGTGAATTTACTTTACTAAAAAACGTGTTAAAAACATTTTTTTGTGATTATAAGAACTAATAAATAGTATTTAGTTAGATACTACGGCAAAAACTTCAACGTTTAAGTTACATGTTATATTAGCTTGCCCATAAACAGTATTTTCGCTAAATTTCGCAAAAACACCTTACCGTAGTCTTCTTACCCTTCGCCTTAATCAGAATCTGATAAGAAAACTCTATTCCCTTAATAATCAAAGTGTATGAGATATTTTGAGAATGAGCAGACCGATCTGGCAGAATCAAAAAAAAAAATTCACCCTACTCATGCTAAAAAGAACGCAAGCGCATGTCTAGAACAGGTTCTTCGCTTGAGGACTGGTAATTCGAGTTCGCATCAGTATTGAACCTGTCAATCATTATCAGGTGAAAAAATATGTAGGTACAGTCGACTGTAGAAATTTGTATCTACTAAATCAATAAATTACATTGTAGGTACTATGTACTAGAGAGAGAGAGAGAGAGCTTGAAGACGCATATGTCGAACAGTGAACCAAACACATATTATTATGCTGAAGAAGAGAAAGGAATAATGAAATATGTAATATTTATCCAGATAGATGGATAGATAGACACTTTATTGCACAAAACATTAAGGTTATTACACACAAGACACAGTTATGTACAATCAGGCGGCCTTATCGCCAAAAGCGATCTCTTCCAGACAACCTTAGGGCAGAGGAAATTAAGTTTTAATACCAGATATATTTATTTATTTAAAAACTTTATTGCACAAAACTTTAAAAAGTGTACAATAGGTGGACTTAATGCTAAAAGCATATATACTAACAACCTGGCAAACAATAACATACTCCTTAATGCCAAGTGTATTAAGATATATTATACCTATGTATAAAAAATCTTGCCCTTTTACGTAGCTATGTATGTTCTTGAAAAATCAGGGACATATTTTTAAGAGTTTACATACACATTTGAAATAATATCAAAAACATATTTATGAAATTAACGATACTTTAGATACTTACATATTTATACACTTGACTATACTTACAGTCATTATAGTAAACATCAGAAGTTGGTTTAGATTTCTAAATAGAAAGTATTTAAATACTTACTGTTTCTGGCCCCGACTTTGTCTGCGTATACATTTCAGAAATAGGAAAGAATAATTAAACAAAAAAACATGTCAAAAATTATTAAGTTAGATTAATCCCGATCATATTCAACCCGATTGATGTAGTGGTAGTGACGCGGTAATTCGCGGTGTGCTGGGTTCTCTAGAAAAATACATCGTCTATATAGTACCTCGGTATACCAGGATGTTAATTCCTTTCTTCGAAACCATGACAAAAGTACCTGAGACCAATAGTGAAATCGAAAAAAAAACTGTTGTTCAATACATTTTAATTGCAATATAATTTTAAGAAACGAAGCATTGGACCCATAGTAGAAGTTTATATCTTTAAGAACAATTGCGTATGTCTCTCGTCTAACCTAACCTAACAGTCGTTTTCTTATGAAAAAACCATTAAATTCTAATCTTCAACCATATTAAAATTCCATGTTTAAACCATTTAATAAACAATACATGACAAGAGACGACACCACACCATATACCTTTATCTTGGCAGCCTATAACTAAGACGACGCTTAGCTCTAAGTCAGTATAACTCAAAATATGTATCTTACTTGTATTAGTGTTTGTCTTGTTGGTTGTCCTGATAAATAAAATAAAATAAAAATCTTAATAACTTAAATGTTTCTAGGTTTTAAATTCAAGATATAAGTACCTACTAATAAAGGGGATCCTCTAAATAAAATGGTACATATGAACTCATTAAAAATTGATACGGAAAACGCGCGAAAGCACAATTACGACGCATGAAGAAGTACGCTACGCTCCGATGACAGCTGACAGCTAGTGCCGGAACCACTCATAGGGATGTTTCCAGCAATCGATTCCCCGCTAACACTACCAACCTACACATCCAGCTTAATCTTAAACTCAAAATTCCTCATCACTGCACCAAAAATCTTTGTTTTTTTTAACTAAAAATATATTCTTCTCTCATGCTGCATAATGTCCTATCAGCATCTCCGATAACCGCAAAAATTCAACTAACTTTTTGCTCTTTATATTTTCACAAATATCCTTTTGCACAGCATAATAATAAGGATTGTAAGATACAAGGAAAGTCATATTATGTGTTTACAGCAATTCACATTTACTCAAGTGGTGTACAAACTTACATTCGCGCAATGTCAAATTGTCTCATAGAATCGTTTGTCCTGATACCAATTTGTTTTTATTTATTTTCAACCGACTTCAAAAAAGGAGGAGGTTCTCAATTCGACTGTATGTTTTTTTTTTTTTTGTATGTTTGTTACGCTATTACTCCGCCAATTATGAATCGATTTTAATGATTCTTTTTTTGTTTGGTAGATCATACTTCAGAGGTGGTCCCATATAAATTTTATCGAAATTGATTTAGAACTTTTTGAGAAAATCAACAAATATATACCCAGATAATATTTTGGTTGTGGTTCTTGTTACCTATCTTCGACAAATATGAGCCGATTTTGATGATTTTTGTTTTATTGAATAGCTTATACTTCAAAGATAATATGATAAAAGTTTGCAAAATAAAAATCACCCCTAAGGGTAGGAAAACAGGGGATGAAATCGGTGTTCAGCAGTTAGATTAGGATTTATCACTAAAAATTGATGAAATAAGTAAATTTTATTAAAAAAAATAAAACCGACTTCAAAACACTAAAATGCTAAAAATAATCCTAACACTTAAGTACCTAATCAGTTACTTTTGGAGTCGGTGCAAACAAAAACATTGAATCTCTCATCGGCTGGCACCGACTCCAAAAGTAACTGATTACGTACTTAAGTGTTAGGATTATTTTTAGCATTTTAGTGTTTTGAAGTCGGTTTTATTTTTTTAAATAAAATTTACTTATTGTTTCTTAAGTTGACATATTATGTAGGATTAAATAATTATCATTTAACGTTTTTCTTTCTTTCTTTCATGTTTCATCGAAAAAGAAAAGTCTTTTATGTAAAGAAATCAAAACTTTGCTTAAAAAAATTAAATTATGCCATCGGCACATATGTGCAATTGATTATATTGTTTAAAAATATTTTTAGGACTATAGCTTCCTTTTAAGGCCCATTACGAGTATTATTGTAGGAACTAATGTTATTTAGTCATTCAGACCCAGTTAAGTATTAAGACAGCTACGTAGTCATAGGTATTTTATCTGTAATGATCTATAACATCCCACGGTAGGTACAGTACCGATATCCGTATAACACAAACAAAACAAGGCAATTCAATTTAAAACAATTTTTAGACATAGTTAGGTATCTTTGTTTTGCCAATGTCACACAAAAAGATAAGCCTAAAACATCGGCGAATTGTTTTTCTAGGTCAGCAATCGATGAGATCGGGCAAGATGGCGACCACCTCGGCAACGAAGCTGGCATGCTGTACGGAGAGTACCTCATGCTGGACAAGCTGCTCAGCGCGCAGCGAATGCTCAGCGCTGACTCCGCCAACCCTGTGCACGACGAGCACTTGTTCATTGTCACACATCAAGGTAAAGTAGCTGCCTTTAGTACTGACTCTGCCAACCCAGCTCATAGTAATTCGTAATAATTTATTTATTGCTTCACTGGTATAAAGTACGTCCAACACATAAGCCCTCTGTATCCCAATTGTAGTGAAACTTTGGCTAATTGATTTAGATTTTTTTGATACAAGCCGGAGAGGTTTTTTTAATTAAATTGATGACTAGGCGGATGAAGGCGTGGGCAACACCTAGTCATACTATAAAAAGCAGAGCAGTAAAAAGCAGCACTGCTTCAAGAGCTCATAGCTATGGGAAGAGCGAAATCCACTCTATTGCTTTTTAGCTATGATTGATTAACTCCAAATTCTTTGTTCTTTCATATTACCTTATCCTTTCCAGCATATGAGTTGTGGTTCAAGCAAATCATCTTCGAGGTGGACTCGGTGAGATCTTTGCTGGATGTCGAAGGTCTAGACGAGAGCCACACCATGGAGATCCTCAAACGGCTTAACAGGATTGTACTTATCTTGAAGGTAAAGATACCCTTCTTTATCTACCATAAACGTCCATCTAAGTTGGTTTAGGATCAGATAAATTGTTCCACCAGCCCCACAGCCGGATTTTGGCTTAAACTTACATTTTGTATCTTAAAAAACGGACAGGAAACTCGGCTATATGGTCTGAGTTAAGCGATTGTAGTCAGAGGCCTTTGGCTTGGACTACATGCATCCAGAATTTTTCAGAACTCCACCATACCAAAAGCCTCCGGACAACCCCGGGTTCAATCCGATTTGTATGGGATTCTGAAAAATTCCGGATGCTTGTAGTCCGAGCCTTAGGGCGGCATAATAACATCTGCCAGTAAAGTTAAGCCACTGGCCTTACAACACCACTTCACCCATCCACACCGGGCCCTCGTGATGAAGTATGGCCCAAACCACTACACAGTTGAGGTGAGGCCTGTGCCCTGAAGCCCAATGCCAGTAATTTGGCAATAGCCGCAATCCGGTATCGATTCGCTTCCACTAACATTACGATAACAAACGGTATTCTCGGTAACTTTTAAATTGACGTACAATTATGAAAACTATTCCAATACGACTGAAAATAAAGCAAAAAAAATAAACAAATTTTGGTTTCTTCCATTTTCAGTCACATTACTACACAACTTTATGTGATTTTTTTTGGGTTTACGAGAATACGGTTTGTGATCGTAATGTTACTAGGAGCGGATCGACACCGGATTGCGACCATTGTCAAATAACGGGAATTGGGCCTCTAGAGTGAAACGTATATAGGCATACTTTGCTTTCTTATGCAGTTGGACTAGATAATATGTTCTTGTTTACTTAAATCTTGAAAAGACCCAATTCTGGTGTCCGAATTCCTAACCGGTCACGCACACGCCTATCCGCCCGCTATCGGAGCCCTGACATGTGACGTGACCTGACCTGCGCGGGAGCAGATAACCGATGAAAACCAGACGCGAACGGCGACACCGACTACGCACTCAGTATCGTCATCGAGTTTGACGTTCCACTGATCCCTAACGATAAATAATGTTTGATGTGGTTCCCTAATTCTTCATTATGGTAATAGAATCCAGGCGGTTGTACCTAAGTCATTAATATTTATAATGTATTAAATATTTTTATTCGTTATACTCGTATACAAGCTTTGCTTAGTTTGAGATTATAAATAAAATAAATAGGTTTCACAATCACACCAATTATTTCTCTAGCCCCAATCTTAGCAAAGCTTGTACTATGGCGACTTAATAATGAATAAACATACTTAAATACTTTTTAAACATCCATGACTTAGGTACAAATGCTCGTCGTGCTCATCACACAAACATTTGCCCCTTGCGGGATTCGAACCCGCAACTGCTGGCTTTGTAGTCCAGAGCGCGAACCACTACACTAGACGGTCGTCGACGGTCGGTCAGTGTGTTACGACACAAGTTTTTTTACCAGTTTTTTAAAGTAACTCCATTGCAGAGTTCAAACCATTCTTTAATCGCATAGCATGGATATTTAAAAGGTATTTCTCATACTATGTTTTGTCATAATGAGCTAACCAAACCAAATAAGCCAAAATGGTACGTCGGTAATTTTTCAATTTCGAAAAAAAAATACCTAAAATGTAATGGTACATTAAACATCCAAAGTAGCGTAACTATCTAAATTTTCCTGAAGAATGTCATTGCAAAACATTTATAGTCTGAAAAAACACCACGCAAAACTCAAATAAAGAAGTCAGGTTATTGTGACGTTAAGTTTAGAAGGGTCAGTTAGTTTTGAAAAATATTTTTGATCAGCTGACTGCACTTTTGATGCTACTTTTGATGCTGACTGTACTGCCATAAAACGTGAGAATGGGACCTAAGTTTCAGAATTCACTCGAGATTCATGTTCCGATCAAATTACTTGCCAGCTTTCTTTAATTATTCCGCTTTCTCGGCCGCCAGTGGCATCGAACTACATAATATTATTGTAGTTAAGCGATAAAATTACAACATTCTGTTGATTCGACGCGCTTTGGATTCCGTAACAAAATATTTTTATTGCGTGAACAAGACTACTTTATACTGATTGAAGACCCGATTGGAGTGGCGCGGTGATCCGCCTTGAACACACACGGTTCCGAGTTCGATTTTCGGTTCGGGTCAGTTCAGAAAACCTATTCTAAGTATGCTCGGGTCTGGGTGTGCTTGGAGACTCCTTTGGACTGTCGTAACACATTATTTTCTTCGAAATTATGACAATTGATGTGTTGTCTCAGTTCTCTGATATACAGGGTGTCACGTAACTCAAGAATAACCTTATTAATACAGATATTCTTTACATCAAGGTAAACAACTTTTGTTCTATGACTTATAAGGTTATCCTATTTACTTACTACATCTATAAACTTAAAAACAATTTGGAAGTCAATGGGGGAGGCCTGTGTAGACGTCCTATGGCTTGATGATGATGATAAAACTTAAAAACATTACAGAGCCTTATTGACTTAAGGGTCCTGTTTTTAACTAAATCTAACTGACAACAAAAACCAACATAACAACTGGAGGTGATAAATACAAGCACGAAGCACGGAGATCATCACTGTTCCCAGGTCATCTGGGGTCGGCGCAGTATGTCTTTCTCTTCCATGCAATCCGGTCACTCGTCATTGAATCATTCACTCCCGTCTCAGTCATATCGCTCCTCACACAACCCATCCATCTCTTCTTAGGTCGTCCTCTACTTCTCCACCCATCAATACACATATCCATCACTCTCCTTGTTACGTGCTTCTCATTACATGTTATTACCAAGACAAACGGTGTCTTTTTATCTTTTTTGCTACAGGTGCCACTTTCATACTTCCTCTAATATATTCATTCCTTATCTTATCCGTTCTCGTTACCCCACACATCTACCTTAATATTCTCATTCTCACGAAGCACGGAAATGCTTGTGATAAATGTCACTAAATCAATATGGTTAGAATGGTCACCCATCCATTCACAACTGTGGCGAAGGTGGCTAAACATTAGTAATCATTACCAAAGCGCTGCCGGTGAGCACAAGCACCCCAACCTTTTACTCGTCCGAATTTAGTTTGTGTAGGTAAGTAGGTAATTAAGCGTCTATGTCTAAAACAATGGGCTAGTTTCCTAAAAAAATCTAATTAGTCCGTCAGCTAGATTAACAGAAAATATTGGACACGTATTTTTTCTTTTCTCAATCAAACAAAAAATGATGAAGATATAGCCCGTTAAAGTTTCGCGTAACGTCATGCCTTGCGACACTTTTTAGCAAGGCGTGACATCACATGCTCACTTTAATGCGCTTTATCTTCGTATTTTTTTGTTTGATTGACAAAAGACAAAATATGGGTCTAATATTTTTTGATAATCTAACTGACGGACTGATTAGAATAATCTTTTTTTGACCCAGGAAACTAGCCTATTACGTAATTGTTTCCAGCTTCTGGTAGACCAAGTAATGATCCTGGAGACGATGACTCCACTCGACTTCATGGATTTCAGGAACTACCTTCGACCAGCCTCAGGCTTTCAAAGCTTACAGTTTCGCCTTCTCGAAAATAAGGTAAGCACAGATAAGATATATTACACTTGAAAAAAACTTGACTGCCTCAGGTGGGATTCGAACCCACATCTCTTCGCTATCTGGGCGACTTCTCTCCAACTGAGCTACCAAAATTTATTTTAAGTGTTTCGCTGTTTTAAAGCCAGTGTTGTCTTATTAATATTTTAGTTTACGTAATATTAATAAAATCAAGTGTATCTGTTACAGTCAAAGCTAAACCCAAACAGGCAAAATTAGTTGACTGCACAGGTTCGTTAATAGTAGTTTTGCCTAAAAATCATTGTTTTATATTGCTTTTGACTGAAAATTTGCAGTCAAAAGTAGTTTTGACTAATGCCCTTGGTCAAAACTATTTTGAGATAGTTATCCATAGTTGTCAATTTAGTCTTAGATATTATTTTAATAGTTTAGACTGATTATGCAGGCAAAACTACTTTTGACCTGCTTTATTAGGCAATAGTATTTGTGACTGATTATTCAGTCAAAACTAATATTGACCAACCTGTGCAATCAAAACCTTTTAACTGATTTTGCCAGTTAAAAGTACTTTTGACCAGTTAAGAGTTTTGACTGTAGCATATCTAATAATTTATGTAATTTTATTTTATATTAGATTTATCTAGCAAGTATGAACACAACATTTACAACTCGTAGGTCCAACAGCAATCAACATCAATATTTATTCTGCCATCACAAACTTTATCAAAATTTATTATGTAATGTTTACAGGTTGTATAAGAAGTAGATAGGCAAGATGGATCTGTTGCATTACCTAACTACTTAGTAATTTCTTATTCAAATCTTTGTTTGCTTACTAAGTGATGTACAGTCAACGGCAGGTCAACCTGCCTAAAAAGTTGAAGGACATTTATCCGATTTTTAACTTTAAGTCCAAAATGTAGAGATCTTTATCAATTGAGAATTTTTTTCCAGCTTGGCCTAAAACAAGCCCTCCGAGTGAAATACAATCAAAACTACCAGACCGTTTTCGGGGACGACCCCGCGGCCATGGACGCTCTACACAAGTAAGTTTAGTTATTAGTTAATATTGTTGTATTTGAGAGAGTTTAAGATTTTAATATTGTTGATATTTTTGTATTAGTTAGTCCATGTGACGGGATTGGAGTCTCGAAAATGTATACCGCATTTTCCGAGTTTATTCGAAAATATTTTTTGCAATGTAACTAAGTACATAACTATTTGGATTTTTTCACATGAGGACTTTTTGACATTTTGAGGTTCCTACGGAACCCTAAAAGTACTAGGTTTGGACCAGGGACCACTTACTTATAATGTTCATTGACACATTAAAGGACCATTTGGGCTGCGTTTGGTGCCTAGCGACCGCCAAAATCCAATACTTTAATACTTTTCAATTTGGTTAATCTTGTAACTTTGAATGCTTCTTGTTGCACAATAGCCAAGCTAATCCAACAAAGCCATAATGTAATGTTTTATCTACCTACTCCAGGTCAGAAGAAGAACCCGCACTCCTAGCTCTGATAGAACGGTGGTTAGAGCGCACTCCGGGGCTCAACGCACACGGGTTCAACTTCTGGGGCAAGTTCCAAGCAGCTGTCAACAAGACTATCAAAGAAGACATCGATATTGCCTTGGTAACTAACACAAACTTAATACAGGGGATTGCATTCAATCCTACTTTTAAAAAGTATAATTACTAAAATTTTATTAAAAATGTAATATTTTTCAGATTTTTTGTTTTAAGTCAACGGAAAGTATCAATAAAAAACCCCTATCAATTTTTATTTCCTCTAGAGCGTCAAAATATAAGAACGTTTTTTGCGGCATACCTAAACGGCTGTATCTTTTTAACCGACTACAAAAAAAGGAGAAGGTTCTCAATTCGGTTGTTTTTTTTAAACTGTTTGTTACCTCAGATTTCCGCCATTAATAAAACGATTTGTTTCTTTTTTTTTACGCTACCTTAGAAGTTTAATTTTTCACAGCCTTCAAGGGACTGTTGATTTAAGTATATTATGGTTTTAATTTCAACTCGATACCGCCACGCGTTCCCGAGATAAAGGGTCTTGTAGACAAATGAACAAACATACAGACGGACAACAAAGTGATCCTAGGGTTCAGTTTTTTCCTTTTGAGGTACAGAACTCTAAAAAACAATCGTGATAGATTGATAATTTATTTGCAGCGTGAACCAAACGAGACGATCCGCCGTCACCGCATGCAGGATGCTGAGAACCGGCGCGAGATTTACCGTTCCATCTTCGACCCTGAGGTCCACGACGCTTTACGCTCCAGGGGAGAAAGAAGGTATACCCTGGACTGGTGAATAATATTAAACAAAATTACAAAACATTAGAGGAGTCACTTAATTTAAATCATCATCATTCGCCTGCCCTGTTCCCAGGTCATTTGGGATCGGCGCAGTGTCTTTAAATAAAATATAAAAACTTAATTTAACTCATTAAGCATTCGAGACACAATAGAAATCCCATTGTTATGTTGACAAATAAATTACCAATTTAAATAAAAACAATGTAAGTAAAACCTAGTATTTCTTGTAAAAGTAGGTACTTTTAGATAATGTGAGATTAGATCAACTTTAGAACATTTAGCAAAAATATTTCTGTCTTATAGTTCTAATAATCTTGTGAATTGTGTAACACAAGACAGGGAACGCAAAATTATTCTAAAACAAGAATTTGTTTTTAAAAAAATCCTGTTTATTTACCATCAGAAAAGAAAACTCTAGGCCTAAACGTTCTAGTATTTGTCGAAATGCAGCACCCCATACTAACTGTTGTTACTTGCCATATCTTCTCCCGAAGCAGTTATCATACAATACTCCGTGTGCAAATGTACGACAGAGGTCCTGCCAAACAGGTCATTATTTATTTATACAGTCCTTAGAGAGTAACCTCAGAAGTAGAACACAGACAAACCTAGTTTCTAAGTCGCTTTTCTTTCAGTCAAACGCTCTGAATTAATATCAATGTTATCCAGGTTGTCGCACAAAGCCTTGCAGGGCGCCATCATGATCACGATCTACCGCGACGAGCCGCGCTTCTCGCAGCCGCACCAGCTCCTCACGCTCCTCATGGACATCGATAGCCTCATCACCAAGTGGCGCTGTAAGTAACTCTGGAGTCTTGACTCACATGACACTTTTTATAGGGCTTCGGAAAGCATTAATAGGTGGGATCAAAAATGCTTAAGTGTATCTCGGTTTATCGGGATCACCCTTATTGAACGGGTAAATGGGTTTTCGAATGGAGACCGCGCCTTGGCAAACGTAGAGTAGGACGCCCTCAGCTCGATGGACCGACGACCTTTGGAAGACGGCTGACAGTGGCTGGATGAAAAAAAGCGGGAGATCGTGCTCTTTACGTCCGGCAGTGGACTGCAAAAGGCTGACATGATAACCCTTTTTGATTTTGAAGCACGTTTAAAGTTTGAAATATAATTTAACTTTAAAACCAGTATAAATAAAAGTTACAGATAATTCACTTTACAATTTGAAAGTGTTTTCGTAAAATTTCCAATGTGTCGCGAATCCCGCGGATCCTGCACTTAGAATCTCGCAGTGAGCAGGACTGAAAAATGATGCGGGATCTCTGTATTTCGGGATCACGGTATACCAAGATTGGAAGCCCTACTTCATTACACCTATGACACCTCGACGAGGATACTTACCCATCATTCCCTTCTTACATTAGTTACACCTTAAAGTTTAAGAACTTTTGATATTTCGCCCTTAGAAATATTTTATGTAAAAAGTGCATTTGGATCTTAAGCAGTTTTTTTAAAGAACGTCTTTTTGAAATCACCGCGCCGCTAAAAACTTCAAAAACAATAGCCTTAATCACTTACTTGCTTGCTCTTCGATTAAAATGGAACTATACACAACCATTTTCCATGGTGTTTGACAGATCTCTGCTACGGTCGCAGTTCCAATAGGCTTAGTTATACCGTGGTACTGTTTGCACTTAGGTACGTGTACTGTTTTGGTTTTAAGCGGGAGAACTTGCTTTTTGGCGCTCTTTGGTGAGGCATGCGTCCAGCAGTGGACTGAATGATGATGATGACTTGTGATGATGATGACTTTTGCAGACAACCACGTGATCATGGTGCAGCGCATGATCGGCTCGCAGCAGCTCGGCACGGGCGGCTCGTCCGGCTACCAGTACCTGCGCTCCACGCTCAGGTAACCGCTACTTACACTGGCATAGTTCTGTTAGGTACTCCTCATTCGCCTACTTTCATCGAGTTGTCGACTTCCTTATCAGTCATGTTATTCCCCAGTACCTGCGCTCCACGCTCAGGTAACTCTTACTTACACTATAGTTTTGTAGGTAGGTACTCCGTACGCCTGCCCTGCTCCCAGGTCACCTCGAGTCGGCGCAATATTAAACAGCATTATTCGGTTACTTTCATCGAGTTGTCGACTTCCTTATCAGTCATGTTATCCCCCAGTACCTGCGCTCTACGCTCAGGTAACCACTTGCTTACACTATTATAGTTTTGTAGGTAAGTATTCATCATTCGCCTGCCCTGCTCCCAGGTCATCCCAGGTCAGCGCAGTATTAAACAGCAGTATTCGGTTTCTCGTCATCGAGTTATCGACTTTCTTATCAGTCATGTTATTCCTCACACAATCTATTTATCTCTGATGAGTTCGTCCTCACCATACCCGTCACTCTCATCGTTGCGTAGTCCGTACGAAGACAAACGATTGTTGGTAACGATTGAATTTTGTTACTGTGAACCTGAAGTATATTATGTCGAAGGTAGAGTCCGGCAAACAAGACGTAGGTATTTGAAGCATTTGAATTCCAATTCGAAATCGCAAGAATCGTCCAAAAATTTCTAGAAAATTGTCTGCTATTCTTAGGATTTCGAATGCGAATTTACATTTTATTCCTTTAAAAATAAATTCCCTAATGCACTACAGCGGGGCAACCCTAACAGCAAGCGTCGTAAAGAACAATGGTGAAAAAGCCTACCCTACTTTTTCTTTCTCAGTGACCGCTACAAAGTGTTCCTGGACCTATTTAACCTGTCAACGTTCCTGCTGCCTCGCTCGCAAATACCACCGCTGGACGAGGGGATGAAGAGGAGTTTGAACCTCACGTGGGGTGAAAATGTAAAGGAATCTCAGAACGGGTCCAGTCAAGAAAACGGGTTAGAAGCGTCTTTATAGAAGGGACCGAATTTTTTTAAATTTAAACTTACTCGTAAGTCATTATTTCTAATAGCTTCACATAGAAATAGAAATTGCAGGACGGAATAATCAGTTTTTATAATTTATTATATTAACTGAAAATGTTTGAAATTTTACTAATAAATGTTTGAAAGAAAATATTATCGATGCCATATGAATTAGTTAAACCCTTACAAACGGGGATTTGATTCTAAGTAGGAAGTCGTCATATTTTTAATTTAACTTAAAATGCTTGTTTTTAATACAAGAATATATTAAATTTTCATTTCACCTTGTTAAGTTCATATAAAAGTTTTAGATTATTAAAGATTGTAAGATGGAAAGGTCAAGTGTGAGACGTATTGGAAATAAAGTTTGAAATAAGTAAAGCTGAGGCCTGACGAATGTTAATTATTGAGTTGTGAACTGAGCACTGACCTGTATAATTATCACTGGACAATTTGCAGTCATTTTGAATTCGATTATCGCTTTTTTTATTTGGGCAAACAAGATTAGCTCTTATTTCTATGGGGCAGCCTGTCAAGGGGTTATTATACAGGTCAGTAGTTGTTAGACACGTTTTTTTTTTCTGGAATTAAGTACCATCACCTCAGCCTTTCGATTTCGATAATCGAAATTTTAGCTTAAATGTTTTTTGTTTTAATTGTATTTAGCATCTTCAGTAGATGGTTATTAAATAATTCATTTGTAATACTTACAATATGATTATTAAAAACATGTTTTATAAGTTTTTTTATTTTTATTTTAGGTCCTTTTTATACCTACCTACAACTTATTTCAACGTATTACCATTAATACAGGGTTACAGGGAAAGTCGTACAGAATATTAGGAACGTTATTATTCAGGTCATTTCTGATCGAATTTATCCTATAATATGGTATCCGAAACCTAACCGTTATGGAGATATTGAATTTTAAAGATATTTTTTATAATGTTTTTTCTTTTGGCTTTTCTTTCGATTTTTTTGCGATCGGAGCTACTAGGGCCCGGTTTTTTTATGTTTCCAGTTAGACGACATGTCAATAAATAAAAATGATCAACAAAAACTGAACCTATTACTAACAGCTTCATAAAACTGCTCGACAACGGTTGAAATTAAACACTTTGAAGACCTATTTAAAAAAAAATGGTACTAACGGTTACGTTTCAGATACCATATTATGGATCAATTCGATCAGAAATGACCTGAATAATAACGTCCTTCAATATTCCGTACGACTTTCCCTGTAACCCTGTATATTATTAGGCAGTAGGTAGGTACCACCTCATGATCATCTACTACATTTATTTTGGTGTGAGAACCTATCTATTTTCTACAATAATATATTAACTACTTTCAGTACTTTACGATTTATCTAAACAAACTGTTTTCTCGACTTCTTAAGGTCCAGTGTTAGTACCACAAAAAAGTCTTTTGCTTATTTCGATCGAAAAGTAAGTGTTAATTTGTATTAAGTATTTTTCCATCGATGTAAGCTGCAAATTATTACTTTTTATAGTATGCTGCCTATCTAGTTAATAACTACTCAAAAAAAAAACAATCTTTTTTTAAAATTATCATCTAGAAAAAAGAAAAACTGTATTGTTATACATTATGTTTAATTCGCACTTAAACTTGATTATTATAAAAATATAGCTCAGAACATATTTTGACTTCATCCTTGTCCATATCATATTCGTTTATTTTGGTTAATCACAGTATTTATTTAATTTACATTTCATCATACTCATTGCAAATATCTAAGCTGAAAATACTGCTGGGCTAGCCGTTTTCTCTGCTCCAAATTTATAGATCACTTTGTGCGTGTATACTTCTCCTGGACTCAGGAACGTACTCGGGAAGTTCGGATGGTGGACCGCGTCCGGGTATTTTTGTGTTTCGAGGCAGAAGGCTCCGTGACGGCGGTAGCCCTCACCACCTTTGCCTACCAGGGCCGGAGTCGAGGGTGCGGGTAAAAAGTTAGCTGTGTAGAACTGGACGCCGGGCTGATTGCTGTACAGTTCGAGGTAGCGCCCTGATGGTGGGTGGACGACGCGGGCGAGGAAGTTTATGCTCTGTTAGAATCAAAAATTAAGGATAAAAAATGGAAATTTCATATAAAAAAAGTTATAAAATAAGGTAGGTAATTTAATTTAATTTAATTTAACGTAATTTCCATTCATTTCTTTTTTTGGCGTTACCTGTCCTGTATGGAATCGATAGTCCGATACCATCGCAAATTAAAAATTTAAAATTCAAGAAACGATTTAGGTTTGACTTCCATTTTTTATAAAGATTCCTGTCAAAAATCTAATTAAAGACAGATATTCTACGTGCTATGGAAAAGGCTACGCTCAGGTTTTCTTTGGGAAACTGATTCGAAAATGAGAAGAACCGTAAACGAAATTCGCTGACGTAGCCACTTATTAGCAAGCTAAAGTGGCAGTGAGCGGTGCACATAGCGCGTAGAACTGTCGGCCAAATGGGCAGAAAGGTTCTAGAATGTAGGCCAGCTACCGTAAACCGCAGCGTAGGCAAGGTGGACAGACGACCTGGTAAAGGTTGCAGGAAGCCGCTGGATTCAGGCCGCTTCCAACCGGTCAATCTGGAAGTCATTAGGCACATAGGCCATGTTCAGCAGTGGACGTGCTATGGCTGAAATGATGATGATGACATACATTTTCAATATTAAGTTATTAGCAATTTATGGTACTTGAATCAATATACCTGGTTGTCGTAAGTATTGACACAGAAGTTATCGTCAAATAGATTTTCTTGCTTATTGATGACATCGCCAATGCGAGTTGGGATTCTGAAGTCGAACGGCGTGCCCCCAACGTTAATGAACTTGCCGGTCGGTATCGAATCAGAGTCTGTTTCTGTGATTCTGTACAATAAAACAAAAATTATGACAATAACTAACATTGCTAAAATATGAGATTTATTAAAATTCCTAAGAATTTTAAACAAAGATTATTAAAACTTGCTAGAGAAAACATTGAGAGGAAATCTGCAAATTCAGATGACCCTGGTTCTTCTGTCCAAGGGTTCCAGAAATAAACTGACTTCAACTTTAGTGATCCATCTAGCACATCAAACCAATGTAGGAAATTTAAGTACAGACAACAGCACGTCAAAGTACCACAAAACGTCAAATTTTCTCAATTGTTTCGGACTTAAAGTTGAAAATCAATTCAATGACCTTTAACTTTTTGGGTAAGTTGACCTGCCGTTGTCTGTACCTTAGGTTACGAGCCGGATCTATTCGCTTAAGTATATTTACTAAGCACAGAGTGCCATACAATAGCCATTGCTCGCAGAGCTGTCAACCGTTGAAGGCGAAAGGTTCTCGAGTGGCGACCACGAACTGAGAGACGCTGCGTGGTCAGGCCTTCTACCCGGTAGACTGACGACCTAGTCAAGGTTGCAGCAAATGGCCTATAGCTGGATGCAAATGGCCTAGAGCTGCTCGCATGGTGTTCTATGAGTAAGACTATATCAAGATGGAATTCTAAAGGCCAGTAATGATAATGATGATGACTAACTAAATGAAACAAGCGTTAGAAGGAAAAACAAATAAACAACTTACTTATTAGCGTTTATAGAGACGACATGTTTTAGCATCTCCGCAGCTCCGGTCTGCTGGCCGGCCAAGTTGAAATAAGAGTGGTTGGTCAAGTTAACCACTGTCTTCTTAGTGGTGGTGGACTTGAACTCGACGTGGATGCTCTGGTCATCCTTGACCTCGTAGATAACGTTTGTGATGAGATCCCCAGGGTAGCCCTCCTCGCCATCCTTGGACAAGTAGCTGAAGGTCACTCTGTTTCCTTCAACGTGGCTATCCCAGTTCTTCTGTAAGTCCATAACAAAATTACCAATTATTTGCTGTCAGGGATCGGAAACCGGCTATTTTACTATGGAACCTTAACCGGAATAATAAAGGTTTTCGATAAATTTATCAATACATATCCCGACTACCGACTTAAAAGCTATAGCAAATTTAGTTTTATGGTTAAATCTTTACAACTACTATCCAATATTACAAATGAGTGTTAAACATTCTGAAATAAATATTAACCGGTTTCGATCCTTGTTTGCTGTATAATCATACGTAATCTCATAAATACCATGCTAAAATTTGTAAAAAAAAATCAGGAAAAACTCCGCTTGGCGAATGCCTACAATATATCCATATGCCCTCAGTCGTTGCTCTTAACTGTTAATTTCTTGGTTCAAATACTGGCCATACTTATGCGATATCCGGTAACTCTAGGTATAACTATGAACAGCCCAGACGACAACTGTACGCGAACTAGAAAGTCACAACTTCTGCCCCATCTCTCTCAGAGAGTATACAGCAGATTTAAATTTTTGCTCCTTACTACTACTAGGTACTTACTTACTTCCTCCTAGCGCTTAGCCAGTTCCTAGTCTAGATATGCTTGACTACTTAATCCTAGTCTAATAATTACATTTGGAGCGATTGCCATCAGACCTTCGTAACCCTAAGACAGAGAAACCAGATTTCTAAAAGAGTATATAGGTTTCCCTCGCCGTCGGAAAAGTGCTACAATCTGTTTATAGATTCGAAAAGGTGCGGAGGTCCCGAGGTACGTTTGCAAGTCAGACTCATCATCATTATCATAATCAGGCAACGTCTTTCCACTGCTGGACATATGTCTCTCCCAATGCATGCCACTGAGCCCGAACCTCGGCTATTCTTTTCCATTCGCTGCCAGCAGTTTTGTATAACAAAATCTCGTTACCTTGTCTGAGGGCGGTCTACGCTGCTTTTGTAATACCAGAATAAAACATAACTACGTAGCATACCATTTTACTTACCATATCAAACCCAACGATCCCCCCATGCAGGTGATTGGAACCAATGTTCTTCGCAAGCTCGTACTTCACCCCATCAATGACGAAGCTGGCGCCTGCGATGCGGTTGGCGCAGCGGCCGATGGTGCCGCCGAAGTGCGGAGTATTACGATGCACGTAACCCTCGATGCTGTCGAAGCCAAGCACCACGTCTGTGACTACGCCGTTGCTGTCTGGGACCTTAAAAGTAAATAAGTAACAGTTTTATGTGTTCTTTCTTTGTTATTTTACGAACGAATTTATTTGTTGTCATGAGTATTAGGCCAAGTACAGCTTTAAATAAATTTAAAGCGGACGACCGTCTGGTGTAGTGGTTCGCGCTCCGGACTACAAACCCCGCGGTTGCGAATTCTAATCCCGCAAGGGGCAAATGTTTGTGTGATAAACACGAGCATTTGTACCTAAATAATGGATGTTTATAAATGTATTTAAGTATGTTATCTAGTCGCCATAGTACAAGCTTTGCTTAGTTTGGGGCTTGAGGCTAGCTAATTGGTGTGATTGTGGAAACAATTTATTTATTTTTATTTAATGAATGAATGAATTTTGAGGCGCTAAGGACTTAGAATACTTCAGAGAGCGAGTACGCTCAAGCAAGCGAAGTGCGGACTTACTCGTAATATGCGAAGCGCGGACTTATAAGAGGGCACCTAAACTTCATAACTGTCATGCGCCTAATTGTTATAGAATAGGGGACGATTGTTATCCTCTTTAGTGTTTCAGACAGAAAAGTTCTTTTTCTAAATCGAACTGAAACAATTCGAAATTCTAGAAAAAAAAACGATCTTTTGCGTTTAAAGCGAATGACCTTGGCAAGACAATCAGGTCGTGTTCTAATAATAGCTTATTAATATAGGTACCTACCTACATTAAGTTTTTTAATGAAATTGTATGACAAGCGATTGCAAACATTTTGTCGAATTTTAAATTCTTTTGTATGAAATCATATGGGGTGCATTGCGGGTAAGAAGTGGCAGGGAAAATTCGTACGGCGCGGACAATGTGAAGTTACCTTTAATGCGTTTACCTATTTAGCGGTAGGTACGTTTATTTTGTGACCATATGCATCTTCATTCACGTACATGTGTAAATTGTCCGGTTCTTTTAAAATATACTACTCAAGCTTTAAGTTACATTCTCATGTTCAATTGTCATGTGCCTCGTCGTACCACCGGTTTATAGTCTGCCCACCTGTCCTTTGTTCTTCTTACGGTACCTAGCTACTTCTAATAAGTACAATAAAATGTAAGTACGAGTACCTACTGTTATTGCCATTGAAGTTATTTAAGAGTTTAATAAAACTGCTCAAATTAAACGAAAAGCCGACCATTCTCGATAAGAAAATTTGATAAAAACTTATCTGGTATCGTTTGCTGTTTTTTATAATTATAACAAATAAGAAACAACTTTACAAAACATGGTCTTGCAAACTTAACCAATAGAGGCTATGAATAATTATTTAATAAACATTGGTACCTAGTGCATAGGCACGCTAATGTGAGTGCAAACAACCACCTCGAATAAATCGATCGAAAAGTAGGTACCTAATACTTTACGTTTACTTTTTTGATCGTAACTGAAGCAACTGATTTGTGGCACTCACGCTAGCCACACAGAAACAATAAATTAAATAAAGTTAATTTAAATAAATAAATTGTTTTCACAATCACACCAATCATCTAGCCCCAAACTAAGCAAAGCTTGTACTATGGCGACTAGACAACAGATAAACATACAAATACTTTTATAAAAGTCCATGACTTAGGTACAAATGCTCAGCACACAAATATTTGCGCCTTCCGGAATTCGAACCCGCAACCGCTGGCTAGCGGCTAGCTAACAATAACACTAGGTTAAAAAAATACTTCTTTAAAGCCCATAATTAGGCTTCTGCCCTTCTAAATAATATTGTTGTTGCCACTAAAACGCTAGCTGGTTTAAAGAAAAAAACAATCAGACTGCGCTATTTTTTACAAACGGGTTCATTTCATCACTCAAATAAATAAGAAGAGTAAGATTTTAGGGACTAGATTATGGCGATGTCCTGCTTGGCTGCCTGGCTCTTTTTGCTTCTATAGTTATATTCTATATCTATAGTTTGCTTCTATATATATCTTCTATATATATAAATAGACTTAAAACAATGGAAATAATTAAATATGGCAGCGTAAAAAAAAACTATTTCATATATTTTGTCACGCATATTTTTTTCTACTTTTACTACCTTTTACCATAGTGCCATAGTAATAATAAGTTATTTATATTTATGAGAACAACAACAAGCATGTCTTTCGTTCAACACCCTGTATGATTTAATAGAGGTACAAAAAAAGTAATCCTTAAGTTAGCCAGTTAGGTAAAATGAAAAATGGCATCTAGATAACTTGTCTACAATTCAACCATGGTTAAAATATTTCATTTGAATAGTTACCTTGATGGACTGGATGTTGGCCCCGAATGATATGACAGAGACGGAGAACCCATCCTGAGACGTCCAGGTGAATTTCTTCACTGTCCCGTTCTGGTATTCCCCGAAGTCCTCAACGGATAGGGTCACCATAGTTGAGTTTGTGTAGGACACTGGTGAAATATTAAGATAAGAATTTTAGTTAGTACGTAAAGCAGGGTTTCTTAAGCTGGAAAACCATGGACCCCTAAGGTCCGTGAAATGATCAACGCAGGTTCACGGTGAGCCTACGTAACAAAACCGTCAAACTAACAATCAAAAGTTAAGTTTAATTGCAAACAAAAAATCTAGTTAAAGCTAAACCTCGTTGTTATATCTTTTGGAAAATGGTCCGTTGAAGTTGTTAAAATTGTAAGATAGGTACCTAATTATAATAGTCAAAATAAAAAGTTAAGAAACGATTACAACAATTACTTAAATTTTTTTTAATCGATTCTGTTCTCAAAGGAAAAGTTGTTGTATTTGAGCATAAAAATCAAGCCCTTGAGTTATATTATACTTAGATCTATTTTACGTACAACTGACGACGAATAGGGCAGAAATGTTCTAAAATGCAGGACGTCCACCCACAAGGTGGACAGACGACCTAGTAAAGATTGCAGGAGGCCGCTGGATGCAGTCCGCTTCCAACCGGCCAATCTGGAAGTCGCTGGGGGAGGCCTATGTTCGGCAGTGGACGACTGGACGTCCTATGGCTGAAATGATGATGATGATGGTTTCACGTTGGATACATCCTAAAAATGTATGTATTTTAAGTGGATCTCCAGATTAAGAGTATCCAAATCACTATCAGTTTTTAAAATGTTAACTAACTTTGGGATTCAACTGCTTAATGGAGCAATCGTACCTACCTGTTTATTTGAATGACTAGGCATGCCTACTATTCACCTATTTTGGATGAAAAGGTCTAGTAATGTACCTATCTGAATAATACATGTACAGTGACCAATAATGTATTTTAGTAAAGCCAAGAATTTTAAAAAATACGAAAAAATTAAAACTGAAAACCTACAAAAAATCGCCGAGCAAAGAGGCTTTGCTTTATCTCTGGACTTCTGCTTATCGGGTTTTTTTTATTAAAAAAAACAAAACAAACGATACAAAAAACCGTTGTGCTTGAAACATTTTTTTAGAACATCCTGTATGTTTGCTCGTTGTATTTATCCTTAATAATCTACTTACATAAGTTTTAGCCAGCTCAAATCAAAAGAACAATATGTTGAAATAGATTTAAAAAATTGTAAGGTAACGCGAATACAATTATCTTTTAAATAACCAATTGTCTTTCACTTGTCACTGGAATCACTAACAATAAACGCAATTGTCTACGCAATTACCTATACCTAGACTACATATAAATAAGTAGATCGAAAGTTATTAAGAGCCACTTGATATTATCAGTTGAAATAAAAACAAACGATGATTATCTTGGTTCGATTTTTACTTTACAGTTGTTATTATAACAAAATACAACTCACATGGACGCAGATTGCCGGCCGACACCGCACTGAAGTATGAGCCGAATAGTATCATAAACTATGAAGTTGGTTATGGGCAATTGATAGCAGTGCGGCCACAGCCCAGAAAGATAAGAACTGGCACATTTGTTTGGTACCTACTAGAGATGCGAACGAAAACATGAAAACTATCCACGGCTTGCACCAACAGCAAAAATACCTGATTGACTTTTTAGTATTCTTTGATATTTTTTAAGCGCAAATTAAGTGAAAATGTACAGAAAAGCTGAACTAAATACCATATGGCATTCTCTGTCAGTTTAGAGAGTTGCGCAATAAAATTAAAGAAGTAATTTATTAGACATTTATATAAATTTATTATATAAATGTGTGGTAATATAAATAACGAATAAATACATTCATAGAATACCTACGCCGAAATAATTAAAAGAAAACACTCTGTCCTACTAAACTGCTCACCTAATTTATATTTGTGGTTATGGAGTGATGTACTATTTTCGATGCGGTCATTTACCATCTCATCATCATCATTTCAGCCATAGGAGGTCCACTGTTGAAACAAAGGCCTCCCGCAATGACTGATCATCGGGGGGGGATTGCCAATACTCGCCACGCTTGGCAGGCGGGTTGGTGAGCTCAGTTTTTTCATAAGATTTCGCACAGAGACGCTGCTGCCCGTCTCGTGCTACAGGAATTAGTCGACTCTTACGACACCTCCTGTTATTGGTGGGGAAGTGAATTCTTTACGGCCGTCTCCACACGGCACATCTGCTCGTTCGAAATCGACTGACAGTTGCCAACACATGCACATAATTGCTTAAAATAACAAACCACAATAATACATTCACCGATTGCTACTATCATATTCGCCAAACCTGAGTCCATAGTTTGGATGAAAACAATGACAGTAAATACTGTAACACCTTTAGAAAAATATATTAAGAAATGCAAATTCTTAATAATTGGTTGTCAATATTGTCAAATATTGTGACTTTTAGAGGCGTTAATTCTATGGTTGTCCTAATTCTTAATAAGCGTCGGGTGCTGTGACTTAGCTTAGGCGAAGTTCACTAGTAAGTCCAATATAGTGGACAATATTTATGATGATTAGTAATTTGAAGTGGTTAGGGGAAGCCCGGGCAAAGGGAAATAAGTAAAATTGTTGAATAAACACAGAAAGAACTTAGGATCTTCGTTAATTTTTTGTGTAAGTATGGCACATTTTTCGGTGTATAATCCATTTTTGCAAATATAATATCACAATAAACAAATTCTAACATTTTCATAATGAACAAAAATTTAAATATTAAGCTCTTTAATTATTCGCTTTGCCCCACCCATTGGGATAAAGTAGATAGGCTACATATAATTTTCATAGGCCTAACGATGACACTCCGAGCATTGAATTCGGTCCTCTATTGGCAGTTTTACATACTCTTCCGTGCAGACATTGTTCTTTTTTTGATGATATTAGCATTTGCGTTTACAGTTAGTTTTTATAGTAGTTAGTCACAGTTAATAACTTATCCTTGTTGCCTATCTATACCAATTTTTGCTAAGATTTCAATACGGATTATCTGCTTTACCTCAGTTACTCGCTTTGCCCAGGCTTCCCCTATAGCTAGGGTACTTGAAAGTGATTACGCATAAACGTACGTTTATTTTTGATTTGGTACGCTCAAATACAAAAACTTTTTCTTTGGGACAAACGCAAAAATCTCAAAATGATTTGGATCTAAAAATACTAATAATGGATGTTTACAAAATACTTGATATAGTTTGGTACACAATTCACCTAGAGGCTTAAAAAACTACTGTTTTAAAAGATAAAGAATTAATTAATTTGTATTACTTATCTCAACAAAATCTAAGTCAATATCCAATCAACTTTTTTTTAAATAATTAAGTACCTACTTATTCCACAGACTTGCAATATTGAATACATAAAAGATAAATCGTACTCAAGCTATCAAGGCACAAAATATTCTCAAGGCACACTGCAATTACTTAGTTAGCCCATTAATAATAATTATTCTTCTATAACAAATCGATTTAAACGCGGACTTAGCAACGGCTATTATGATAAATTCTTACTTACCCAGTAAAACAACGATCAAAAATAAATCTCTCGGCGTCATGTCTTCAAGATTGTAATTACACTCAATAAAATAGTTCTTGTTTCACTAAACTATTTATTGTCAATGTTTGAATAGCAATGATGACACTTTAGTTGCAAACGTAAGTTGATCAATTTTTATCTAATCTATTTATCTGATATCTCATCTAAAACGACTTATTTGAAGCCTACATGTATACTGCCGAGTGCCGGCCTACTAAGAAATACAAAAATGGTGCCCAAATTTAGAAAGGTCGTTAAACTTTATTGGAATAACGGGTTATCTTGCTTCAGTACGATATTTAAATAAAAAGTTTATTCACCCCGATATTTTTAAAAAGGCCTTGCTAGATTTTTTAATAGGAACGAACCTTGGCGAAGCTGGTGTACCTAGTGGTGGTGATGGTAGTGCCTCTGAACTAGCGACTCGACGATTGTTAGTACGAATATCGCACGAAAACTCATTGAAATACGGTTCATAACAGCGCGCAATGAAACGTGGCTGTTACGATAGTCGTTGCGTCTTTAAGTTACCGAAAATTGAGGTAAATAATACTTTTCGCATGGACGCAATCGTTCAAACAAAAAATCCTATGCTCTGTTTATAACTATTATCAACATAAATAATAATTTCGGAAATGTTTAAGTATATTTTACCTCAGAAATACGACTGCAATTACAATATTACGATAACTATTATTAGTATCTATTGTTCTATAGACCTTAGTTTTAAAATTTGGCACTACTTTGAAATGTAACCCTGTATACAGATTTTTTAGATAACATTAAATGTGTAGCTATGGTCCAAAATGGTCTGGTTTCTCTGCCCTAAGCCCTAAGACATAGAGGTGCTTGTAGCTCAGTGGCGGCAGCGCTTAAGTAGTGATTACCAAAGTTAAGCCACCTACGCCGCGGTTGACCAGTCCACCATATTTAGTGACGTTTATCACAAGCATCTCCGTGCTTAGGAAGGCACGTTGATAGTTGGTCCCGGCTAATATCGCTTGATACCTAGTCAGAGGCCTTAGGGCGGTTACGTCTAACAGTAAGGTTAAGTCACTGGCCTTACAACACCCCTTCACCAGTCCGCAGTGGTCCCGCGTGGGGGAATATGGCCAGAATCACCTCATAGTTGAGGAGAGGCCTGTGCCCTACAGTGGAAAGCAGATAGGCATACTTTTTTTCTAACCCGACTTCTCCTGAACTCCTGAATCACGGTCAAGCGCACTATTAGAAAGAAAGAGTCTTAAACAATTCTTCTTTAAATCTCGGCCATGTTTTAATACATGATAGATACGAGTACCACCTGCTGCAGGTGATTCTGATCGGCAAGATCGCCGGGAAGAAACATGTCATTCGCAGAAGGAATTCGTGGCTCCGCAATATCCGGAAATGGACAGGAATAACGAGTGCAGCCCAGTTATTTCTCGCTAAAAACGAGAACAAGATCCAGGAGCTGGTAGCTGAAACTACCCTATTAGGGTAGTTTCCTGCGTTAGAAAAAAGGATTATATTTAGTCTGTCTCCGTCTGTCACATATTTTTTATTTTGTCAATAAAAAAAATGAAGAAGATCAAAGTTTGGGAATGGGAGCACGTGTTACTTCACGCTGCTAATAAGTCGCGCACGGTGTGACGTCACGCAGAACATTAACGAGCTATACCTTCATAATTTTTTGTTTAATTGACAGAAGAAAAAATACATGTGCACTATTTTCTGTTAATCCAACTGACTAATTAGAATTTTTTTGGAAACTAGCCTAAAGAAGAAAATAACTCTATCTACCTACCTGCGGATCGGTAGGTAAGTACTTAGTTATTTAGGTACCACTCAAAGCGTTTTTGTCACCACGACACGTCAATTACTTAATATAAAACCATTCGTAGCACACTAAATTAGTGAGATTTATTAACTAGGAAATAAGCTACAATATTAGATGGTCGTAATTTACTGTTATGTCACAATGAGTTGCGATTTGAGATTCGTTTTGGTATTTAAGATTAGAACTACGTGCACACCACTGAGCACTAAGAGCTTTTGAAATCAACTGTGGTTCTGCCTGTGATCACTACTCAACACAATAGGTACCATTGAAGATTGAGGTTCAATACTTATTTCTTAAGGTTTAGTATTATTAAGTGTAGTAATAGCGATCTATAATAATAGCTTTTGTTATTAAAGATAAGAATGGCGGCAACAGTCATTTACATTTTCCGTATTACAAGATGTACAAGTATGTTCAAAAAATAAAGTTTTTTTATTATTAGTGATGAACTTGTGTATATCATAAAGATGGTTAAAAAACTGGCTAAGTGCGAGATAACACGCACACTAACGGTTTCGTACCACCGTACAATATTTGAACTACTTTATTAAAATAAGTAGCGGTGTTTGTGTATTATGTATGATTATTAAAAGCAAAAAAGACGCTGAAAAAACGTTTTGTTTCATTTTTAACATTTATTTTTACTATTTGTTGTTATGGCGGCCATAGTTATTAAACTCTGTGGAAATTTCAAGTGTAGACGTAGTTATAATTTATAATAATAGGTTCGGTTCAAAATATATAGCTGTGACGGATAGACAGACAGCGGAGCCTTAGTGGTCACCTTTTGGGTATGGAACTTTAAAAGTTCTTTGACTGCAACTATTTTAATGTGACAATATTAGTTTTAAGGGTTCCGTAGTCTAAACGGAATCCTTAGTTTCGCAATGTCCGTCCGTTCGTCTGTTAAATCGATGCGTTCTATCTAATCGTACCTTGCAAATCTGTTTTAAAAAAAGCATCTTGTATATTTTCGCTAATTAGAATTCATTATCATCATCATCAATTCAGCCTTAGCCTATACAGTCATACAATCGTCAATATTGGTGATGTTTGATGATGATGGTGATAACGTTGTAAACTATAAAGTAAAACAACAATAATAACCAACTCTGGCTCCGGTTTATTCGGCTGATGATTTCGATCACCCTGTGTATTCACAAGATGGTACCTAATAATGAGACTAATAATGCTTTTCAATATAAAATAACATGCAATAATGTTATTACCATTTCTAAACATCGTCACGTTTTATTACACTTTGTACCTACTAACTATTATCATCGATTCTGTGCTACCATCACGTACTTTCCTATCCTAAGAAGTACCTACGATAATCATGGAAATGTAATCATTCAGACAGGCTGGTGACCGATTTATAGCACCATAGCCACCTTATGTAAGTACTATTGATACTAACAATGGTTTGACTAACATTAATTTGGCGTACTTATAGAGTTTGTACTTTGTAAGAATGTGTGATCTGTACGACAACCATCGAGCTGCAGTGCGATTCTTTAAGCGCAAATGTCGTAACAGCCTCGGTTACAGCGGCTGTAACAGCGATAAATGCACGATCGGGATTCTTATTTACTTAACGCTGTTCGACACTAGCGCCGCACGGCTGTTAGACGGCGTGATAATGAAACAACAATGGGCTTGTTTTCTAAAAAAAACTAATTAGTCCGTCAGTTGAATTAACAGAAAATATTGGACACGTATTTTTTTTTTTTCCTCAATCAAACAAAAAACGATGAAGATATAGCCCGTTAAAGTTCTGCGTAACGTCACGCCTTGGCACTTTTTAGCAAGGCGTGACGTTACAGGCTCACTTTGATGCGCTTTATCTTCGTCATATTTGTTTGATTGACAAAAATCAAAATATGGGTCCAATATTTTTTGATAATGTAACTGACGGACTAAATAGAATATTCTTTTTTTGACCCAGGAAACTAGCCTGATATGAAATTGATATTCTGAAGAAAAAATCCTTTCAACTTCAACGACAGCCTCGCCGTACGCCTATGATTTTAAATGTCAAACTAAAAGCTCCTGGTTTGAGAGCCGTGGGATGAGGATGAGTGTGGATAGTGGAACTCATAAACAGAGTAGGTACCTACTAGTAGCGTATCTTAAACCTTCGGCTCATTTGATTTTTTTAAAAAGAGTCCCTTAAAAGTGCAAAAGTGTGTTTTATAGTTTATAACTTTACTTTTTTATTAGTTTTATGGGCATTGACAACATTACTGCTCAACACGGTGGCACAGAATACCTAATAGTACTACCGTACAGAAGATTCACTCCCTAACAAAAGTCAGGTTTAGGTATAAAAATATACCTAGACTCGCCAGAGCTACCCGCCTGCAAGCAAAATTAAAACTTATACCGGGCGCGAACCGCGAATTTTCTTTACGCGCCCCATTATGACCCCATTATGACCTAGCTGCGAACGACGGCACGGGGTTGTCACTTGAGAAGTTTTTGTACCTTTATTAGTTTTAAGATAAATAAGTAGATTAAGCATAACAAACGTTGATTCTGTAAACGTAAAAATTCCATCTGAATGTCGTGTGTTCGATTCCCATAGGTGGTGGTGTTGTGGTGCTGTGGTCGCACTGCTATTATTGTTTATGAACACACACTATCTAGTATACCTACAATAGATTATAATCATCTGTGATCTGATAACTCCATTCAAGTCCATTCAGAATTTCAGACTTCATTCCGGTCTCAGCTGGCAAACTAGGCATTCGTGTGAGTTTAATAGTTTCTAATATTAATATTTTTTTAAATTTATCAACTGAGTACTCGTACTAGCGGCTAGCTGCGTTGCGGGCAACCGCGCGGTTGACCGCAAGTTTATGTAAATCTTTTTATATCTACGGTCTACGCACTGCGATGCGGTTTTGTCAACCGCGCGGCGCGGTATTTCGTACAGGACAGCAAAAAAAA
This sequence comes from Anania hortulata, assembly GCA_963576865.1. Taxonomy (NCBI): domain Eukaryota; kingdom Metazoa; phylum Arthropoda; class Insecta; order Lepidoptera; family Crambidae; genus Anania; species Anania hortulata. The sequence goes on along the minus strand of OY756405.1, from coordinate 6,299,009 downwards.
ATCTGGTCTACATTTTCACATACACACATATTTTTCCTGCATTCCAATTGCTTTAATATTTAATTAACCTCACCAACTTAAATTTGGTATTGATTAAAACATGATATTTTGACCAAATATGACTCAGTGAGGTAAATTATAATACATAATATTAATTGACTGTAATGGCGATCGGACGCTCATTTCTAGGCCAACGTATCAGAACAGAATACCTAATAGTACTACCGTATCAGTTTGGCTATTCAGCGAGGAAATGCGATCAGCCTTCTTTCTATGTTGCTGTCTTTGGACTGCGATCTGGGACTAGGCTTGTTAGGTGGCCGGGACCTACCAGGATCGTCCCGGAATGCAAGCGTATGTCTCATCCCGAAATTATTAGATCAATAGTCAAAAAATTATAGACGCCGCGGAAAAAAAATAAAACACTTAAATCAATCTTAAAAAATTGGCCTTGTACTTTTGTTCCGGATTCGGCGCCAGTAAAATTAGCAATTTATTTTGTAAATATTTATTTCTTAACACGTTGAACACCATGCGGCTCACCGGTGAGCCTTCTTACAACTCTCTTTACAACTTCTTAAAATAAACAAATTGATCTAATTATGCATGGCGTCATCCTCTCTGCCCACAATACCTATCTTATTGTTGTGCTCTACAGGGTCTATAATGATCTGTTTTATGTATCTATTTATAACACCTGTGTAACATTATAGAATGCAATAAATATATTGAATTAAATTGAATTGAGCCGCGAACAATAGATTTTCTATTGTCTAGTTTGTGGCAGTCAAAGACCTAAGGTCTAGTAAAGTTCAGTTTTCTTCTGACATGCTCTCAGCCGTCACGTCTTTATATTACTGAGTGGATACCATTTTGTATTATATTTTGTAAGACTCTTTGTAATGTCTGTCTTGTATCAAATAAATTATTTTCTATTTATATTTCTATTTTCTTTGTAAAATGTTAATTTATTATACTCCACAGTTCCACTATAAGTATGAGGTAAATTGATAATTATGTGTTTTTTTGCCTATGGTGCGCCAATGCTAGGCAAATGTCGCTCCCACCCATGTGCCCCCATATGTTTCTCTGTTAAAAGTCTGCCAATCCCTACCTATATTTTAGTGATTATTATTCAGTAAATATATCATTTCTTCTGACCTGTCCTCTGACTAAAGGTTGTCTGGAAGAAATCGCTTTTAGCGATAAGACCGCCTTAACTGACTCTAAGTTACTTATTTGTATGGTGTGTATTAAAGAGCATCTATCTATCATCATCATTACGACCCTACGACTACAAATCCGAAAGGTTTTGGGTTCGAATCCTGCAAGGGACAAATGTTTGTGCGATGTGCACGAGCATTTGTACTGAGTCTATGTTTATATGTAGGTAATTGAGTATATTTATCCGTTATCTAGACGCCATAGTACAAGCTTTGCTTATTTTTGGGCTAGAATTAATGTGATTGTGAAAGCCATTTTTTTTTAAATACTGCTATCTTGTCAGTGTCATATACGAGTACTCCACTATGGTGACCCTATCTGTTGAGGACTTCGGGATATACCAGAAGGGGGCAGAAGTAAAGAAGTTCACCTGGACGACCCAAGATGGGTTTTCAGTCTCTGTCATATCCTTTGGAGCCAACATCCAGGCTATCAAGGTTAGTAGAAAATTTTCTGATGGTCACCAGAATAAGCTACCTACAGTAAGTAAACTAACAGAGGGCGTTCCCTTCAGCTAGTTTATCTACACCATTAATAGATTAAAATAAAAATATAAAATTACAAAAATAAGCATAAAAAAAATTAAAAACAAAACGAAACGCCTGTTTAAAACCAAAATCGTAACGCGGAATAGTAGCTAGAGTAATTACAACGCGCATATTTGCAACAGTGGCAACGTCGCTTTTCTATCTTGCTCGCACGGTAAGAAAAGTGTCGGACGTTAATTATTTTTTATGAAATGTTAAAATAAAAAAAAATTGCCACTGAAACTGTTTATTAACAGCTTATTTAAAACTATTTACAAAACAGGACCCCAACAAGGGCGGATCGGGGGGGGGTCATCTTTATTGTAGAGCAAAAGTGTACATAATAGTCTTAGAAGGGTTTCTCTCAGAGCTAGCCGTGTCCTGCCTTCTTGGCGTTACAATCGAAAGCACACACAGGTTTTAAAATAAATAAATTACCGAAAAATTGGATTTTTTAAAATACTCATTAAAAGTCACCTGTATACATATTTTAGAATATAATATCTCACTAGGTACCTGATAGTAACGGCGTGGTAGCAGACGTCTCTCTAGGCTTCAACGACATAGACGGCTACGTGACTAACCCTTCGTTCCTTGGCGCTACCGTAGGCCGGTGCGCTAACCGCATCGCCGGCGGTAGCTTTTTCATCGACGGGGTGCGGTTCGAGCTCTCGAAGAACAGAGGACGCAATCATCTGCATGGGGGGACTGTAGGGTTTGACAAGGTAATTATGGACGCTGCATACGTACAGACAACAGCTCGTCAACCTACCACAAAACGTCAAATTTTCTCAATTGATATTGATCTTTACGGGTCGGACTTAACGTTGAAAGTCGGTTTAATGATCTTTAACTTTTTGGGTAGGTCGACCTGCCTTTGACTGTACAACATAGCCAATTTTTAAGAGTTCTAAAGTAAAATAACGTATACCTACCCCCCACTTTGTTACAAGTCCGTCTGTCTGTTCGCGATGTAACTTCAAGATTCCTTGTTGTTGATCTATTGTGACCCCTCGTTGGATAGGTCTATCAAAAATATTGTGACGAACAACTACGGAACCCTACGCTGTACGGGGCAGTTGATTTCAAATCTACATTAAATACTTTGTGTAAATGTAATCGTACGACATTCATGTGATAAATATCTTTAATCAACATATGCGAACCTATATACTCATAATCTAATATTTCGTTTTACTCAACTTCTAGGTTAACTGGGACAGCCATGTAGATGGAAACAAGGTGACCTTCAGCCACTTATCCAAGGACGGCGAAGAGGGCTACCCTGGGGATCTTATCACCAACGTCACCTACGAGGTCAGGGACGACCAGAGCATCCATATCGAGTTTAAGTCCACCACCACCAAGAAGACCGTGGTCAACTTGACCAACCACTCGTACTTCAACCTGGCAGGCCACCAGACCGGAGCTGAGGAGCTGTTTAACCATGTCTTTTCTATAAATGCTAATAAGTGAGTTTTTAGCCTGATTTTGATTTTATGCAACTGCAAAAACAAAGAAGAGGTATGTTTTATCTATACCATAGTATTAAGGTTCACCTATGTGTATTTGTGTGTTTGTCTATGTCTAAAAGAACTTCTAAATGCTTAAACTGATTTATAAATGTAGTACCTATCGCCGTCATAATACTCAGAATATTGTAAATCCTGGTGATATAATTAATATGGAATAGTCAAAATGACAAAAACACGCGCGCAGTCATGTTTCTGTGTGGGTTAATTACTTAGTGTATTAATAAACCTGATCTTATAACTGATGTCTGGATTAGTACCTATATGTATATCTATCTGTATCTAACTGCTAACTATCGGACCTCCGTCACCCTTGGACAGTCATAATATTTAATTCATAGCTAACATTCGTTGTCTGAATATGCCGGTTTGCTCAAGATAATTATGGTCTCTTTCACTTGTTCATTAGATGTCTAAACTTTAACCAAAGCCTGTTCTAAAGAAACTGCATATTTAAAAAGTTGTTTCGTTCTACAGAATCACAGAAACAGACTCAGAAACGATACCAACCGGTAAAATTATCGAAGTGGGGGGCACGCCGTTCGACTTGAGGACCCCGACCCGCTTCGGCGATGTCATCAATAAGCAAAAAAAACTTTTTGATACCAACTTCTGCATTAATACTTACGGCAATCAGGTAAAGTGCAGAAAAGTTATACCTACCTTGATAAGAAATAAATATATTTTCTACCATCGACCTCTACATCGACGATAATCCCTTTGACTAAGGTCAAGTCTAAGATTGGTCAAAGGTCCGTCTATTACATATTATGACAACATAATATTATTGTTTTCAGGATATAACAGTCAGTGTCACTAATTGCTGTGCCTAACGTTTTGACAGAATTGTATGGGTTTGACATTGGAATAATGAAGATGCTCATTTCAAAAAATTATGATTTCTCTAGCTATTTCGATATAAAATCTGGCGTCACCCCCTAGCCACCAGTCCAGTAAAAAGACACATTTTTTATTGTTTAGCCATCTCATGCGACCGCTCGACTCGACAGCCAAAAAGTTAAACAACCACGTCATGACCAGAGTCATTTACATGCACAATAACAAAAAATTTGTCTTTTAGAAATGTAAATTTTTGAAGTGAAAACTTCTTTAGCGGCCTTTTGCACTTTTTGGGGATGGGTAAAACATGTTAAACTCGCGTGGAGGACACGTAATCTGATCGAAAATTCTTAAGACGGAGGGAGAGTAGACCGCCGGCGTAGGAGAGGAAGAATTGACATGTTTGTGTACGATAGCGCAATAAATAAATATTGTATTTTACCACATAAATAATAGTACTTTTATACTGATAATTAAAGCAATTCGTGAGAAATTATTCCCTAACCATTCCAAAATATCAAAAATGCACAACGTTATAAATGTTCAAGTTTTCATTTCTGCCGGCACTCCCGGAGTGCAACCCGTTGTTTTTTTCTATGGTCAACAGCTCATCAACCTACCACAAAATCTAAAACTTTCTTAATTGATATAAAACTTCACGTCGTCGTTAAACTTTAAGTTGAAAATCGGTCGATTGCAAATTTTTGGTAGGTGCATCAATGTTGACTGATCGTGACGTTTCAATTCCTTAAAAGAGCCATTTTAGCCCTTCAAAATTATATTACTTACTTATGTCAAGATCGCGCGCGATACTCTTTCGGACACTGACTAAGGTGAGGTAAGCCGAGAAGGCAGGTGGCCACGGTAGGGCAGTTAGTCTTTCCTACTTCATAATTCCTGCTTTGATAATACCTAACGTATGTCGACTCAGTTGACACTAATAGCGTCTCGCATGTGTATCGAGCACGAACTCAACGGCGGCCAAACACTTTTCAGATATGAAAAGTATCAGTTATTTTTTTAACCATTTTTATATCGCTTGAAACTGTTTTCAATTCCAGCAGAATTTGAACTTCGTCGCCCGAGTTGTCCACCCGCCATCAGGGCGCTACATGGAGGTGCACAGCGACCAGCCCGGGGTCCAGTTCTACACGGGTAACAACCTGCCCGACCCCTCGAAGCCGGCCCTGGTTGGCAAAGACGGCGAGAGCTACCGTCGCTACGGGGCCTTCTGTCTTGAAACCCAGAAGTATCCTGACGCAGTAAACCATTCTAACTTCCCGAGTACGGTTCTGAGCCCAGGGGAAGTGTACACACATAAGGTGATCTATAAATTTGGAGCCAAGTAAACGGCTGTCCCAGCAGTAATTTAACCTTAGAAACAACCTTCAAAAAGGGCTATATTTACAAAGCTAATATAATTTTGTAGTGACAGAATAAAATTAAATAAAAGATTGTTTTACGATATTATTTTATTTATCCATCCATCAGTTATTATTTTAATCCTTCAATAATATTTACATTATGAATTTAATAAAATTATTTTATTAAAATTTGGTTAAAAGCAACAAAAAAACTACTCTTAAATAAAATTACTACAGTTCGGTCAAACTTCACAGTAGACCATGGTAAAATGTCTACTTATAAACGACATCAAAATAAGCGACGTTGTTGGCCACTCCACACACGTTCCCATTAACCGCCAGCTTGAGATACCCGTCCTCCCCAAAATCGTCCCCCCACGAGTTGCGGACGATGTAATATGGGTCCTCAGCGGTGAGGTCGTAACCGACTATCTGCACCACGTGGTCCATGTTGCCCCAACTATTGCTAAAATAGAAATGCAAGAGTATAATCACGAATATCCCCACAGCAATTTATTATCTCTCCCAAAATTATCTTCTATCTTAGGGCATTATTACACTAGCGTAGCGACATAATGGATATATCAGATGATAAGCTTTATTCAATGGGCGCTCGAGCAACGCACACAGAGTCTTAAACATCGCTTTATCATTATCATCATCATCATCATCATCATTTCAGCCACAGGACGTCTACTACTGAACATAGGCCTAACCCGTGACTTCCAGATTATCCGGTTGAAAGCGGCCCGCATCCAGTGGCTTCCTGCAACCTTTACCAGGTCGTCTGTCCAGTCTGTTGTAGGTGGACGTCCTACGCTGCGCTTTCCGGTACGTGGCTTTCATTCCAGAAGCTTTCTGCCCCATCGGCCGTCAGTTCCCCGTGTGTGTGCTATGTGCCCCGTCCACTGCCACTTCAGCTTGCTAAATTGGGCTATGTCAGCGACTTTTGTTCGTTTACGAATCTCCTCATTCCTGATTCGATCTTGCTAAGAAATTCCGAGCATAGCCCTTTCTATATATAGCACGCTTACGGACACAAATTTTAGGAACGCTCGGGTTCCAACTACTGTCACAAGTTAGAGCAAGAGTAGGTACTAGGAAGAGCTAGTGCGGATTGCATGATATAAAGCATAGCTTCTGATTCCCATACATAACTATTTATTCTGTGCTAGCGATTTGCGAGTGAATTCACAAGTTCACAGCGAGCGCGCAGCGAACACGCGGCAGTGGTACAAAAACTATACAGGGTAAACTTTTATTAGTGTAAAATACTTAATGGTTTGCAAGGGCTAATATCAAGCGAATAGGCGGGACCAGGGGTTGGTAACGTTACCAAATTCACACTATGAAGTCATCATCGTCATTTCAGCCATAGGACGTCCACTGCTGAACATAGGCCTCCCCCATTGACTTCCAGATTGGCCGGTTGGGAGCGGCCTGCATCCAGCGTTTTCCTACGACCCTTACCGATTTTTTGTTACAACACAAAAATAACTTCTCTTAAAAAGCGGTAAATATATTTGAGACTCGATTCCCACTATGGACAGAGATTATTTACATAATTATCTACAATTGTACGGAACCCTTGGTACGCGAGTCGGACTCGCACTTAGCCGTTTTTTAATGAAATTAAAAGACTTACTCGCACGCCCTTTTTATAACGCCGTCAATGTAGTAATACCAGCTCCTTGCGTTGACCACCGCCACTATAGGCCCGTGGTACGCAATCATACGCAGCATTAAATCTTCGGAAACGTTGCTATAAAGAAACAATATAATAAAGAAATAAATATTGGTCAATATCACATACAACGCTCTGATCTTTTGATAGGTATCTTAAGCATTGTGTTATAGTAATCAGAAACAACGACGGTACCACAACACCCAGACCAAAGACAATATAGAAAAGTTATTTTTCTACATTGACCGACCGGGAATCGAACTAGGGACCTCAGAGATAGCGAAACCAAGTCCGGTAAGCTCGCATCTCGGCGGAGGTCATCCAAATAGTACAGTGTACTATACTGTAAAAAATTATACATCCATAGATATCGAAATAGCCAAACTATCGATAGTATTCGATTGGTAAATAGGCTATTTTACCGATTTTCGCAATTGTCTTTAAATGGTTGGTAATATCTTAATGAGTCCCCAGAATTTTAATTTTAATTTTAATTTTTAAAGCTGTTTAAAAACTATAAAAACAATTTCAAACTTGACATTTTAAAAAGCCCGCGCAAACGCAGTCGGCCATGATGCACCGTTTAGTGACACACTAAATAAATACTTTTCAAAAGAACGTACAAGTCAAATTATATCCCATTGGAATTACTTGGCCATATCCTTGGCTAGTCCTTACCGCTGAGTTCTATGGAATAGGTTAAATTAATAATTAGCAAGCTAATCATCGCATAAATCGATCAAAAAGTTGACGCGAATTAGTAAGGAAAAAATAGTTTCGTTGATGTGCCACGAACATAGAGCACTATAACAAAATATCCATTGAGTTATACAGTACTAGACAAAGCGTGTCAAAATACGTCCACCGTCTTACACACTGCTCATACAGTTACGCGAGCGTAGTGCGAAATCTTGCTGCGAATGTCAGTTCCAGTAAAACTTAACACATTGGTGACGTGCTGTCTTCGTTGTAGAATAAAATTACTCATTTAAGAATAAAACTTTTACAGTAATCATTTGTTATTTTAAATGAATACCAGTTTGTTTCGGTTTCAGCTAAAAACTATGTTAATTAATTACAGATAAAGTAAAATTTGCTACAAGTAAAATAGCCTATTCTAGCAATAGTATTGATTAAACCCAATACTATTGAAAGTATTGATACCGTAGAAGTAATGTCATCATGTATGCAATCATGTAATATTATTTATTAACATCGACTTTGTATTGTCTCAACCCTATTTTATGGCAAATAAACTATTTGTATTTGTATAAACTATCGATATGTTTAGATTATTGTTCTTCAATATTGATAAACTATCAATACTATCAAGCGGCAACACTAAATAGGGTCCTATGCGTTAATGTCGAATCACCCTACTACGCAAATGAGATAATAATTTAGTCGTGTACCCAGCTTAGTACATATAATCTACTTCACACCTGCCTTACCTTTACCTTTGTTAACCTTGAGCAATGACTGTTATTCGAGGAGGCGGTCAATTTGTGTGGACAGAACCGCTTTTTGCGATTACTAAAATGACACACATTACGCATTTATCATCATCATCAGCTAGCAGAAGAACTAGCTAAAAGAGGATCGAGGGCATTCGTTTACGAACCGGAACCACACCAGGGCCGTCTTTCCCACTGGGCAGTCTGGGCACTTGCCCAGGGCCCCGCGATCGATGGGGCCCCCTGGTTCCTGCTTCAATAGTATCCTCTGTCAAAGTCATAGGGGCTCCATTATCCTATATGCCCAGGGCCCCGAATAGGTTAAAGATGGCCCTGACCACTACTGCCCAATCTGAGAATCAGAAGTTCAAACTCGAGGTTTGCCAGAGAGCGATGGAGATGCTGCGCTCCATTGAGTATAAAAAGAACCTAGAAGGTTAGAAATACGAATTTCCGATCCAGAACTGGCATTGTCGATGCGGGTCCATTGAGGAATCCATTGAGGATTTCTGAAGATGGGTATCGCCGTAGAGGACGTCCGAAGAAGCGATAACGTGACGATTTACAGAGCCGTGCTAAGGATTGGCAGTCTTTAGCCCTCAACAGAGAAACATGGGGGAACTTGGGAGAGAACTTGCCCAGCAGTAAGACACCATAAGTTTAAAAAGGTACTTACCATTTATTAGTAAACTGTTTAATCCTCAGTCCACTCGGAAGGTCGCTGTTATTCATCCTGCAATTCTCATTGATCAACTTCAAGGGGTAATCGTGTTCGTGCACTATGGGGTAGTCGTGCAAGCAGAGGAAGTCCAAAGCCTCGCGCACGTCACCGTTGTCACAACCAGTATTGTGCTCGGAGCAGTCTATAAGCTCCTGAAAAATAGGGTATATATCCTGGTCATCAGAAAAATCGGCCCATGTATCTTACGATCGGATATGGGCCGATTTTTGTGAAGACCAGTGTATGTCGCAGCCGACTGGTTAAAATAGCCGTTTAATAGCATGGCTAGCCAATTCAAACAACGCCATTCAACCACACGCCTAGTTTTGTAGTTGAATCATTATAACATTAAAAAAAATTCAACATCACGGCTGACTTAAAAGCTGCCTTAACATTGAAATCGTTTATTTCTCCGAAACCGCGGCGCTGTTTCGTTTTTTTTTTACAAGATGGTGGCAGGAGCAAGAGTTTTTTTATTGTTGTAGGTTGTTTTATGGTAAAAAAAATATTGCGCTCAGTTATTTTTCTACATTGACCGACCGGGAATCGAACCTGGAACCTCAGAGATAGTGACACCAAGTCCGGTATGCTCGCCTCTCGGCTACGGAGGTCGTCAAATAAATATTCATATTAAATGTTACTGAAAAATTACTAACGTCTTTCGGAGAAAGATGTTTCCTATTGCTGATCTATAGGGTTCTACAAGGTTTAGTGATTCAAGACATAAATCAAACCAAATTTTAATACATGGCCTAAGTTTTTTTTTAAAAAGTAAGAACCTTTCGATGAGTATTAGAAAACAAAGAATGGATGACATCGGTAAAGCCGTTCTCAAGTTATGGTGTAACCAAGGGAAATAGGGATTCATTTTTATTTAAAACTAGCCGTCTGTTTATTTTTTTCGTAAATTTTTTGATGTATTAATAGTTATTCTGCTGCTCGGGACAAATCCAAAACGCATAAATCATAAAAATCGGCCCAGCCGTTCTTTACTTATAAATGGTGTAACTTACCCGACTTTGTTTTATATTTAAAGAAGGAGATAGAGAAGGATGACATTACCTGCGAGCTAAGTTGATACAAGTAACCAAAGTCGATCGCCGCCATAGACTCCATGACGCCTACGATGCTCATGGCCCAACAGCAATGACATTTGTGCTGGTTCAACACCTTGGACACCACTCCTAGATCACGCCTGTGAAAATTGGTTAAGGTGTCGACAAATTTACTAAATTTTTAAACGTTTTGTCGCTCGCTAAGTTGTAATTTGCGGCCCAGAGCCGCTCGCTGTGGCGTTGTATGTTGCTGTGCTGTGGCCATGGAGCACATTCTCTATAGAGTAGAAATGTCATATGATTTGTTCGACGAAATTTTCCGCCATTTTTTAATCTGTATCTGTACTTTTTTGTATGGGCGTGTAAAAATTCGCTTACTAGTTTCGGAGAAATATGGTTCGTATTGCTGCTCTATAGGGTATGTACTCGATGGCTGTGGTTTACATCCAGCAGTGGACTTCCAAAGGCTGAAGATGATTGTGATGATGGTGTAATTTGTGGATCAATAACATCCGTCAGCTAATAACAGATTTGCTCGATTATTGTGTTTGTTTATCTCTCGATTGGTTGGATCAATAATATCTATGATCGACCTAATTTACAGTTGCGTCAACATAAAACAATTTTTGACGATCAACAGGGGGGTTCGTGCCCCGTTCGAAATTTATCCTATTCGCACTTAGTTCGCGATTCGTCCCATTCGCGGTTCGTCCCGTGTATAAGTTGACCCGAATCATGAATATCAAGGCAGTCAAATGTTGTAATAAAATAAAAAAACGGTCCTAAATATTTTGGTAAAAGCACATTTACTATGATGATGATGACACTTACTATGTTTTATTAATAAAAGTGCAAGCGCAGCCTAAAGGTGGACAGACGACGTGGTAAAGGTTGAAGGAAGCCGCTGGAAGCAGGTTGCTTCTAACCGGCTAATGCGTGTAGTACTATTAGGTATTCTGTGCTAATGCTGGAGCTCATTGGGGGAGGTTGATCAGCAGTGGACGTCCTATGGCTGAAATAATGATGATGATGTATGAAGAATGAGAACAGTGTGTGAATGAGTCAAAATGTATTTAGTAAGTAAAATAAAATAATCTAACACTATTACGTTCACACATTATTAAACTGTTATCATTAATTCTTTAGGTCACATGTTACATGACAGTTGAAAATGTGTGTTTTCTTGTTTGTTGTTCATTTTTTCCAAGAGTTAGTCTATAACAAGGAATTTATAAGTGCTACGTAAATTCCTTGATAACAATAGAGAAGTAATGCCTGTGTGTACACGTAAATTTTTTGAAGTGTGCTATACGTGTCTTCCTCGTCCCCCGCAACGAATTGCGGAAAAATTTTTTCGGTGATTTGACGGCTAGTCATCTCCATAGGATAATATTAGTAGGAAGTCGTAGTTCCCGTGGCTCTAGATAGGGCTGTACGTCATACATCCGTGCGGTAAGTATGTAGATCAGAAATGATTCGGTGGGGGGTAGTTGAACGAAAAGCATGGTCGATCTATTATAATGGTTTTTATTTATCACTAGCTGTCCTGGCGAACTTCGTCCCGCCACTTAGTTTTTTTTCGTGAATTTTCTGATATTTTAATACTTATTCTGTTATTCGGGGCGGAGACAAATTCAACAAATCAAAGATCAAATTAATCGGTTCAGCCGTTCTTGGCTTATAAATGGTGTAACTAACCCGACTTTCTTTTATATATACTTAGTCTGGCCATAAATACTGTTACAATTAAAAATAAAGAAAATATTACATTTGAATTTGGAATCTATCATTTTTATATGATTATTCATTAAGTTTTGTCATTTTGGCGTCAACACATTGTACAATATTATGCGATATTCAAATTGAGTGGGTTGATAAAGAGAACCGAATCGCTGTAATTGCATTACACAAAGTAGGTATGGAGCCAAATGCAATTTTTTAAACTCTCCATACGCTTGGTATGTATTAGTAAAATGTATGTGTACCGGGCTATTAATAGATACAATGAGACCTCCTCTGTTTGTGACAGAAAAAGTTCTGGCCGGCCACATAGTGTTCGTACGAAAAAGGTGGTCAAAGCAGTAAGGGAAAGAATTTGAAGAAATCCTGACCGAAAGCAAAAGGTTTTATCTCGGGAGATGAAGATAGCACCCAAAGAGGATTTAAATACTACGTTTTTATAGCACCTAGAACCATGTCGTGTATTTTAAAAGATGACTTAGGACTTGCAGACTATAAGAGACGTACTTATCATTTATTAAATGAAAATTTAAAAAAGAATAGGGTGGTAAAATCGAAACAACTACTGAAGCAGAAATTTTTTGTTTACGGATGAGTTTTTTTTTACAACTGAGCAACATTTTAACAAACAAAATGACAGTATTTATGCTCAAAGCTTTAAGGAAGCTTCCCAATTAGCCGACAGAGTACAACGTGGGCACTATCCGACTTCAGTGATGGTTTGGTGGGGTATTAGCTATGAAGGAGTGACTGAGCCATACTTTTGTGAAAAAGGTATCAAAACATCGGCACTAGTGTTACAAGATACCATTCTTGAGAAGGTAGTGAAGCCCCTTAACAACACCATGTTCAATAACCAAGAATGGTCCTTCCAGCAAGACTCGGCCACAGAATACCTAATAGTACTACCGTACTTGGTGCCGGGTCATAAAGCTCGGTCTACACAGTCTTGGTTGGAAACGAACGTTTCGGACTTCATCAGAGCTGAAGACTGGCCGTCGTCTAGTCCCGATCATAATCCGCTGGATTATGTTTTTTTTTATTTTTTTTTTATATTAATTTTCTTCGTGATCTGTCCTAGGACATTTAACGTGTTATGAAGGTGGTATGGTCTTGTATGGTATAAGTCCATTGACTTATCCAATACTATTGTCTGTTATTTTTTTAGTTAGTGTCCTGCTGGGGATGTCTTGTCTTTAATCTGTGAAATGCTGTTTTGGTCGTTATCAAGTCTGACGCCAGAGGATTTGGGTGATTTGTTAATCGTTTTGTATATCGGTTCACAACTTTGCCGATCTCTCGGTTAACTGTTGGAATCCCAAGGTCATGGTGTAGTTGGTCGTTTGTTATATACCAAGGAGCATCAACAATCATGCGCAAGGTCTTCGACTGGAAACGTTGGAGGATTGCCAAGTTGGATTTGGACGCTGATCCCATATTTGAATGCCATATGTCCAGATTGGCTTGATAATACACTTGTAGATGCGTAGTTTGTTCTCAAGCGAAAGGCCAGATTTTCTGTTCATCAGCCAGTACAGTTGTCTTAGTTGGAGGCCCAGGGCCTTCCGTTTGGTGAATATGTGCTTTTGCCATGTTAATCGTCGGTCCAAGTGCACTGCCAAGTAACGCACGTTCTCTTCTTGAGAAAAGGTGGACGCCATTTAAAGTGACAGGTGGGCAGGTGTTGTGTCTTAAGGTAAATGAGGCATGAGTGGACTTCGTTTCATTAGCTTTAATGCGCCAGTCTTTTAGCCACGTTGATATTTTATCTAGACCTTCTTGAAGCATCGAGGATGCCGCTGCGGCGTCGTCGTGGACTGCTATTACAGCAGTGTCATCGGCGAAAGTTCCAACCAAAACATCACGCGACGGTGGCAGGTCAGAAGTGTATAGAAGGTATAGGATCGGGCCCAAAACGCTGCCTTGTGGAACTCCTGCTTGGATTTTTTTGATGGCTGTTCTGTCGTCTCCATGCTTTACATAGAAGTGTCTATCGGAGAGATAAGACTAAAGAAACAAAAAAAAAATTATAGGGAGGGCATTTTTAAGTTTGCAGAGTAGTCCGTCGTGCCAAACGCGATCAAAAGCCTGAGATATGTCCAAAAAAGCAGCGGAACAATATTTTTTGTTTTCAAAAGAATAGTTGATTTTGTCAACTAGTCTGTGCACTTGCTCAATGGTACCATAGCCACGACGAAAACCAAACTGGTGGTCCGGAATTAAGTTTTTCTTTGCTACAACCACCATGAGTCTTCTGAGAAATAGGCTCTCAAGAACCTTTGATGGGACAGGTAGTAGACTGATTGGGCGATATGATTTCACATCTTCCTGGTTCTTTCCTGGCTTCGGAGTCATAATGATCTCGGCGACCTTCCATTGTGGGGGAGTGTACCCTCTCAATAGAATGGCGTTGTATATTTGGGTAAGGTAGGTTATGCCCGATTCGGGGAGCTCTTTCATGATCTTTGCGGTGATAAGATCATAGCCTGGGGCTTTGTTATTGTCAAGTTTCCTAATAACCGATTTCACTTCATCCTTCAAAAACTTCTTAATCGGAATATCGAGCTGGTAAATACCACTAAGCGTTTCTGAGACATTTTGGATCCTGCTGGATTCGCTGTCTGGATTTGGCGTAAAAACATTGGTTAGATGTCTGGCGAACTCTTCAGTTTTTCGTGATCGCTCTTTGCCCAAGAGTTGTCCTCACGGCGTATTGGAGACTGGATTATGATTTATGGTCAGTTTTAGAGTGTACGGCTTGCTCTAAACGCCATGATAATTTGGAGTCCCTAAAACAATCCGTACTATTGGCAGTGAAGAATTTTCCCATGGAAAGAGTGCTTGCTTCTATAGATAACTGGCCTCAACGTTTAAAGGACTGTATTGCAGCCAATGGAGACCACTTCGAATAAGCTTTTTATATTTTAAATTGTTTTATGTATTAAACTAACACACTGTAAGAGTAATAAATCTTATTTGCAATCGTTTTTTTTTTCTTTGCTTCAGTATTTATGGCAAGACTGAGTATAGATTTGAGGAGCTTTAGGGTGCAAGTTTGGTGTAGTTTGTGTTCTAATGTTTGGTGAAGTGATAAAGATCTGAAACTATTGAAATAGCATTGCATTTAACGCCGCATAGAGTTTCAAGTGACTTGTCTTTAGACAACTTGCTTTGGACGCGATGGCGTCCTGAAACCGGCTTATACGGGAGGAGTAGCCTCCACTGAATCCAGGAAAAGCAATAGAGACTAAACACGTTATTTACCTATTGTGAACTTAGTCAAGCTTTGACTTTAAATCAAGAATACACTCTACATTGGCAGAATCACCGCTCTGCTGTAAGAGCGGGATGAGACCACAATAAAATTTAAAAAATAAATTAGAAATACAAACTTACCAATCAAACTTCGGAGGTATGTAAGCCTTCGCATAAATTGTTCCTTTTCCATCGTTTTTGCTTTCATGTATTTCTGTTGTTTCCTTTAGAGGTGGGCAACTACGCCGTTCAAGGTTCTCACAGCTATAACCGACAGGACTCAACATTCGCCTTAACTCTTCCTCGGACATGTCAGAAAACTTGTTAAGACCATAGACGCCTGGCTGCATTGCTTCGAGCCTAGATAATTCTTCTACTGTTTTCTATAAATGTAAAACATTTTGTCTGAAGCATGAAAAGGAAATCATATATAAATATTACTTTTGCCATGCTGGCTTTTGGTTAATCGTTTGCATTTTATTCCACGTGCCAGAAAATTAAGTCAAACTTAGTACCTTTTTTAAGAATCTGTGACGTAAAATTTAAATAAATCTATAGATTTATTATATCTAGTATATTATTAATTCTAGTATACTAGATACCTATAAATAAATACAGTTATTATACGACAGTAAACAAAAATTTTTCTCGGCAAGCTTTAAAGAGCGGTAAGTTATTCGAATGACAACTAAACTAATGAAAAATTCGTTATTAGCTTAATGCAGAGTTTTCCAACAGGGTCCGGGGGCCCCAGGGGCCCTAACCTAATGAGAGAGTGTTTTAAGGGTCCGTGCCTCCGTGGCTTATAAGCAGTGATCGGAGTAGGTAGATTTATTTGGGGTCAATGATCTCAAACATTGATGTTAATATGGACACGCCTCCAGCATTCCGGCATTTCTTGGTATCAGTTTTTGAAAAAAAGACATATCCATATTATGCTAAGTACATCAAATCAATCTACCTATTCCGATCACTGCTTATAAGTAAACTAGTTAAGTAGTCAGTAGTTAGTAAACATTTTTTATTTGGCTTTAGGGATTTATAAATGTTGGGAAGAGCTAACGTTAAGGGTAAATGGTTAATCCACATTTGTCGTACAACCAATAACTAAGTTGACCGCGATTTGGCAAACGCAACTCTCCAACCAGGCTTACCAATTTGGGGCCCGCGAATAAAAAAGAGTCAAAATTGAAGAACATTATTAATGTCGCCGATTAGTTATTGGGCCAATAGCAAAGATAAAGGATCATAGCTGCAAGACAGGATACCTGGACAAAACGACTAATATTTATAGTTATTTACCTTAAAATACTTGAACCGTGTAAAAAACTCTTCGTCCTGATATTTCTTCTTAAAGTTTATTGTATATTCGTAATATTGTTGAAATATATCTTTTTTTCCAGACACTTCGGCATATTGCCATTCTTGAATTTTATCATAGTTAACCCAGGTCGTGTATGATACCATAACTGTGATTATACATATTGAAAATAAGAATATGAAATTCGACATGTTAACAAAACAAGTAACAATCGAACGTAATATAATTCTGTTATGCCACACGATCGAAATGGTACTCTTTTGTTTTCCTGTTAGATATCCGAGGCGTGTTGTAATAATAGTTTATTAGGGTTTTGGTAAAAGTAGGGATATGAAACTCGGTAAACACTGATAATTTACTACGTTTAATACCTAGGGTTATATTAACGTTATATAATTAACAACGTGGTTATGGAATGTGTAATGGCTCGGTGATTTTGGCTTGGTGATTTTGGCTCGATATTATACAGGGTTGTTTGTAAAACATCAACAACCTCCTAGGGGCTGATTCTAGTGTCAAATACAAGAACTTTTTGTATTAGACAAACACATAGAAATCTAAAAAAAAATATTAGACAAACACATAGAAATCTAAAAAAAAAAATCACTGCTTAATACAAACTGATGTCAGCTGGTTGGCGGTAGTATGGAAAGTGTTTTTTTTTGCGATTTTAATGTTGGTCCCATAGAATAATTTGTTGTATTTGAGCACCAGAATCGGCCCCTAGGAGATTGTTGATGTTATAAAAATAACCCCGTATATTAATAGCTGTTGCCCGCGACTTCGTTCGCGTGGTCTTTAGTTTAGAAAAAAAAACTAGATGCGGACACCCTAATCACCTAGCGGTATGAATTAAACTTTACGACCGAGTTCCATACTTACCAAATATACATTTAAAAATCCTGAAAATCGATTCAACTGTGTCGGAGGATTGCGACCACAAACACCGTGACACGATACTTTCAGGGTCCAACTTAGACCTTATATACAAGAACCACGCTTTACACAAATAAAATTTGCGAGTAAACGAACACAGTAATACCTACACTCACACACACATACACACACTCCATAACACCATGTCTGATACGCCTGTCGGTTCTGAGGTGTGTAATAACTGCGACACAGTCCCCGACTACTGCAGTTAACGCTACAATGCTTGGCAAAATGTGTTATGGTTCGAATAATTAAAAAAAACAGTATTATGCATCGTCTTGAAGTAAGGAGTTAGGATCCTTGTGTCTCGACACTAGATACCTCCATGACAATGAATGTTTGTTGGGGACAATGAATTTTACCGGGGGCGTCTCTCAGCTACTTACACATAAAGTAGGTATTGTGGAACAAAAACGTGTCATAATAATTAGGATAAAATTGCGAAACGCCCCAGACACAGCTCGATGGCCCAACGACCTTAGGAAGATGGCTGGCAGTGGGTCAGTGGATAAATGAAAAAAATATGGAAATCGTGCTCTTTGGCGCTTTTTACGACTAGCAGTGGACTGCAATAGGCTGACATGATGATGATGATGAGCACTTTAACGAATACACTAGGATAGTAAACAATTAAAACTTCTGTTTACAAAGGATTTTCATTTATTTTAGAAACATATAAATGTAACAACAATACACATAGTTTAATTTCTCATAACATAATTTTTTGGAACTGATGCATTAGAAGGCACTGTTCTGGCACTTTTTCGGCTTGTATATATACAGGGTGTAACGAAAAGGTGAAATAAAACTTTAAGGGGTTATTCTCCGGCTAAATCGCAAATCGCAAAAAAAAAAACACTTTCCTATACTAAAACGCGACCAGCTGGCATCAGTTTGTATGGAAAGTCAATTTTTTTTTTGAGATTTTGATGTTGGTCCCATAGAAAAAGTTGATATAATTTAGCCGTAGAATAACCCCTTAAAGTTTTATTTCACCTTTTCGTTACATCCTGTAGATAGTTATAAATTAAATCTGAACAACAATTAATGGATTGGAATTGTATAAAAACTACTATGTAGTTCGTATTTTTGCCACCAGAGCACCGGCAATTGTTGATCTGATCGGAGCCACATTTGTCGAATCCTGCATTAGATCAACAAAAGCTGTTCTGATCAACAATTGTGAACGGATCAACAATTAACTGATGCCGCAACCCGTCTGATCAACATTTGCCGAGTGGAGATATCAAATTTTATAATCACATTAGTTATAATTCTTTATATTAGTTTACTTTGCTAATTTTATAATGATATTCAAATGACATTGTCCCCTTACTGGACAAAGAAAACAGAAACCAGCAAAAAACTTCACATTCTTTAAAAATATTTGAGATTATAACTGTTTTTATATTAGTTTTTATATTTACTGCTGCCGAGTTATAAATAATTAATTTATCAAAATGCCCAAGTCTGCTCCATTTTCGTTGGTTCCACAATACTACTTGTAGGAAATATATTAAGTGAAACGTTGATGCCGTTGACGTCGGGCAGGAGAGAGCGAGATAGGGGACGAGCGCGAAATTCATATACAGGGTTATTTGTAAAACATCAGCAACCTCCAAGGGGCTGATTCTGGTGCTCAAATACAACAACTTTTTCTATTGGATCAACATTAAAATCTAAAAAAAAAATTTGTTCATATAAACTGATGCCAGCTGGTGGCGGCTTAGTATAGGGGGAGTGATTTTTTTGCGATTTCAATGTTGGTCCCATAGAAAAAGTTGTTGTATTTGAGCACCAGAATCAGCCCCTAGGAGGTTGTTGATGTTTTACAAATAACCCTGTATATTTCTAAAGGCTTGTACTTATAATAATGAGCATTCTATAAAAGGCACATTTCAAAAACCTACATGTAGGAAACACATATGTGCACCTGTGACGTCACGGCGCGAATGACCGATCGCGCCTGACGGGCGAGAGCGAGATAGGTGACGAGCGCGAGGTGCATAGATATTTCGAAGGGCTTGTTCTTATAACTATAATGTTTTATATTATACAGTATGTTAACTAACGAAAGGCATTCCCGTTAACTCGTAATACTATAGCATTCATACATACTAAAAATATATTCCCATTTAAAATAAAAATGTTTTTAATTTTAAAATCAAAAAAAATTATAAACGTCCGACCCTTTTCTCACCGTGGAAGGAAGTTAGAAAAGCGACGTTGCCAGTTTGCGCATCGTTATTAAGCTAGTTAGTTTTCCGCCTTACGATTTTGGTTTTAAACAGGCATATCGTTTATTTTTTATTTTTTTTAATTTGATATGATATGCTTATATACGATATGCTTCTGAATTTTTTTAAAGCTTATTTTTATAAATTTACTAGCTGTCTCGGCGAACTTCGTACCACCCCTTCATAATTTTTAAAATGATTAAATTACTAAAATGGCTATTAAAAAATAGGGGTTAGTGATAAAAGGGTAAAAATTTAGGGTTTTATGTATTTTTTAATGCAACATAATAAAAAAATAAAGAAATAAAAAAAATTACAAAAAATTAAAGAAAAATGTTAAGGGTGGACAACCCTTATCACTAAGGGGTATGAAAAATAGATGTTGGCCGATTCTCAGACCTACTCAATATGCTCACAAAATTTCATGAAAATCGGTCAAGCCGTTTCGGAGGAGTACGGGAACGAACATTGTGACACGAGAATTTTATACATAAGGTATTTTTAATTGAATGTATCAATGATGTAGATAAACCGGCTGACGGGAACGCCCTCTATTATTTAACATAGAGTATATAAAATAACATTTATTAAATTAATAAGGCACAAAAAAACAAATGGCGCTTATCCTTTTTCCTTAGGGTTACTTTTCTTGACTATGATCCTAGACGCGGCAAGAATTTTTCAGATCCGGGAATCGAACCCGAAACTATTTGCGTTCACCGCGCCACCACGCCGATCGGGTGGTCATAGGTATATTGGATACTACTTAGATCGAATTCACTTTGTTCGGTTTACCTAATTTGTTTGTTACTTAATCTTAGTTTAAAATGAGTTGTAAGTATAAAAATATCGGCATACCATTTAAAATTGTATACTTAGTTCTAAAATTCAGATATAATATAAGACTGCTATTTAAATTCTACACTAAAAATAGATCTTATTTCAGACACACCCTGTATAAGTAGTTTTTGTTTATAGCTGCACATTACGAGTATTTATCTATGGCTGGACTAAAGCATTGATACTTAAAGTAAAAAAATTGTACTTACTACTTAGTACCAAATGCAAGACCTTGATTCTAAATTTAATATTAACGGTATATACATTTCTTTTTTTATTTTTTATGGTAAAAAAAACTATTTTATTCTATTAAAATAAAATCTAGCTACTCTTACATCACAAGCTGCAGTTATTGTCTTGATACTACTGTATACAAATAAGTTTGACAAATAAATAAAAAATAAGTTATCTGGCGTTTGAAAAATCGGACATAAAACGAATTCATTCTCGACCGGGAAACCACGTGACACTGCTTACTGGTTGTCAATTCTTTCTCGAATAGTCCAGAATTGCGCCTGCTCACGAAATAGAACAGAAAGCTACCAAAATTACCAAATTGTCTAGCTACGAACTAAAGAACACATTATTTTGACAGCAGCCAGTCCAGGTTGTACAGGTCAGTGATATAAATAGATTTGTAACAAGGCCTCTATCGGATACGTTGCGTACTAAAATAAGAATAACATGAGATTGCCAAGATGATACTGCTAGCGGCAGAGTCTTAGTATTTTTGAAAAACTTAGTTAATTTTAACACACTTTTATTAGCTTTTGTATTGTTACTAACTAAAATCGAATCAAGAAAGTAGATTTTAACCTCATCATTCACCATTTCAGCCATAGGACAGGACGTCCACTGCTGAACATAGGCCTCCAACGACTTTCATTTGGGGGATTTCCAATACTCGCCACGCTTGGCAGGCGGGTTGGCGAGAGCAGTTTTTTATAAGATTTCGCACGGAGACGCTGCTGCCCGTCTCGTGCTACAGAAATGTGTCTCTTCTTATGACACACCTCCTATTGGCGGTCGTAATGTGTATTCTTTACGGCCGGCTTTTAACCGACACTTCCAACAAATTATTTTTATTTTATTTTATTTTAATGGAAAACAAACAGCTTGTAAATTAAATAATATAAAATTACGACAATAGTTATTCAACAAGCCTATAGTTTTCACCTCTAAGTAGGCAATTATTAGTACTAAATTACATACCATGATATAAAAACCAATAGAACATGAACACAAAAAAGATAAGGTCAACGAGTTGGACGCATGAAATTACTTGCAAGCAATGTTCTCCCCTCGGCGGGGCGGGTACAAAATAGGTCTAAATGCGGGTAGGCACTGACTGTCTCGTTAAACTTTTTAGTAACTCTACTAAAGAATGAGTTCTGACGGTAGTTTGTGCGAGACGGTGACGTGTACAAGTACGGGCGCTGTCTATTTGGTTTAATGGGTACGCGTAATTGTATGTTGTTATTAATTTAATTTTGTACTTTATATGATCCGATGTATCCGATGGAAGCGTTGTGCATATCTCATTGAAAAATACAAAGCTGCGTTGCTATTGAGTACCTATTGACTATGTTAACATATTAGGCCTACATTTGCTTTGCCGGTCGAGGCTTGATTATGATAAAATTGGTCAGAGTCGAAGTGACACGGTATTATACGACTAAATAGTGCGAAATTATCTTTAACCATAGTTTTACACCATTATTTTCTATGCAAAAAGAACCTACCAATATAAAAATTACATACGGACGGAAAACGTAATCAACAGTATAATCTATTCTTTTTTTTTCTTGTCAGACAAAGTGATCAAATAATTTTACGTAATAGATTGGCAAACTTACATATTTTTTTCATACTGGCAACACTCACAAAACGCTTATAGTGGCAACCTCGTTCGCTAGGCCACAGATATTGCTGCCGATCGCGAGGTGGAGGTATCCGCCGAGACCGAAGTCTGAGCCCCAGGAGTTCTTGGCGATGTAGTACGGAATGTCAGCTGTCAGATCGTAGCCGACCAGCTCGACGGCGTGGTTTAAGTTTGACGGGGCCCCGCTATAATGACAAATGGCAAATTAAAATACTTCAAGCACAAATTCCTGTAACACTCACCTCATATCTATCTATACAGTATGTCTACAAACGAAAGGCGTTCCCGTTAATCCGGAATACTATAGCGACCATACATACTAAAAAAAAAACATTTTAAATATAAATGTTTTTAACCGACTTCAAAAAAGGAGGAGGTTCTCAATTCGTCAAAATCTTTTTTTAATTTTTTTTTTATGTATGTTCAGCGATCATTCGTTATGGTCCCATATAAATTTGGTTAAATTCTGATGATGGGATCTATAAGAAAATCATCAAACATTGCATGAACTCCGTACCACGCCAACTGATTTTAGTATCTATCTTACCTAATATCTTTGCCAAATGTGGACCGATTTTGATGATTCTTTTTTTAATTATCTGTGTTGAGAGTAAAAAAAAAATTATAATGAATAGCTTATACTTCAAAGATACTATAATAAAACATTTTCGGAAAAAATATCACCCCTAAGGGTGGAAAAATAGGAAATGAAATCGGTGTTCAGCAGTTAAATTATGTTTGCACTCGTAAGATTTGTTTTGATTAGGATTTATCATAATTTAATTTTATAAAAAAAAAACGACCAAAAAACTAAAACGCCAAAAATAATCTTCACTAGTACCTAATCAGTACTTTTGGAGTCGGTGCTAGTCGATGAGAGATTCTATGTTTTCGTTTGCACCGACTCCAAAAGTAACTGATTCGGTACTTAAGTATTAAGATTATTTATTGTCGGTTTTAATTCATTTAAAAATTAATTAATTTTAAAATTTCATAAAAAATAATGACCGCATGACCCTTTTTTCACTGTGCGAGCAAGTTAGAAAAGCGACGTTGCCAGTTTGCGCATTATAATTACGCTAATTACTATTCCGTGTTACGATTTTGATTTTAAACAGGTGTATCGTTTTTTTTAATGCTTTTTTTTTGTATTTTATTTTAGTCTAATAATGATGTAGATAAACTGGCTGGAGGGAACGACCACTGTTAATTTACATACGTATAAATAAAGATGTGTTTGTCCTCTATGCGTTCCTCAACCATTGATCACATGGCGATGAAACTTTAGCAAGTTGTTGTGCGACGCCAGGGAAAGTTTCTAAATTGAGTTAAAATCAAAAGATAGTTATCAATAAATGTTTAGTCATTTTAATTTGGTTTAAGCTACTTAGAAGTATGGTCCTAACTATGAATTTTCATAGAAAATCTATGGGGATATCGTATTTTAACAGCTTATAAAAGTACACAGCTAAATACCCAACAATAAACGGATTAGCAAGCTGAAGTGGCAATAGGCGGGGCACATAGCACGTTGAACTGACGGCCGATGGGGCAGAAGGGTTCTAGAATGTACCACGTACTAGCAAGCGCAGCGTAGGACTTCCACCCACAAGGTGGACAGACGACATGGTAAAGATTGCAGGAAGCCGCTGGATTACCTTACGATATACTTAGTATCAATCCGTTCAAGTATTCTGAAATATCCATAGGAACGTGCTAAGATGCGAAAGGATGAGGCGAGACTCCGACCACTGAGCTACCACGGCTCTGACAACTGAGCTTGGAACCGGTACCAAAAGTAAAAGTTCAGTAGTGGTACTTACCGGTTACCCGCTTTTTGTACATGGTTACTGGTTCCACACGGGTAAACGCCGCGAATAAGTTTTTCTAATGGCTTTAACTATATTTTTATTACTATATCTACTATCTCCTCACTATTACGGAAATATTATTTGGTACAGGTTTTGGTGTGATACCAATATTGATAAGTAAGTACCCGTACCAATAGTACAGGTACTACGTCTGGTACTGATATCAATAGTACTGGTACGCCATCGGTACCGGTATTAGACCAAGTCTAACAGTACCGGTTTACAAAAATAGCGATATTTCGAGCCCTGCAACTGAATTTTGAAATCATTAAGTATATTTACCTGCAGTGGTACTGTATAACGCCATCCAAATAATTTTGCCAGGTGAGCGCGTTGACAGCCACGGCCACCGGCCCGTGTGTCGCTAGCGCCTCTATGATCTTATGTTCTGCGCCCACGAAACTTGAAACAAACAAGGATGTTTTTAAAAATATACGCATATTCAGGAAATATGCGTATATTTCTAATTAGTCTTAAAATAGTTAGTACCTATAATTAATAAAACTTAAGAATTTTCGAAAAATATTGATAAATACATCGGTACGGCTTGTGCCCTGCAGAGGGAGGTATATAGGCATATTTTACTTTATTATTGTTATTTTTTTATCAATTAATCCGTTCAGGTTACTATGGTTCTTGACTTACAACCCATTAAAGTCGCGTGCTAGACAAGGAGATCCGACATGTACTGTGACGTCACAGTACACGTCCGCCATACATTTTTCATTGTATAAGTTGTAATAGAAAGAGACAGGTATATTTTATTTTCTAATTACTGTATTACGGTTATTTTTTAATTAAAATCGATCGATAAGTACTAAAGGACCATTACGCCTTAAGTGTAGATCACAAAGTTGGTTAGTATAAAAAAACTGACAGTGATTATCCGAACCCCCATCAGTATTCTCTGTACTACCTGATACTATTTCTTGGGACTCCCTGTATTTTAGAAGGCAGTAAAGGGCTTGCTAAACGGATGACGGACCCTCTTGACATTGCTCGACCTTGCTCAGCTTTCCTGGACGTCAAACGCCCGCTGCTAGATAAAAGATCCTTCGTCCACATCCCGCCAACCCGCCGACCAGACCATGCCCCTTTCTTGTATGAAAACCGTTCCGAAATTGGCCATAATCTCTATTAAAATGTTTGTTAAATTACGATGTTTTCAAATTTGGTCCGAGTTTATATCCGCCCACACTTCAAGTGTCAGTGTCACGGCCATCCGTGTGGATGCGATACCGGAAGCACGGGTGGGGGCAAGGTCTAGCAATGTCAAGAGGTATATGACATCCATCTGACGTCGGCTTGAACTTACTCGTCGCACGTGAAAGATGCAACTCGCACACCAGTGGAGTTCTTCTTTGCTTTGCAGGCGCCATCTGTTAGCCGGAGTGGGTACTCCACATCTTTTTCCACCGGCATTTTGGACAACGTCAGCCAGTCAAGTAACAGGCAAATGTCGCCGCCTGCGCAGCCTGCGTTGCCTAGAGCTGCGCAGTCGATCGCCTCCTGGAAAAGGAAAGGTCCAAGATTGTACCAGCCCAGCAGAAGATAAGCTAAATGGAAAGGCTAGAGATGAGAAAAAACCGAAGAAATTGGTTAAAATAGATTTTATTAGGTACCTAATTGGTTTTTTTTACAAACATATTTTTATTCACTTTTGATTGTTTGTGTACTACTGTGGTTTTTGGACAGACAACGGCAGATCAACCTACCCAATAAGTTAAAGGTCATTGAATTGATTTTCAACTTTAAATCCGACATGTAGAGATTAATATCAATTGAGAAAATTTGACGTTTTGTGGTAGGTTGACGGGCTATTGTCTGTACTAGTCCATGCACAGCGCGCTATGAAAGGTTCAAGTACCAGCATGCTTTTTTATTTGATTTGTACTAGCTGTGCCCGCGACTCTGCTCGCGTGGAATACGGTTTGCCACTAATAATAAAATAATACAACTAATAACTAATTTACTCGCTTAGGAGGTGAAATAAACATAGTATTTCCCTATGTCCTTCCCTAGGGTTCAAGCTTTTTCCATACAAAATTTCATCAAAATCTGTTTAGCTTTTTTAGCTTAGAAAGTATTAGCCTATCTCTGTACGAAACATTAAAATCAGTTCATTAGTTTAGGCGTTAACACGTTACAGACAGACAGATTTACTTTCGCATTTATAATATTAAAATAGATTACAAATACACACCTGTACACTAAGTGGCTGCAACTTCCCAGTGTTGATAGCCGACATGGCCTCCATAGTTCCGATGGTGCTGAACGCCCAGCATGCACCGCATAGACCCTGGTTCCTTATGGGACCTATCACGCCTTTAGTTCGCCTGAAATACAGTAAGGAATAGCAGGCCAAATGGTTCATATATAATAAATATACATATGTGACAGCTAGACAACAAACTAAATATCTTATGTAAGAATGAACATCGTAGTATTCCTAGGTACAGTCGACGGCACGTCAACCTAACCAAAAAGTTAAAGGTCATGGAACCTGTACGAGCTATGATCGTAGATTTGTCTGCTGCGCCGTCAGCGACCTACAAACCAGCGGATGACCCATGGACCCTGCACATGCACCGTCGGCACTCTACACCGACGGCACACAACGATCAACCTATACATGTTAACGTTCTGTAATAGTTATATATAAACATGACATTATAGTAAATAAATTAGATATCAACCGTCCGTGTTGGTTCTCATTTCCCTCCGCTGCGGCCAAGACTACCTTAGCCGTCACTATGATCAGTCTGGTGAGTCTGCCAGACTGGCAGCGGGTCCACACCGCCTACCTACCGTCCTAACGCTGCTACCCTGGGCGACCTGTGATCAGCTCTATCATTTCCTCTCTACATCCTTATTATATTTACGTATCTATTGTTAGGTGGGGCTAGGGCTCTAGGGACTTAGTGTCTTGGGGTAAAAGGGACTCTACGCTCACTAGGGAGTTAGTTTCCTGTCTGACCGTATATTCTGGACGTCGGGAGCGGTGCCACACTTGCTTCCCGCCTGTTCAGAACCGATTTTCAAATTTAAGTCCGGTAGGTCAATATCAATTGAAAAATTTACGTTTTGTGGTAGGTTGACGTGCTGTCTGTACGTGGCCAACCTACTACAATACATTTTTTTTTCAATTGATATTGATCTCTAGATATCGGTCTTAAAAATGAATCGGCTGAATGACCTTAAACTTTTTGGATAGCTTGACCAGCCGTAGACTACCAGACCATTAATTTGCCAAGGGCGTGGCCCAGCAGCGATCAGTGCGTCCTACCAGTGATGACCTACGGAGCCGAAACGTGGAACATGATAGTGAAGCTGACCTACAGACTTCAAGTCACGCAGCGAGCTATGGAAAGGTCGATGTTTGGGATCTCGTTAAGGGATAAAATCCGAAACGAGGTCATTCGGCAGAAGACCAAATAATACGCTAATCAGTGAACAAAGTAATGGACATAGTCCAAAAATGTAGCAAGCTAAAGTGGCAGTAGGCCGGCCACATCTGTCGCAGAACCGATGAAAGGTGGACTGAATGGGTTCTCGAGTGGAGACCACGCCTCGCCAAATGTAGTGTAGGACGCCCCTCCAGCTCGACGGATCGTCGACCTTCGGAAGATGGCTAGCAGTCGCTGGATAAAAAAAAGCAGGAGTTTGTGTTCTTTGGCGTTCTTTGGGGAAGGCTGATGATGATGATGTAGGAGACACACCCAATCTCGAGCCACATCAAAAAAGTAATTTTTCTGTATTGACTAGTACCGGAACTCGCACTCCTAATCGTCCAAAGAAAAACACCGCTTCACTAGGTCAATCAGGTGTTACGATATGTATGCACGATTAAGTAATAAACATTTTACTATACGCATTAACGCATTGTTTTTTTATCAAGAACAGACGACCTGGTAAAGGTTGCAGAATGACACTGGATGCAGGCCGCTTCTAACCGGCCAACCTGGAAGTCAATGAGGGAGGCCTATCTTCAGCAGTGGACGTCCTATGGCTGAAATGATGATGATGATGATTGTTTTTTAGGTATTTCCTATTTTTACTTGTTTATATTGATGGTATAAGGTACTAAGGTATTGATGAAAATTAAACTTTATTTAAAACATACCAAGGAGGTACTACTTAGTAAAAAAATTAATGGTCATAAATTATAAAGGTTTTCAATCATTTAATTACCGAAAAAAATAGCATTCTACATTTACATTAATTTAAATTCACATTTGTAATTTAACTTATCACTAAAACCAAATGTAAAACAATTTTAAAAATATATCTTATTTGTTTGATCAAATTGATTATTCATGTTGTTGTTTACCTAAAGCATATGTTAAGATAGGTCACTCTTAGTTTCTTGAACTTCTTATCAAAAACCTTAAATGCAGTTTAAAAGTCATCCTCACTACTTAAGAACCAGTTATCTAATTATAAGAGGAATTTTAGAAGGCACCTAAAAACTATAACTAGTTTTTAAACCAGTTACTATTCACCTTGATGTGTTAGTAAAACGAATACATTATTGAATACTTTATGTGGGTATATAATCTATAATTAGATTTTAAATATGAGTTACATTTTTCTTAACTTAATAGTATTTTGGTTTAAACATCTTTATTTCGATGTTGATCCCATAGAAAAAGTATGTGAGTAGACAGTAGACAGTTTCCGCTCCTAAACAAACGAAATTTAAAGTATATGCGTACCTATGCAAAATAACTTTTTATAAACTATGATGACCTCCACAGCCGATAGGCGGACCAACCAGACTGGACATGGTGCTACTATCTCCGAGGTCCCGGGTTCGATTTCTGATCGGTCAATGTAATTTTTTTTTTATGGATCTGGGTGTTGTGGTACCGTCGTTGTTTCTGATTTCTGTAACACAAGAGCTTTGGCTATTTACTATAGGTTCAGAGCAATGTATGTAATGTTGTCCAATATTTATTAAGTATTTATTTATCTACACATATTATGTTAATATCAGTTCAATTTTGATGTGTTCTGGGAGTCATCATTATGCAATAAATACCTAGCAGAAGAAATATGAGATAATAGCAAAACCCATTAAATACAAATGACTTTTAGTGAAATAATATAATTTAATCATACATACTTTAATAACAGACAATTCAGTAGCAAAACCATGTTACTACTTTGAAATTAAGAAATTTTTAAATATTTGTTTGTACAGGAAAATTTAAGTTTTCATTATTTTTAAGCTTAATCATGTATAGTAACTCAAAGAAACTATAATACATCAACTCATTGAAAATAGGGTATAGTTATAATGTGGTATACAGAGATATCAGTAAATGCAGTGTAATTTAACACAGTTATCATACATTATAACTCAGGGTAAAGATTTGTTATCATCATCATTTCAGCCATAGGCAATCCATTGCTGAACATAGGCCTCGGCAGGCCTCCCCAAATGACTTCCAGATACAATCGAAAATGATGTAACTATTGAATAATTTTGTTATAAGTAACTCTGCCGTTGCCGGTCCCAAGCCCGGATGAGAAAAGAGGAGGGTTGCCTGAGAACGAAGAAACCTATCCTAAATCCATCTAGGAAGGAGGTCAGCCGTAAAATTCTTCAACGCCGAGCAATGGGCGGCGGTTAACTAACCCATCCAACTGGCTATCGAAAGCCAAGAGTGACTAAATACCCTCCAAAAGTTCGAGGGCAAGTGCTTGGGAAACGCCTGCTTCTAACCTCCCACTCCTCTCATATATGAAAATGGTTTACGATAAAGAATGCGATATGTCGTGCGACCCGGCTAACCCCCGGCGCCATGAGGTACCCGGACTTCATGGTGTGAAATATGTTACCGAAGACTATGCAGATGCGGGTAACCAGGCATCTGCATCAGTGGCTGCTACTGGAAAAAAAAACTTGTTCAACAAGCATTCCATCCTGGTCTGTTTACTAGACCTAGAAGCTCTTCATTGGGTGGTAAATCCAGCTCAGACTTGACAGCTTTGCAATTGTCTTTGGACAATTCCTCAAACGAACCAACTCAAAAGGATTGT
Source organism: Anania hortulata (assembly GCA_963576865.1). Taxonomy (NCBI): domain Eukaryota; kingdom Metazoa; phylum Arthropoda; class Insecta; order Lepidoptera; family Crambidae; genus Anania; species Anania hortulata. The sequence continues at coordinate 6,268,481 of OY756405.1, read as the reverse complement.
GAAGACACAAATATATTCTCTCAGGAAAATATCTCCCAAAACCCTGAAGCAAGGTGCACCCCATCACAGTGGACTGAAGTATCAGGAAGAAAAAGACAGCGTAAAAGCCCGGACGCAGGAGGAATACAAAAACAGTGCAAACCCAACTCCTACTGGCTAAGTCAACCTATCACTACGTCAAACAGTTTCGCTGGACTTGGCATCGACCCTAAAGATGTCCAAGAAGTCTCCAATACAGAAAAGGCAACCCCCAGACCTCCCCCCATTTTCGTGGACAAAGTGAGCAATATTCAACCATTATTGGGCTTGCTAGATGAAATAACCAAAGGTGAATACGATTTAAAGATTTTACGCAATGATCAAGTGCGTATTCAACCGAAAACCACACAGTTGTACTCACTAATAGTAAAAGGATTACAACAAAGAGACACAGAATTCCACACTTACAAACCTAAGCAGGAAAGAAATTTTAAAGTGGTCCTTAAAAACATTCACCCTTCATCTGACATGGAAGCAATAAAAAAAGAACTAGACGAATTTGGGCACGTAGTTACTAATATCTGGAACGTTAAGCAGAGGAGCACAAAAAGACCCCTTCCAATATTTTTCGTCAAAATTGCACCTAGGGTTAACAATAAGCAAATTTACTCCATAAAAACAATCCAATACTGCAGAGTCGTTTTCGAACCACCAAGACCTAAGAGAGAAATTCCTCAGTGTGCAAACTGTCAGCAATATGGTCACACAAAGAAATACTGCCATAGGAGGCCGAAGTGCATCAAATGCGCTGGCGACCACTTATCGTCAAACTGTGAACGCAAGGAAAGGTCTGACTCGGTGAAATGTGTACTCTGTGAGGGTAATCATCCTGCAAACTACAAAGGATGTTCAGTGTACAAAGAAATTCAGAACTCTAAATATCCTCCTCTTCGCCAGAGAACCAAAATCGTACAGGAAGCAAGTGGAAACGTAGCCAGCCTACCACAGAAACCTCTCAACGAGCGCGAACCCCAAAACCAACAAAGTTATAAACAAGCTTTACTATCGAAAAGGAAAGACACAGTACAAACAAACCAACCAAAAGAAAACCCCAACACAGACCTGAACCTCCAGAACCACCAAATACTAGAAATCCTCACTCAACTTGCACAGCAAATATCATCAATGAATGCCTTACTAATCCAACTCATGTCGAAATTGCAAAATTCGAGTCATTGAATATAGCCTTATGGAATGCCAATGGGCTGCCACACCATATTTTGGAACTCAAAGTATTTTTGAAAACTTATGACATTGATGTATTATTGCTAAGTGAAACCCACTTCACCGGAAAGAGCTACTTTATTATTCCCAGTTACAAAATGTATCACTCCAATCACCCCGATGGCACTGCTCACGGTGGGTCAGCTATCCTAATTAAAGATAACATAAAACATCATGAATCGACTCATTATTGTACGCTCCATATCCAGGCAACTAACATAGTTCTTGAAGACAACCGTGGTAACCTTACCGTTAGTGCACTCTATAGTCCGCCTAAACACAAAATAAAAAAATACTCATACGTAGCTTATTTTAACTCACTTGGCCAGAGATTTCTGGCCGGTGGGGACTACAACGCAAAGCACTTAAATTGGGGTTCGCGAGTTACCACTACCAAGGGTCGAGAGCTTTTACTCGCTGTACAAAGTCTACAATTGGACGTTGCTTCTACTGGAGAACCGACTTACTGGCCAACTAGTCCTAAGAAGAGCCCAGACCTGGTGGACTTCTGTGTGGTGAAGGGATTGCCCAGATCACAGATTTCTTGTAGGTCGAACTTCGATTTGTCCTCAGACCATACACCAGTTCTTATTAATCTAAGTAGAGATTTTATCAAAAAGGATTTACCCTGTAAGCTGCACAGCAAGAATACAGATTGGGACTTTTTTCGGGAATTGGTTAAGGAGTCTTTGGACCCTAAAATTCCTCTGAAGTCAGACGAAGACTTGACTTGGGCTGTCGAGCTATTTAATTCTACTATCCAGAAGTCTGCATGGACAGCCACTCCTGAACCAAATAAAGCTGATATATTGTTGTCCTCAAAACAAGTAAGGGAGTTAGTTCGACTGAAACGAAAGGCCAGAAAAAAATGGCAGGAAACTAAGTTTCCTAGGGACAAAACTTTGTACAACAAGTTGGCCTCTGACCTCAAAATATTGTTGAATTCCGAGAAAAACCAAAGCGTTGGCAATTATCTGGCAAATCTGGACACCTCTGCTGCAACTAACTACTCCCTCTGGAGAGCTACGAAGAACTTGAAAAGACCGATCTCATTCCAGTCTCCAATACGCCGTGAAGACAACTCTTGGGCAAAGAGCGATCACGAAAAAGCTGAAGAGTTCGCCAGACATCTAACCAATATTTTTACGCCAAATCCAGACGGCGGATCCAGCAGGATCCAAAATGTCTCAGAAACGCTTAGTGGTATTTACCAGCTCGATATTCCGATTAAGAACTTTTTGAAGGATGAAGTGAAATCGGTTATTAGGAAACTTGACAATAACAAAGCCCCAGGCTATGATCTTATCACCGCAAAGATCATAAAAGAGCTCCCCGAATCGGGCATAACCTACCTTACCCAAATATACAACGCCATTCTATTGAGAGGGTACACTCCCCCACAATGGAAGGTCGCCGAGATCATTATGACTCCGAAGCCAGGAAAGAACCAGGAGGATGTGAAATCATATCGCCCAATCAGTCTATTACCTGTCCCATCAAAGGTTCTTGAGAGCCTATTTCTCAGAAGACTCATGGTGGTTGTAGCAAAAGAAAACTTAATTCCGGACCACCAGTTTGGTTTTCGTCGTGGCCATGGTACCATTGAGCAAGTGCACAGACTAGTTGACAAAATCAACTATACTTTTGAAAACAAAAAATATTGCTCCGCTGCTTTTTTGGACATATCTCAGGCTTTTGATCGCGTTTGGCACGACGGACTACTCTGCAAACTTAAAAATGCCCTCCCTATAAATTTTTTTTTGTTTCTTGAGTCTTATCTCTCCGATAGACACTTCTATGTAAAGCATGGAGACGACAGAACAGCCATCAAAAAAATTCAAGCAGGAGTTCCACAAGGCAGCGTTTTGGGCCCGATCCTATACCTTCTATACACTTCTGACCTGCCGTCGTCGCGTGATGTTTTGGTTGGAACTTTCGCCGATGACACTGCTGTATTAGCAGTCCACGACGACGCCGCAGCGGCATCCTCGATGCTTCAAGAAGGTCTAGATAAAATATCAACCTGGCTAAAAGACTGGCGCATTAAGGCTAATGAAACGAAGTCCACTCATGTCTCATTTACCTTAAGACACAACACCTGCCCACCTGTCACTTTAAATGGCGTCCAACTTCCTCAAGAAGAGAACGTGCGTTACTTGGGAGTGCACTTGGACCGACGATTAACATGGCAAAAGCACATATTCACCAAACGGAAGGCCCTGGGCCTCCAACAAAGACAACTGTACTGGCTGATGAACAGAAAATCTGGCCTTTCGCTTGAGAACAAACTACGCATCTACAAGTGTATTATCAAGCCAATCTGGACATATGGCATTCAAATATGGGGATCAGCGTCCAAATCCAACTTGGCAATCCTCCAACGTTTCCAGTCGAAGACCTTGCGCATGATTGTTGATGCTCCTTGGTATATAACAAACGACCAACTACACCATGACCTTGGGATTCCAACAGTTAACCAAGAGATCGGCAAAGTTGTGAACCGATATACAAAACGATTAACAAATCACCCAAATCCTCTGGCGTCAGACTTGATAACGACCAAAACAGCATTTCACAGATTAAAGAGAAGACATCCCCAGCAGGACACTAACTAAAAAAATAACAGACAATAGACATGGATAAGTCAATGGACTTATACCATACAAGACCATACCACCTTCATAACACATCGTTAAATGTCCTAGGACAGATCACGAAGAAAATTGATATAAAAAAAAAAAAAAGTAACACAAATATTGGAAAGGGATCTTATCTTATCCCTATCAAGGGTACATTTGAAATGTATTGGATAAATCATTTAGTAATTTTTGCAAAAGCATGTGTGTAGTGCATGTGCATATATTAATGTGTTAAAATATATTATTATAAAATATATGTGCTAGGAAACAATAAATAGTCCTTAGCTGATGAATAAATGCTTATATTATTTTGAACATTATTAACTGGAAATAATAATACACAGAACTTATTAGGGGGCGTTCAAGTATTACGTAACGCAATTTGGGGGGAGGGGGGGGGGTCTTTTAAAACGTTACGATACGTTACAAGGACGGGAGGGGGCTTCAAACAAGACGTTACGTAACATTTTTTTAAATATAAAAAATAATAATAGGGAATTAAAATGCTTAAGTTGGCAACCCTTTTTCGTTTTTGGATTGTATTATACGTCATTTTTACTGGGAATTAGGTATTTTGCGCAACAAAATTTTGACTTTTAAGCTAAAATGGTCATATGGGTGTTCCGTAACGTTTAAGGACGGAGGGGGGGGGGGGGTACAGAAAAACGTTACCGCTCGTTACATAGGGGGGAGGGGGGTCAAAAATCTTCTAAAACTGCGTTACGTAATACTTGAACGCCCCCTTACTTAGAAGTAAATAAGTATATGTTGGTTTTAATAATATAATTAAATAATGTACTTAAAGTTCGCTTACCAATCAACTTGCATTGGCAAAACAGCTCTCTTCTTCCTGATAATAATGTAGATGTTATCATGAGGCTCATTGCCACAAGATTTGTTGTGTTGATGGGAATCTTCTGTTTCATACTTCTCCCTATCCATTTTCTTACCCCAACTCCTTCTATACAGACCCGGTGACTTGGTCAGTTTCTCATCGGACAAATGTAACTCTTTATACTCAGTAGCAGACATATCCGATAACTTTGTGAGTCCATATAGCGCTCTGAGGTGATCAGGCCCTCTTGACTCCGAATTCAATCGATCAATTTCATTCATTGAAACCTAACAATAAAAAAAACGTTTATGCAATTCAAATAAATTGGATAAACTATTATCGTTATATTTACATTGTGATACGTACCATAAAGTGTTCGAATCTTAGCGCGTACTCCTCCGGTTTATTTTTATAACTTTTGTTGAACTTGTCGATATAATCATCAAACATTGGCTTCAATTGTTGTTTAGTCCGTTTTCCAGGGTAGCTCAGGGGTATAACGAGAAATAACAAACAAAACAGAGCTACCCCAAGTACCCAGTTCCACCACTTCATTTTACTCGAATCACTATTTAATGAAACAGAAAACACGTCCGCACGACTGATTATGATGACTTAAACTACAGGCGGCTACTGAAAATTGATCAACCAACACTCACTTAACCAAAACAAACAGCGAGCGAGCGAGCAATAATAAAACTGTGACATGAAGAGACGACAACAACAAACAAAAAGAACTTTGACTGACAATTTAATTTTGTTTGACAATTGCTGAGGCTGACAACTACTGACAAGTGACAATAGTGTAAAATCCTTTCATAGATTCGCTAACATCACTAGATGGCGCTTACTACTAGACACTAGATTTATGCAAGGTAGGTATGTAATTCCTTTGAAACTGCTTTCTAGATTTTTGCGATGGTTTAAGAGTAAGAACGACTGGCTAGACGATTTCCAACCTAACCTATCCTAACTATCATAGATTGTTCAATTCCTAGCTTGAACACCTCCGGTTTGTTTAAGTAACTTATATTAAACTTTGCATTGTAACTGGATTCGTCAGTCCATTTTACTTGGTAGCAGAGGGGTACAGCAAGAAACAACAAAGAAAACAGAGCCACCCCAAGCAGCCAGATCCACCACTTCTTCATTTTATTGAATCGCAATTTAAGTTTATATTATTATTACAGTACTTATCACTGGACTGAAAACTCGTCCTTATTCCGTACGACTTGCTATGATTAATAAGTAAGTATGTAAGTAAATTATCGTCTAAAAAATAGTCTTCACATTTCACATCACCAAGTTCACCAATCAATCACCAAACCAAAACGGCCAACTGCACTGCTAAACATTTAACATTACGTAATATAGCAGTTTGACCACCTAAACGTCACCGGTAAGTCTGCATAAGGCACAAGGCTATTATTATTTTTCGAAGTCTGGCCAGTGATCATTCAATCTATAATTTATTGCAAATGTTAAGTATCGAGTTGCGTAAAGAAGTCGAAGATCTTCTTACTTAAGTACGTGGTGTGCTAATGACGCTCGCTACAGGAAAAAGCGCGGGAAACGTCAAGCGGTGTAGACGTCTTCCTTCGATTTTGTTAAATTTTATTATATTAATAGATAAATAGGATCAGTTAAGTAGTGTAGTGTATATATTTTAAACTAATAGTTGTATATATCTTATTGTTTAATCAGTTTTCCACGTGTGTCTGGTAAGTTATCTCTTTATAACTTTTGCAATGGACGCTTCTGATGATCCTGGTGGAGGTGTTCCCAACGCTTCTAACTTTGTTACTATTCCAAGCTGCTATGTAAATATGGATACTGAAGGTTCAGTGGTAGACACGGACGGATCTGAACGTAATGGAATTAGTACTGTTGCAAATCGTAAGCGAACTTCTGCCTCTCGTAGAGTTTGCAAACATTGTAACAAGAAAAGAAGACGACATAAATCGGGTAAAGTAAATGAAAGTGATTGTCAGTGTGAAACTTTAACCGAAAAAGTTGATAATTTTGACTCTAACCTACCTCCTTCTGTGCCAAAGTCTGTTAATATATCTAATGATAATTCTGTTCGTCAACCTATAGGTAGGCAGTGTTATCTGGCCACGGATTTAGCACCATATGTTATTCACATTCAGAAAGAGCAGACCTCCCCAAACGAGATTTAACCTTGCACCCAGTGACATTTGGTCACTTTTTGAAAAAGAATTTAATTCACAATGTAATTAATGGCAGTTTGAAAAAGATAGGAAGAAATAGATTGTCAGTTGCTTTTTCATCTCATGAAAAAGCAAATTCATTCATATACAACAATATCTTAACATTAAACAAGTACAAGGCATTTATCCCTGCTTCTAATGTCACCCGTATGGGAGTTGTACGTGGTGTTCCTATAGATTGGTCTGATGATGACATTCTTAGCAATATCTCAGTGCCCATGGGTTGCGGAAATATTATAAAAGCCAGACGACTTAAGAGGAAAAATGTGATCAATGGTAAGTCTGAGTTTGTTCCGATTGAAACAATAGTTTTGACTTTTGATGGTCAGGTTCTGCCCAAGAGAGTGTTTATGTGTTTTACCTCTTTGCCTGTAGACTTATACATATATCCTACCATACAGTGTTTCCAGTGCTGTAGGTATGGCCACATTAAAAGTCAATGTAGGTCTAATCCTCGTTGCTTTAGGTGTGGTCAAAGCCACTCTGGGGATGGCTGTTCAATACATGAAGATGACATTGTCTGTTGCCTATGTTCTGGTCCACATTTTGCTACCAGCAAAAAGTGCCCAGAGTTTCTTAGACAACGGAATATTAAGGAAACTATGGCAAAAGAATGTGTTACATATGCCGAAGCTATTAAATTACACCCTCCAGTCACAAGATCATATGCTGATGTTCTAATTTCTTCTCCTATCCAACAGACCTCCCCGAGTCAAAATATAGCACAAAATGGTTTACACAATAATGTTTTGAGTAAAAACTCTTATAAAAGACAGTGTTTTTAAAACCCAGGACCCCCCAAAAATCAAACAAAGGATATGACCGTTCCATTCATGATGAATTGATCAAGGACTATAATACTCCTTTCTCTCCAAGTCAAAATGTCCTAATAAATAATGAAATAAATAACCCTCTATCAGAATTGTCTATTAGAGAATTGATTATTACTCTCATTAAATCTTTGTCCCAAACCAATTTCTTATCTTCACCGTCCAACGTTGCCCATCCTCTTAAGAATATTTTGGATTTAAATACCCAAGATGGCAAAGTTGTCTTCGGTGATTCAGTGGAATTGCCATAGCATTTCTAACAAGAAAAGCGACCTAATTTTTATAATTAATAAGTTGCGTCCGTTTGTTATTGCGCTTCAGGAGACGTGACTTGCGCCCGACTCCATATTCAGAGTCTCTGGCTTCTCTTGTATTAGAGAAGATAGAGCCGATAATTATGGTGGTGTTGCACTTCTTATTCATAATTCTGTCTCATTTTCTAACATTCCTATTCCTCAACATCATAGTGGCTTCTCTGTTATAGCAGTATTGATTGATAATATTACCTATGTTTCCATTTATATACCTTACCCGTCCTTATCTATTCATAATGAAGTAGAAATCTTAATTCAAGGTCTCCCTAAACCAATTTTAATATTAGGTGATTTTAATGCCCAGCACCAGGCATGGGGGAGTACTAAATCAAATCACTATGGCAGTAGAGTCTTAGATTTTATAGATGACCAAAACTTTTGTATTCTTAATACAGGGCTTCGAACTCGCCGAACTCCTCCTCATGAGGGTGTAAGTGCACCTGATCTGTCTATCTGTTCTCCCAGCTTAGCTTCTTCCTTGACTTGGACTACATTGAGTTCTACTTTTGGAAGTGACCATTATCAAATTTACATTACTTTCCCTACAATAGCCAAATCAAACCAACCTCGCCTTCCACGTATGAAATTTAAATTAGCCAATGCTGACTGGCTTTTGTACAAAAAAAAAGTTAAGGAAAAAAATTCGTTTCTTCCTGGAATAACTGCAAGTAACCAGTCGGAATGTTCTGAAGCATTAGCTTCTCTTCTTGTAGAAACTGCCAAAGAAATATTTCCGGCTAAGGGAAACCGTAATCCTAATCTCCCTTCTCCCCCTTGGTGGGATAGTGAGTGCACAATGGCTATTAAAAAAAGAAAAGAAGCCGAGAAAAGATATTGTGCCAATTCAACTGATGAGAATTACTATCTTTTATCAGAAGCCCTATCTAGTATGCGAAAATTACTAAAACAAAAAAAATGGGAAGGCTGGCGATCTTTTTGTTCGTCCATCTCACCTAATACTTCTCCTTCTATAGTCTGGACCAATATTAGAAGGTTCAGATCGGCTTTTAAAGAATCTCGTCCTTCTAATTTACAGGATCATGTAGCAGAGGACTTTTTAGATAAACTTGCTCCACCTTTTGTCCCCTTAGATAACATTTTACCTGTTTCCGTTACTTCATTCTCTGTGATGGATCAAAGTGCTCTATCTGCTTTATTCAATCTTGATGAACTTAAAGGCATCCTTTCTGCAGTGAAAGATTCTGCTCCCGGTAGTGATGGTATTCCATACTCATTCCTTTCCCACCTGAGTGATACAAGTCTAAAATATTACTTATCCCTTGTTAATTCTGTCATGGTTAATGGTCTTGTTCCTCTTGCTTGGAAGTCCCAAGATATAATCCCAATTTTAAAACCTAATAAACCTTCTCACAATGCTGCTTCATATAGACCTATAACTCTCTCCTCTGTTCTCACAAAAATTGCTGAACACTTAATTAAAAATAGATTAGAATGGTTTATTGAAAGTAAGGGTTTATTGTGTAAAAACCAATATGGGTTTAGAAAAGGCCGAAGCACTTCTGACAGTTTAGGTATTTTTACTTGTGATATCCGGTTAGCTTTGTCTTGTAATAAATTTCTTCTTGCAGCCTTTTTAGATATTACTGCAGCCTACGATAATGTTATATTACCTATTCTTAGAAACAAACTTATTTTGCTTGGAGTTCCCATTATATTAGTATATTTTATTATGAACATACTGTCAGAACGTTCTATAAATGTTCCTTGTGGAGAATCCACAAAGTCTAGGTTAGTGTGGAGGGGCTTACCGCAAGGTTCTGTATTAAGCCCACTATTATTTAATATTTACACGTATGATTTAGAAGATTTGTTTTTTAACAGGATTAATATTTTACAATACGCCGACGACCTTGTCATGTACCTTTCCGGTTTTAATATACAAAATTTGTGTGTTTCCCTATCTTCTGCTCTAAACATTTTAAAAGTTTGGTTGGATAAAAATTGTTTAAATCTGTCAGTAAATAAAAGTTCAGTAGTTCTGTTCTCTAGAAAGCGGTGCCCTCCTCCTATTTCTGTGTATTTTAATAATCTTTTAATACCTTGTAAAGATGAAGCTAAATTCTTAGGATTAATCTAGATGCGAAATTAACAGGTCTTCCACATCTATATCACATAATCGCTAGATGCGAAAAGTTACTGCATATTTTAAGATGTCTAGCGGGAGTTTGGTGGGGTGCCCATCCCTTTAACCTAAAACTCATATATAACGCCCTTATTAGAAGCGTCCTTGATTACAGGACCTTTTTCTTGGAACCTTGCAGCATAGTAGGATTGCGTAAATTAGATGTAGTTCAGACTAAAGCTCTTCGAATTGTTACTGGCGCTATGAGATCTAGTCCTAATAATGCTCAGCAAGTTGAATGCGCTGAACCACCTCTTAATCTTAGACGACAGTTCCTAAGTGATAAATTCCTGTTCCGCGCTACAATTTCTCAATCACCCTCTTTATCCCAAATTAAAACATCTGTCGGAGTATGTTGAATCTTCCCCATATTGGTTTCATAAATCTCCTCCATGCCTAGTCATAAGCTTTCGTAAATTTATTTCGCTTCAATCTCCTACTCATAGATCTTCATTCCTGCCCCTTTTTTGTACTAATTATGAGTCTCTAATTTTATCTCCCAATATTCATCTAGATTTAGATATTCCGAAATTTGGTAGTTCTGCTTATATTAATTTCAATTATATTTTGGATATAAATGAGTGGCATCATTGGCACCATTTATATTGTGACGCATCTAAGCACTCCCCAGAAGGTAACGTGGGCATTGGAGTGTATCATCATCAGTACCAAATTACTCAAAAGATTAAGTTTCCTCCAGAAACTTCTGTTTTCACTGGTGAATGCTTCGGCTTGTTTAAATCTCTCGAATATGTTTTACTAATGAAGTTAAAAGAAATGTGATATTTTCTGACTCAAAAAGTGCATTACAAGCCTTAGCGAAATTCCCCTTTAAATCAAATTCTAGTATTCCTATAATTGTTAAATGTAGAGAATTACTTAATGAATGTTTGCGTAGAGGTTTTCAGGTGATTTTTGCTTGGATTCCGTCTCATAGTAGTATTCCCGGTAATGAAATTGCTGATAAATTAGCAAATGATGCAGTGATGTTTGGTGATACATTTCCATATAAAAACTTCTGTCATGATTTGGCTGCTCTTCCTAAATCTCATCTTCGCCGGTCTTGGGTCGAAGATTGAAACACAACTAGTCTTATCAAAGGGAAACATTATAAATGCATCCAGCCTGAAATTCCAATAAAACCTTGGTTCTTTAGAACGACGCTAGATAAAACTGCCACCTCTAGTCTCATTCGCATGCGCCTGGGACATACATGTACTCCAGCACATTTAGCTAGACTTCATATTGTGGACAGTGATATATGTGACTGTGGTACCGATGTAGGTGATATTAACCATATTCTTTTTTCCTGCTCGAAATATGATCGATCCTCTTTCATATCGTCTTTAATATCCCTCCGTGTCCCTTTTCCTACCTGTATAAATTGTCTTTTATTTACTAATGACCATTCCATATTAAAATCTATCTCTGTATTTTTATTAAAAAATGACATAAACATTTAATTTATTTAAATATTAATATTGTTTATTTATTTATATCTCTCACACTACTGTTTTCTCTCATATAATCCTATTATTACTATTTCTACCTTCCTGATCCTATCCTAAATCCTATAACCCGGTATATTCATATTATTCGTTTCCCTACCTTTCACATCGTCGTGGCAGAGCACAAACCGTGCAAGCCATAAACTTAAAAAAAAATAAAAAATGACGCTACAGAGTACAGACAGACATCACGAAACCCTCAGACAATATGACGAAATGACGATACCGACATCACCATGCAACGTATGGCTCGACAAATCGGGGTTTAACATCAACAGTTTTGACTTTGCCGCTACCATAAGGAGTAAAAATGACATTTATATTGTTTAAAATTCCGCAAATAATATTGAATACGTGTCGTGTAACTGTACTGTTTTTGTATGGGCCAGTTTTTTAAATAATAACTATTGGAAAAATATCACATTCATTGCTCTGATCCTAAGGTAGTAGCTTAAGCACTTGTGTTACAGAAATTAGAAACAACGTCGGTACCAAAACACCCAGACCCGAGACAATATAGAAAAGTTATTTTTCTGCAATGACCGACCAGGAATCGAACCCGGGACCTCAGAGAAAGCGACACCAAGTCCGATTTTTTTTTTCGATTCACCGTTGTTTTACTTACTATATTTTTTATTTCTAACTAATTGTAAATACTGCGTATATAATAAGGATAGATTGGTTAGGTTAGGTTAGTAGAACAGTGACCACACACGTTATGAAGAAACTTATGAACATCACGTGACTTATCTGTTGACACAAATAGTGATGTGCCCTAACAAAATCTACCTAATACATACCTATTTACCTACCACCATGTAAAAGGTATAAGAAATAAATAAAAGAACATTATATTCTTATGTACATATGTATTATGTCCAATCAACTTACACTAACTTCTTAAAATATAAATGAAATCCAAATGTTCTAAAACTAATATTCATGTTTAATCTGACTGAACATGACATACTCCCACCGGTTGTCTTGGCCGTATCCCTTCACCTTGCGCCGGAAGATGTCACTGTACTTCTGTAGGACTTGCTGCACAGACGCCTGGGTGACGGTAGGCATCATGGACCTGCAATTAAAGTTTTATAATTTATTCAATAAATTCATTTTTTTTAAGCCCAAGAGACTTAAAAAAGAAGATTTGAATCATTAGAATTCCAATTCGCATACGAAATCGCCAAAATGAAATACGAATTCCTCACTAATTTTGAAAATTAATGCCGTGAATTTTGCTACGAGTGGTCCTACCACTCTGAACCCACCCGTATTTCGATTTGTACTATAATACTCCTTTAAAGATAAGAAGGGACTTATGACACATCACGTGACTTCACTGTTACAGTGACACTTAAAGTGATGGGCCTACACAAAATCCAATCAATTCCTTTTGAAAATCGAGTTTACAAAAAAAAAATTATAGATTTTTATTAAGTAACCTTCTTTAAAATAAGGAGTATACTGCGATGTTCTACCGCCAGTGCCGTATAAAGTTTTTTGACAAGCATTTTTTGCTTTTTTGGCATTTAACGCATCAAGTATTTAAAATCGTATATTATTATTTATATTTTATATTGAAATCATATTAATTTATTTTTATAATCAATAAGCTATATTATTGGTTTGCAATTTTGAGAGGCAAAGGTTATTGTGTTTTTGCAATGTTTTTTTTTAAATATTATCTTTAGCATGGGTGAAACGGATAATCCGATGTGTCATAAATAGCTTCTTATTTTGAAAGGACTATAGTAGAGAGTACGGAAGAATTACATTGACAAGTAATCATATGGTTGAAAGAGATTTGACACAGTATTACATTGACACTGACTTAATAACTACCTATTTTAAGTATTTACGTATTATTACTTCGCTATCAGCAGTTCAATGCTGGTTTTTAAAACAAAAAAGAAGTAAAATTAATGATTTTGCATTCCAGTTTTTAATATTTTCTGCGTGAAACGAAAATAGTTACAAGATTTCAATTTAATAGCAACACTTAATTTGAGTATTTAAAGAATGCGTAAAATCGTGAACATTAGAATTTATGTATTTTCATACGCGCATTGTATTATCTCTCTCGAACTCATTTAGAATGCTTGAAAAATACGTCTTCTGCTTGCTTGCTCCGTCATAAAATCTCCAATCTTTTGGGTCAGATCCGTCCAGCCAAGAAAAAAATATGCAACTGTCACTGTCAACTGACGTTTCGTTTACATTGGTAGAAAGTAATCTTCTATCGGATTCTGTTAGCCCTTTTTGCTGTTGCCCTTTGACCAGGAGTATGAACGGGTGGGTACCTAGCATCAAAGCAGTTTCACGAGACCGCATACACAGTGGAATTTCTTTTGGGTCTCGATTATGCATGCCTGATAAGTTAAATAAAATATTTATTATTTTACAACAGATGATGCAACTATCAATGAGGTCATAATTGAGAGACTAGGTTAATAGAAATTCACAATTTAGTTTTCACCTTTTGTTGGTTCATGATTCAACTATTTAGTTTTCAATGTATAGGCAACAGCACGTCAACCTACCACAAAACGTCAAATTTTCTCAATTGATATTGATCTCTACATGTTGGACTTAAATTTGAAAATCAATTGGGTAGGCTGACCTGCCGTTGTCAGTGTTGTACGTTAAAAAAATTCTGCATGGATAAATAATTAAAGTATCGATTGAGGGATTTCTGTTGATCAAGGACCCCCAATTATTACCTACGTAAGTATCGTTTCAATATTTGGACTGCAAAGTCAAAATTTTATTTATTTACCTGACATAAGACACCAAATAGTCCTGGGTAGCTCCTAACGGATGCACCAATAGGAAAGCTGTCAGCACACTGACGAGTTTCGCGTGGAGGTGGGAGACGTGATCCCCTCCCTTCATCATGGCCATGTCGTCGGGAGTGGGGGGCGGGGGTTCGGGCTTGCCCATGGCAGACGGTTCTGGAAGGCCCGGTATTGGCGGAGGCGGCAGTGGCGGATAAATCATCTGTATAAAAAACATTTCTATTATTAAGACGCTGACTAGAGCCAATGGCCTTGAGCAATAGACACAGATCCGTCAAGCAGCGCGCCTCAGCGATCACTGTCGAATTCAGTACGAGTGACAGAGAAGGTGCTGATTGGAATGAAAAGGCCTAAGTGTCAAACCACAAATTACACGATTTTAATAAAAATAACCACTTTATTGAAAATAAAAAGTTGCCAATTGCTTTAATTTTATTTTATGTAGGTATTTTCAGAGGCAAATTTATTTATGTTTTCCATCGAGTGAAGTTTATGGAATCGTGTTTTGGAAATGAGCATTAGGTCAGAAATACGATCAATTATTAACTGTCTTGTCTTTTTAATTTGACTTATCGATTTTACACAAAACCTAATTTTGTTAGCACAATTTGGCTACATTCAGTCTCTTAACTTAGTGGCAACACTGACAGAGGCGTGTGCGCGCGACGGGCGGTGCACGTGCCAGTACAATCGCTTACTATATACTTTCTTATGAGGGATAACATTATACAATGTCGCCCGGGCGCAAGTGACCGCCCGAAATATTTTGAATATACATGAAAAATTATCGAGAAAAAACCTTAAAAGGGGGGGTCTATCTTTATTACTTTTTAAGTTATTGATTTTTTAAATTTTTGAGTAGAGTCTGTGACCTTGTTTTACATTTTGTACAATTTCTCCGATGATATTAGCTCGATTTCAGATTTCTTTGATGTTTCTTAAAGCTTAAAAGTTACTTTATCACGCTACTTAGCATACATAATCCAGAACTGCTAACTTTAATTAAAAAAATGGAATTTAGACCAAAAAATCGAAGAAAATATTGAGTTTTTTTAAGAAACAGACGTGTAAGTCGTAAACTGTCAGCTTAAGAGAGCTTTTTTATTTATTATTATTAATCTAGATCATTAAAACTACAAAATAACAATAATTGTTGATACCTTACTTCAATAAAATAAGAGGCAAACTACAATTAATTAAGGAAAGTAAATTAAACAAATAATTAAAACCGAACTCACAAGTGTCAAACAAGTAAATAATTGAAGAGGATTTTTTGAAATAAAAAACAAATTGGTAAGGGAAAAATGGCCTTTAATTAGAAAACAAAATTTCTTAATTTTAATTTCAAAAAGCCGTGACAAATCATCAAAATCATCATAAAAACAAAAAAATAATTAATTTAATTTTCAAAATGGCCCCCACCCTCCTGTAAACACACAATCATGGCAACACTGTGTTGTTCGACGCAATTCTGCAGGATTTTCTTTTATTTCTGCTGCAGCTGTGAAAATTCTAGCCGTCAATTGCTCGCGGCTTTCTATGGGCACAGCGTACACTTTCTGTTTCATGTACCCCCAAAAATAAAAATCTAATGGTGTAAGATCCGGAGATCTTGGCGGCCAGGCAATAGGTCCTCCTCTACCGATCCACTGGACCCACCTTTCATTGAAATAATCACGAACTGTACGTGCAAAATGTGCTGGAGCTCCATCTAACTGCAACACCATTCGCCTTCTCGTCGCTAATGGAACGTCACCCAAAAGCAAGGGCAACGTATTTGTTAAGAAGTCCAAATACGCCTGTTGGTTAAGTCTGCTTGGTAACTCAAACGGGCCGATGAGTTGATCGCCAATCATTCCAGCCCATACGTTGATAGAGAATTGAGTCTGGAAAGATGTCTCTCTAATTACGTGAGCGTTTTCAGCGGCCCAGGCATGTAAATTTCGATGGTTAGTGATACCCGCTCTGGTAAATGTGGCTTCGTCTGTCCACAAAATGTTTTTCATAAAATGTGTGTTGTTTCGTTGCTGTGTAATTATCCAGCCACAAAAGACAGATCTCGCACGGTAATCGACAACCCCCAGATGTTGAGCACGCCGGAAATGATACGGATGCGGACCTTCTCTTTTCAATATTCTCCTGACGCGTATTCTTGGTATACCGACTCTTATCGACAGAAGACGGATACTGGTCATGGGGTCAGCACGTACTAGTCTTAGTACCTCCTCTTCCACGTCGACGTTAACTCTCACGCTAGTCTCGTTTCGTTGTGGGAATAAACCTCGTTCGCAAAAACGACGATGCACAGCAATGAAAGAGCGATAGCCAAGTACTGGCCTATCTGGATATCGACGACTGTATTCTGCGACCGCGGAGCGTGCATTTCCATTGCAAAAACCGTATACGAAATGCATATCCGCCACATGAGATGGCGGTAAATCACGCAATCGTATCATAATGATGACAGGAGTTCACTTGATGAAAAATGTCTTTACAAGTTGAAAAGCGCACAGATCACAAAACACGTAGCGTCTCGAGATAGGTAACCGAACAACTAAATAAAGTACCGGTGCTTCATTCAGTTCAGGGCTAACTGAAAAGAGTTTGCACGTGGTGTACGCCTCATTGTTACCCGACCTTTTTTTTACCGTTTTCTACCTGAGAGACCCCTTTTCGACAAGTTGTAGTTTGCAATTTAAAAGAGATAATACTTACAAGGTTACCTGATTTTATTGGTCATAAGTTACAGACTAGTAATTATGAATAAAAAAGCTCTCTTAAGCGGACAGGTTATGACTTAGACGTCCGTTTTTTAAAAAAAACTCAATGTTTTCTTTGATTTTTTGGTCTAAATTCCATTTTTTTAATTAAAGTTAGCAGTTCTGGATTATGTATGCTAAGTAGCGTGATAAAGTAACTTTTAAGCTTTAAGAAACATCAAAGAAATCTGAAATCGAGCTAATATCATCGGAGAAATTGTACAAAATGTAAAACAAGGTCACAGACTCTACTCAAAAATTTAAAAAATCAATAACTTAAAAAGTAATAAAGATAGACCCCCCCTTTTAAGGTTTTTTCTCGATAATTTTTCATGTATATTCAAAATATTTCGGGCGGTCACTTGCGCCCGGGCGACATTGTATAATCATACTAATAGTATAAATGCAAAGGTTTAGATGAATGGATGGATATGTAATTATGAAAAGCGGCGACTGACCTGTTTACCCGGGTTCTGCAAGGCTTGTTGAGCAATGAACTGCGCTTTGAACTTCTCGAATTTTCTCTCCGCCTCATCTTTAGCTAGGTGAGCTTCGTTCCTGTATCCTTCCAACTCGAACATTAAGTTTTCATTTTCTTTCTGTTAACAAAAAGAAATAAAAAAACTCAATTTTCATCAATACACATAATCAAGAACAGTTAGGCTGATTATGATCTTTGGTTTGTTGGACTTCTATTCAGTCCGAATCATCATCATCATCATCATTTCAGCCATAGGATGTCCACTGCTGACTATGTTCAGCCTCCCCCAGTGACTTCCAGATTGGCCGGTTGGAAGCGAAGAAGCATGCAGCGGCTTCCTGCAACCTTTACCAGGTCGTATATACCTTGTAGCCCGAATAGCAGAATATAAAAACATCGTAAAATTCACAAAAAATAATAACATAGAGGCGGTACGAAGTTCGCCGTGACAAGCTAGTATTAAATATATAATTTTTGAAAGGCTGTTTGATATAAAAACTGTTTTAGTAACTTCGATTGAACATTGAAAATAATAGGACTACCTTCAGCTCCTCGTATTTCTCTTGTATAACAGTGTTTTTGCCGACTTTTTCATTCTCGTCGTCATCGAAGTAAGACGCGAACTCTTCTTTAATGTTTTCCACCTCCTGTAATAAGCGAATTGTTAATTAAATCGCCAGAAAACTACTACAACTTACATGGGGACTCAGGATCTCCAGACATCAGATATAATTTTGCTTTATTGTCAACATTTCAGGGGTAGTTTTAGTATATGCGCATAAGCCCAGTGGCTGAAATCCAACTTTCTGTATCGACCACATTCACATTTTGAATTTTTCACTACCCCGACACACACACTTGTGGATTTTTTTAATTATTATGTTGGTATTTTTCCAATCTTAGGACAATGGAGGCCCGTACTTTACGAAGGGCCGATCTCAACTATTATTATTATTATTATTCAAATCATGATTGATACTTGGTAATCTCGATTTTTTAATACATAGTTGGGAGGTATAGTTTTTTACGTAGTATACGTAGTACGTATAGTTATTAAATTAAATTAAATAAAAATTAATTTATTGCACAGCACGATCAATTAATTCATTTTTTTAGTTTTTTTTTTGTTTTTCAGTAAGATTTATTAGAGCAGCATAATGAGTTGCTAAGATCAATTTGGCACAAACTAAAACTAGTCCTGTTTGCAAAAACTAATTTTATTGTAAAACTTTGGTAGGCTGTTCAGGTACCTTCATACAAAGAGTTGGTGAAACACTTCTGTGGAACGGTTCTGCTTCAGATTCGATGTTGAGTAAACAACGTCTCAAGGGTCCTTATTGCGGTAGGTCTTAACAAGACAGTGGTGCCGCCGGGTGTTGATAGAGATTTGAGGACGCAGAATAGAGACAGATAGAGGAGGCTTAGTGTTGCTTTTAGTTGATTACGCCACTAATCCGGTTGTTGTCTAGCTCTAAAGAGTTACGATAGATGTCGCCAACTTTAAGACACGTCAAGTGAGTTAAGGACGCAGTTGGAATTATTGAAATCGCGCGAATATTAGCAAGAACAAGCCTGATATATCTACTTCTATGTTTAAAGGCTAGAGTCACGCTTCTGTGTGCCTGGAGTGGTGTAGAGTCAAGATATTTGATAGATGACTGCTGACTAATCTTCATACATACCAGTCGCTACACTGTTAGCCCTCTCCGATAAGCGACTTGTGTACAGCGCGAGCACTTGTAGCAAGACTCTAGCCTTAGTGCGGCAATACATGACCCATCAGTTACGAATCAAGTTGTACTCGAAACTTAGCATCGACGATCAAAGATCACTTTACGCTACCCCGTGTCCCAGCCATGGCGCGGAATAGTAATTTATAGTTCTGTTCAGAAGGCACGGTTGGAGCACGGCGTAGCATAAAGACTCTTTCCAGAAGCTGAAAGCAGCAACTGCCTGAACCCTGCACGTCTGATGCACTGGCGATCTTCGTTTCGGAGGCTGGATGCACAGCAACTGTAGATTTTAACGCCAGCCGCAGCGATGTCTGTGACACTCGGCTTCTCCGGCAGCCTGCAGGGTCAATAGAACCGCCAACACGTCGATACCGCCAGCGCAGGAGATCGCCATAATGCGATGCAACATCCATCTGAGATAGCCGATGCTAAAGTATCGAATATGCGCTGAATTTAATCGTTGAACAACGTACATAAAATACCCAGGCAAAATTTTCATCCGCAGCCACGCGATAAACGAGTTAAGAAGTCCTCACCAAGAGTATTTATCGGTTTGCAAGTTGTTTGTCCGAGGCTCAGGCATTCCGTTCGAATAATGAATACACGAAACATACTCGTACGATGAATGCTCTTGGTGAAAACGTTTCCCATCCATCGTTAATTCTAGGGCAGCTGAGCGAAGTGTAGAAGGGGTTGATAGGGCCTGACAGACTTGTCTTGAATTGTCTTGCAACTTCTACATGATGCTCGCCGTGTTGATAGCCGCTTGGTGTAATCATGACTGCTCGGGTGGTCTTATGTACGTCAGTAAAAATAATATCGCATTCATGTTATGTGCATGGTAAAACAGTTTTGACAGAAGCTGTGCGTGTATTGCCGCTCTTACTACTTACATCTATCCTCTTAAGATCCAATTGCTGGCCAGTCTCCTTGTTGCAGTTTCACATACTTCCCACTCAATACTTACATACAAAACATCAAAAAATTCGTTTCTTCCCAACTGGCAAATGAAAGATGACCCACCTACCAGAGTTGGCCGTTAGACTGGAGACCTTGAGTACACTCATGTTATGACGCCTTTTGAAATGAAATTAACATCATAATATAAAAACCTCTTAAATAATTTAAAAATCATTTTTACTCATTTCATTTTAAAAGGCCTTTTTAGGCATTGTAGGCCTACAATTAAATGCAATATACATATACAATAAATATTTTATTTAGCAGCCGGTGACCATTATATTTAGCCAAGTAGGTGACCCGATATTTCTCCAAGTTGTCCAAAAGTCTTGACGAAGTCTTGAAGATGATGCAGCCAGCAGCAGATCTTACAATCTGTCAATATGGCTTATTCATGATATTTTTACTATAAAGTTGTTTAGAAATTGCAACCATTACATTACAACCATTGAATGGTAGTTTTTACGTGCAAGTTCCATCTTGAGTTCTAAGATCTCAATCGCAGAGTCGATTCTCGGGGGTTGGCTGGGACTGCGTTTCTTCTTTTTCCCTTGGAGATTCTCGAGGTGACCTGACGAACTCAATGGAATTTGCACAAGTAAAGTAGCTTGACAGATTATAAGATTAGAAGGCGTCTTGGTTCTAATGTAGTATCTACCACGTAGCAATCTTGAAGCTTTATCGATTCACATGTAGCCTATATCTATGTAGGTAAATTTTGGTTTTAATTAAAACAACTAAAAACTGCAAAAGGTTTACATATTCAAGCTGGAAGTTGTGTTGATTTATCTACTTTTACAGTCATTTTAATTAATTACTAATGTAAGCTAGTTGATTATTTTGGCCCTGGGTTTTAAATTAGAAATTGACTTTATAAATCAAAGAAAAGGATGTAGGCTGTTTTAGCCCCAAGAACTTTTAATATTTGCCATAATAATATTGATATTTATAAACAGAATGTTAATTTTAAACAATACATCGTCTGGAAACAGATTCGATTTACAACCAAATGGTAGTTCATTTTAAAAATACAATTAATGACCAACTGGTTATCACTTTTCAAACAGTAAAATGGTTTTATTTAGACTGAATGGCTTACAAACTGTGTACCAATCCAAAAAGTCTACAATTATTACATTTTAATGGATATTTTGTTCTTAATGTTTTAGTAACATACCTGGACGATTTAATTATAATCTCTATTTCAATTACAGAACACAATTTATAAAAAATGGATCGTAAGATAGCAATCATCTTTAATTGGTCGTGTAACTATCCAACCCGTGTGTAAACCTCATTTCAGTTACGTACCTCTGTCATTTTCAACCACATTTCAATGTTTCGGCGCTGCTGCTTGGTGAAGTGGTCCGAGACGCGCTGGTGTTTCGCCACGGTCAGAATTTTCGCTACCTGCTCGACTGTTGTTCACAAATTAGGGTAATTTCAAATTCACATGGCTACTTTATATTTGATTTAACGGATTCTGTCTGGAAATAGGTACTTTAACTTGTCTAAAAGTAAAACAATAGTAAGTGTCAAAGATCCACAGATAATTCTGTTTAGTAAGAACATTTAGGAAAATATAAAGCCACCATGTTTTAGTTTAGTTTTAAATATTAGCAAGCCTTACACGACGTCTTCCAAATATCTTCTCGTCACACCTTGGACCCTGTTGTACAAATATATTTTGCTAAACTATAAATGTTTTCAACTAGACTATGGTTTTAAACCTAGTTCTTGATACATCATCACAAATGAGATCAAATGACAATTTGTGAAGTAATATTGTATGAGTTATGTGACAAGTGCTTGTAGCTCAGTGGCGGCAGTGCTTTGGCAGTGATTACCAAAGTTAAACAACTCATGCCGCGGTTGACAATTTCGACCATATTTAGTGACATTTATCACAAGCATTTCCGTGCTTCGGAAGGCAAGTGAAAAATTGGTCCCGGCTAATATAGCTTGATTGATACTGACCAGTATAAAGCGACTGTAAAGCCTAGTCAGAGACTTGATTACATCTGACAGTAAAGTTAGTCACTTGCCTTACAACACCTCTCTATCTATATGCACTGGGCCCATGTCGTGGATGACCCAAACCATCTCGTAGTTGAGGTGAGGCCTGTGCCCTGCTGTGGAACGTTTAAAGGCATACTTAACTTTTTGTGACAGCGAGTATTTTTGTAGTAACATTTTGAATATTACTGAATTTGGTTGTATCACTGTCTTTTTGCCTCGGCTTCGCCCGCGCTGGGTTTGCTTTGTTACAGAAAGGCGATCCTACGCACCTCTTAGAAAATGTGTATTTGCCGATACGTAGGCAACGTTGGTTAAAAAAAAACAACAAACAGTTATACTTCAACTTGTATTGTAAAGATGATAATAATACAACATGCAGTACTTACTTCTGAAATGGTTTGACAGATGCAGGCGATACTGCCACATCGCAATCAGTTGTTACCGACTATTTCCGGTAGAATTCATAACCCTATTTTAGAACTTACTTTTGTTTGAATAATTCTTCTATCACATACAAATAACTTTACCTGTGCGTTTTCTAGTAAAGTTGATTTATCTTTTCCAGCTTAATTTTCACTTCTTTGTTTATCACGTATTAGAAAAATGTATGTCTAATACCTTAATGTGTGTTTCTTGAAGTCCCGACATTAGTGCAAGATCATGTTGCGAGGTGAAGACAGCTATATTTGTAACACTAGGTAAGGTCGCATTCAAATTGCAGACGCCAAGTTCAGCAGGATTCGCTAGTTGCCGTTGTTGATGTGCTATCTTAACAAAAGACTAATAAATAAAATAGAAGAACATCGAAGAGTAGCAGCATCTGTTTGTTTGGCTTTAGTAAACATACATGGTGGGTCGATCATCTGAATGTGGTCTTCTTGTTTTGGCGAAGATGTCATCCATAAGATGCTGGATGATCTTAATGCTTTAATGATGAGGCCTCATTCTTCCCTTTTCAAGCAAAAAAAATTTCTCATTGACATAAACAAAACGTTCTTCAAAGGTGCCGTAAGACTGAAGATTTGAACAGCTGTATTGATTTAATAATAGTCATTTATAAATAGAATTGCAAATAAAAATTATTGAACAACTGTCTAGTTATGTCAATGACTGATCTATACTCAGGAACACAGCATGGTATGATCTCCATAGCTAAAATAAAGAGATAAGCCTTTACATTTTTAAAGAACTTATGTCCAGCACTTACGATTTTTAATCCTTAGGCTCTGAAAGTTTCATACATCAACGCCGCGTCACGCAGATGTCAAGGTGGCAGCTTTTCTTATTTTTCTATGGATTATGACATCGATCCGCTATCACTAGCGGGAGAACTGTCCGGGAGCCGAACGGTGTGCCTATAGTCTAAATATGCAGCACATAAAATGACTTGACTCTTACCAAAATAATATGGACGATTGCTTCTTTCTGAACCTTCTTGAATCAATATATAAAAATCTTACCAGTGCCCGTTTAAAACGACGCGATCTTTTTCCACCGTCCCTTACCACCCTCCATAATCTCTTAAAAGTCACAGCTTTTCTAGGAGACTAGTTTTTGAAATGCCTAAATAAGGACCTTATTCGGCTGCACCAACTAACACAGGATTTTATCTGAATAAAACTTACATTGCCGTATGACGCGTTCGAATTTCTCCCTCAAAGCGTTCCTCATGGTCTGAAGTTCGTCATCAAGCTGCATTTTCTCGTTGAACAGCCGGCGGACCTGGTTGTTGGCCGCTTGGATCAGAGAGTAGAAAGTGTTCGCATTCCGTTTGTTGCATTCACCGCGCTCTAGCCAGCCCAGTAGTGTCTGCGGAAGATAGTAAAATAATAAATAATTATGAAAATGTAATCATTTTGCTATATATAATGTAATTACCAGTCTCACACAACGAGGATCTTATTAGTGTAATAGGTAAGATACTAAGTCTTAACTATGTGCTGTAATTGTGTGAGAAAAATAAATAAATATTATATTGGTTTTTAGCAAAAAATCGTTGTCGCGTAAGCAATTCCTAACTTTTAGCTTTATACTGAAAATTAATGTGTTTGTCTTGGTATTCTCACCGAATTAACTGTCTAGCGCTTATTTACATTAGTTATCCGACTTACTGGGGCCACTTCGACGAACTCCTCGTCAGTCTTGATCTTCTCAGCGATGGTGCTCAGGTTGGCCGGCGTGAACGGCTCTATGCGCGGCGGCGTCAGCTCGCGGTGCCGTTTGCTTCTCTCAAACTCGTTTTGATCGTCGCGATTCTACCGATTAATTCAAAAAACAAATATTTATTACTAGTATTATAAATGCAAGTTTGGATGAAAGGAGCGAATAGGTTACTTTAACCCTCTAACTGTTAAAATTTGCTTTGGTTTTTAATCTTAACTCAAAGGCATAAAGTTCAAAATATGGTGGTTACCTATTTGGTCCGGGGATCGGAAACCGGTTATTTTACTACGGAACCTTAACCGATATAACAAAGATTTACGCTAAATTAATTATTACATACTCCAACCACCGACTTAAAAGCTAATGGCAAATTTAGTTTTATGCTCAAATCTTTACAACTATTATCAAATATTAGAAATAGGTCTTTAAAATTCTAAAATAAATATTAACAGGTATCAATCCTTGATTTGGCCGCCACTGGTTAAAGGATTAAGAAGTAATTTTGTTAGCATAAAAGGATTATATGATTACCAGAGCATAATCAATAAAAATAGTAGTAGCCTCGGTGTCTGCTTGGTCATGAAGCTTGAAACGATAACCAGAAAGGTAAAAAGACTGCTCAACACTTGGATGGTTTTCAAAGCGAACATGACACACTCCCTGCCTATGGAGTTTTATATCATCTATGCCTCCAAATTTCTGGAACATCTCATGCACCATATCTTCCGTAATTCCATTCGGAAGTCCTCCGACAAATATAGTACGGCAACCCAGTGGTTTCTCCCGTTTATTAGGCAAAGATGTTCCCGGTAGAGGCGGTAATAAAACGCAGTTTGGCAGAAACATGGTTTGATGTTGAACAGGCATTTGTTGATTTATCATATTTGGCATCATCATGGCATTGGGGTCCATCATGTTAGGCATCATATTCGTCATCATATTCATGCCTGTCATCATATTTGGCATATTTGTCATATTTGTCATGTTGGCCATGTTTGCCATGTTTGCCATGTTCCCCATTTCCATTGGCTGTTGTCCCATCATGTTATAAGGGACCATTCCTGTAAATTTAAAGTTTGTTTATTTTAAGAGTGATTTATTATCACATTATAGTTAGTGTAACATTGAAATTATAAAGCAAATAGGTACCGACATCTCCATAGGTGGCGTGCACAATAGTACCTGTTATTTAATAATATAATTTTAATCCTAAATCTTTCTAATAAAAAAATATTAAGAAAGGCAATAGGCTAGTTTCCTAAAAAAAACTAATTAGTCTGTCAGTTGGATTAACAGAAAATATTGGTGCGTATTTTTTCTTTTCTCAATCAAACATAAAATGATAAAGATATAGCCTGTTACAGTTCCGCGTAACGTCACGCCATGCGACACGTTTTAGTAAGACGTGGCGTCACTCCCAAACTTTGATGCGTTGAATCTTTGCGATTTTTTGTTTTATTGTAAAAAAAAATATGGGTCCAATATTTTTTGATAATCTAACTGACGGACTAAATTGAATAATCTTTTTAGGGTTCCGTACCTCAAAAGGAAAAAACGGAACCCTTATAGGATCACTTTGTTGTCCGTCTGTCCGTCCGTCCGTCCGTCTGTCAAGACCCTTTTTCTCAGGAACGCGTGGAGGTATGAAGCTGAAATTTATATCAATTACTCAGGTCTACTGTCCCTTGAAGCTGTGAAAAAATCAAACTTCTAAGCCAACGCAATCAAAAGATACAGCCGTTTATGCCGCAAATTTTCGACACTTGCAAGGGAATCAAAACCTACAGGGTGCTTCCCGTGAACTCAGAATCTTGAAATTTGGTACGAAGCAACGTCTTATAGCATAGATAAAGGAAAAATTACGAAAACCATAAATTTTTAGTTACATCACATAATATATATTTTTTTAATAATTTTAACATTACTACCCATTTCCTCATAAACGCGTAGAGGTATTAAATTGAAATTCATACCAAATACTCAGGTCTATAATACCTTTAAGCTGTAACAAAATCAAACTTCTATGTCAACGCAATCAAAAGAAACAGCAATTTAAGCTGCATATTTTGAAACTCGCAAGTACTCGCAAGGGAATCAAAACCTAAAGGGTACTTCCAGTCGACCTAGAATCTTGAAATTTGGCATGAAGCAACGTTTTATAGCACACATAAAGGAAAAATTCCGAAAACCTTAAATTTTTAGTTACATTACAAAATATATATTTTTTAATAAATATAAACTTATTACTTTTTTCCTCATGAACGCGTAGAGCTATCAAGTTGAAATTCATATCAAATACTTAGATCTAATTGCCTTTAACCCGTGAAAAAAAAAAAAAAATCTAAGTCAACGCAAAAACGCAAAACGCAAAAGTACAACCATTGATACCGCATATTTTGAAACTCGCAACTACACGCAAGGGAATTAAAAAAATAAATTAAAAATACCATAGTTATGATTCGATTGTCGTAATGAACGAACTTTGTAAACCTTGCAGGTTTGTACGGAACCCTCGGTGCGCGAGTCCGACTCGCACTTGGCCGGTTTTTTAATCCAGGAAACTAGCCTATTATAAGAACTGCAGTTAGATAAAATAATTTTTTTTGCAATATAATTTGATAATCTTTACCTGGCATCATATTATGATGGTTGCTGTTACCCATTCCGATTCCCTGAACAGGTCCTGGCCTGACTAAGTCCTGTTCAGGCTTCCCCCATTTAGATGGGCGGTCGCGTCGACCTGCCCTCTCGCTTCTATCCCCACGATCGTTTCTACTTCTGTCATTCCTGCTACCACCCCTATCGAAGCGGTCGTGGGATCTAGAGCGGCGGCGGTTTGAACGATCTGATGAAGATAAGATATGGAATAAAACACAATTTTTTTTCTGAGAAATATTATATAAAAAGACAAGAATTATAATTAACAAGCAAGCAAATGGTATTGAATGAATAAAAATAAAATAGCTTTTCTTTTTCTCCAATGTTTAATATCATAAATGTCTATGTGTGAAAATACATGTTTCTGTAAAAATCATATGTAAGTTACTTGTATTTATAATATATTCTGTGGTATCGTGTGCTGCAATATGGAGTATCTACCTATCTATGTGTTAGTTTGATTTGTAGATCCCTGTTTGAGTAATGGCCTGTTTTTAATCATCATCATCATCATTTCAGCCATAGGATGTCCACTGCGGAAAATAGACCCAGTAGAAGTCACTGGGGGACTGGCCGATCAGGAGCAGGGATCGGAAAACGGTTATTTTACTATGAAACCTTAACCAGAATAATAAAGGTTTTCGCTAAATTAACTTCACATACTCCAAGTACTGACTTAAAAGCTATGGCAAATTTAGTTTTATGGTCAAATCTTTACAACTACTATCAAATAGAAATGGGTCTTATACATTCTAAAATAAATATTAACCGGTTTCAATCCTTGATTAGAAGCAGCCTGCATGTTAATAGATAAGTCAAGATGTTTTTAATAGATAGTTGTAAATACTATTGATCTTTTTTTTTTTTATCTAACCATCTTCATCTTCGTACATGGTACTTATTGTTTAGCACCAACTATCATTATTCAGATAATATCTGAAACCAGTTATAGTGTCTGTTAGTGCAATTCTACCGAAGTACTTGAGAGAGGAGGAAGTATGTTTTCATAAATCAATATAAACTCTTGAGGTTAAAAATAGGTCTGAATGCAGGTAAGCACTGATTGTATTGCTGAACTTATTTGTACCTGAATTCTGACAGTAGTTTGAGCGAGACGGTGACAAGTACAAGCAGGGGCGCTCTCTATGTTATTTAGAAGCTATGGGCTGTCAACAGGGCTGTTAGTGATGATTATTAAATAAGTAATATCCGCTGTGACTCTTTCTACTTATCAAGCATGCGTAATCAAGACACAATAGAAATTCCATTGTTATGCAGTCTCATGAAGCCACTTAGATGATGATGAGTTAATAGTATTCGCTCCAAAAGTACCAGACTTGCTACGACTAGGATCATGGTTAAGCAGATCAAGACTAAATACGGAACAAAGAGCTAGGAAGAGTTACACATCAACTAAAGATAAACTAACCTCTATCGCGGTTACGGTCTCTTCTATCCATTCTATCCTTACTTCCTTCGTGCATTTTCGGTGCCGGTAACTCTTGTTGGTCCTGCTTCTGATTTGGTTGGTCTGAGCCGTCATTTATTAACTGATCGTCATCATTCTTAGGTTCAACTTCAGGCAAAACAGGCCCAATCAAGGGACCCACAGGTGGGGCTGGGTTGACGGGGGTGTTGATACCCATCTCCGACATCATGCACATGGGCGGCATCAAAGGCTGCACCGCGGTCATCATGTTGTGTGGTATCATGGGGTTCATGGGCATGAACTGATTTTGCATCCCGTAGTCATTACCCCATGTATTCATGGTGGTCACTTGATAAATAGCACACAAATAAATAAATAAATTTTACCAAAAAAACAAAACTATTAAAAACAACGCACTGAACAAGTAATACCACCGATTAATTTACGTATAATGTAATACTACGGCACAGACAGATTATTAAAAGTCCATGAAAGAACTTTAAACAATTAATTAGATGATTTAGATAATCTGTGTTATTTATTACTGAACAGAGCCAGTAAACAGATTATAAAAGAGAAAGAAAACAAGATAGCCAGCAAGCCCACAGACTAAAAATGGACTACCTAATACTGATTAATACACATACAGATGGCGGCGGACGCGGTTCCGGACTCATCTTGACATTGTAAGGTCAAACGCTGCCATTGGACGATCCTTGAGCTGGCGGAAGTTGTCTGAAGGATAGACCAATGGCAGTTCTTGACCTCACAATGTCAAGACGAGTCCGGAGTTGCGTCCGCCGCAGTTTGTCACCAGCTTAACTTGACATTGTGGGGACAGACGCTGCCATTGCCAATGACGACCGTCTGGTGTGGTAGTTCACGCTCCGGTCTACAAAGCCAGCGGTTACAGGTTCGAATCCCGCAAGGGGCAAATGTTTGTGTGGTAAGCACGAGTATTTGTACCTAAGTCATGAATGTTTATAAAGGTATTTAAGTATGTTTATTCGTTATCTAGTAGCCATAGTACAAGCTTTGCTTAGTTAAGGGCTAGATTATTGGAGTGATTGTGGAAAAAAATATTAATTATTATTATTATTGGTCGCTCCTTCCGTCAATTTCCACCAGCCCGCTAGCCAGACTCCGCCCCTTTTGGTTCCAAAACTGACCATAATCGATAAAGGTGTTTTCCATCTTGGTCCGATTTTATATTCGCCTACACCACTCGAGTTTCAGTAAGGTAAAATGCATAGCATGCTCAATTCGGAACGAGAAGAGTCGACGATCAAAGCAATGTCAAGACGCATCCGTCCCCCGCCCCGTCCCTCACCAGTTTAATCATTTTACTAGGTTTAAAACTGGTGACAAACGTCTTGACATTGTAAGGTCAAACGCAGCCATTCGAACAATGGCAGCGTTTGACCTCACAATTTCAAAACGCGTCCAAAGACGCGTCCGTCGCCGTTTCTCACCAGCTTAATTCTTTAATTGTCTTAAAAACCAATAAAAATATGAAGTTCCGAGTTTGAAATTTAGTCAAAATTGAAAAAAAAAACTTATTTAAAGGGTTTTGTAATATCAGGCGGCTTCTAGTCTAAGATTCTCAAAACAAATATCTAAACGATCAAGAGCTCAAATTAAAATGAATTAAAATAATGCCAGCTCTTAAGCTGGTGACAAGCTGCGATGGATGCGTCTCTGGGCGCGTCTTTACATTGTGAGGTCAAGCGCTGCCATTGGTCTATCAACTTCCGCCAACCCAAGGATCGACCAAAGGCAGCGTCTGACCTTACAATGTCAAGATGAGTCCAGAGCCGCGTCCGCCGCCATCTGTCAAAGTTCAAACTCGATTGAAAGTTAATTGCTCTGTGCTTGATTGCAATAGTGTAGCGCACGAAACGTGAACGGCGCGCGGCGTGCTTAGCCGTTAAGAGACATTATTTTGAATTTTTGGCGTGATAACAGTTTTTAGTTTTAAAATTAAGAGGCCCAGAGATTTGAAATGATGCCTTGTGTGTGCTGCAGTTATAACGTAGTATTTGATCGGTAAAACGAAACTTTTCACTATGTGTTAGGCCGTGTAACGTGTCACTAGCTTACTTGCTAGCTAGCTTGCTAGCTTTATTGGTTTGTAGTTCAAATACTTTTCGAGCTAGTTTTGACAAATTAAGGTCTAAAACTAGATACAAACCGTTTTATCTAGTTTTATACTGCATTATACGTCAAATTTTGAGGGTTATTGCACAATCAAGCAAGCTGTGCAAGCAAGAGACACTGTACTCCAGCTCCTGTTCCTTCCTGTTAAATTACAGACTATAGTCTTAAACCCTAACCTCACTGGTTTGCCATAATGGCATGGTTCAGCTGGAATTTTCCCAGTTTACAATAATTTAAAAAACAACTCACATTAACGAAGTTGTGGTTACTGCTAAAATTGTGTCTGAAATGTTCGATTGCTTGTATTACGCTTTAAGCCGGTGACAGATGGAGGCGGACGCGGCTGCGGACTCGTCTTGACATTGTGAGGTCAAGCGCTGCCATTGGTCTATCCTTCAGTCAACTTCCACCAGCAAAAGGATCGACCAATGGCAGTGTTTGACCTTACAATGTCAAGACGAGTCCGGAGCGGCGTCCGCCGCCATCTGTCACCGGTATTAAAATATGGCTTGCTTAGAATTTCTCTATGGTCTAATGAGGAAGCTGTCGTTTGACGTCAAGAAAAGCAGTGGAGGCAAGGTCAAGCAATGTCAAGAAGAGTCCATCGTCTCGTCGGACTCGTCTTGACATTGTAAGGTCAAACGCTGCCATTGGTCGATCCTTGGCCTTGGCGCTTGACCTCACAATGTCAAGACGAGTCCGGAGCTGCGTCCGCCGCAGTTTGTCACCAGCTTTAGCAAGCGCTCCACTTTTTTTGTTTGTTTTGTTGTTTGATTGATTTGACACCTTAACATTTGAGATGTTTGGGATTTTGTAATGGAATAGAATTTTTTTGGAAATAAAATAAATACAGAGAAATAAATAAATAGTCAACAAGATGTATAGTAACAAAAGGTATGTGTAACACAGAATTCACCTAAGTGTCGAAAGAATAAAAAAACACAAAAATGTGAAATGAATGTGCTGCTTCGTTTGTAATAAATTGTCTCGCGTTTTTACCTGTTTTGAGTTTTCCAGCTCCGAATCGTTGCCAAAAGAGTTTGAAAAGACTACAGAAGTGCTGCCGTTGTCCACTTATGGCCTATCAACGGTAGAAGACTTCCGCAGAGCGGACGCAGACCTGCAGCACATAGAATGGTTGAAGAAGGCAGGCCTCTCCAATGAAGAGTTGAAGCTGTATCAGGAGAACGAAGCTGGACTTTTGGACCAACGCAAGAAGATTGAGTCCAATGTACTAAAAATCAAGCTTGAAACTATATACAATAAGATAAATGTCCACCATACAGGTCCTGGGTGGTAAGATATAAAATATTTTTTGTATCATAGTAACTTTGCATGTTTGCGACTTATCCAAACGAATTAAACAAGCCCAAACTCGAAAGTTCAAATATTTGCCATTGATGAGATCCACTACTTACCTTCTGGCTCCATCATCAGAACAACTTGATATCAAATCATTATTTGTATATCATTAATACTTAGAAAAGCTTCAAATCAATACAACAATCAGAAGTAGGATAAAAACTACTAACTATGATTTGATTACAAGTAAGGCTAATAAAAGTGTTAGAAGAACGTTATAAATGCTTTAAACTTAGAAGTCTTTTGTTTTTAAATGAAGTTTTTTATTATTTTTTATTCCATATTTTTAGCTCAAAAGTAAGGAAGGAAGCATCAACCATTTCTAAACTAGAAATCCCAGACAAACCTGCACAGAAACCTCCTACATTTTACCCAGAAGGCCACCCCATGAATGAGCTCAAAGAACTAGAGAAAAGTTTATTCGGACACTTGAAAGATGACACACTACCAATAACGAAACGCAGAAAAATCATGAGACGACTAGAAAGAAAGAAAGAGAGGATTCTAGCTCAAGAAAATCAAATAAACTTCGAAGAAAACGCTGTGGTAGCTTCGGTAAATAAACCAGGCAGTTTGTGGGATGTAAAAGAAGTTACCGCCAGACCAAAGCATGAGAAATCAGTTGGACTTATTAAGGAACAGAGAAATTTACTTGGACCAAAGATCCCCACTATGTATACAATAAAAGACAACAGAATTATGAGGTTAGAGCCAGTTCACCAGCGACAGAACGAGCATTATGAAAACAATGAATACCGAGCAGTAGATATTGTTATGCCTGTGAATCCAGCTGAAGAGCAGTTGCTAGAAGGCACCAAGATGCCTCTTGATGAAATAAAGAAAATAGATAGATTCAAAGACTATGAACCTGGGATACCATCAAAGGTAGTTTAATAATATTTATACAGTCTGAATGATTTATGTGTAAAAAAAATAAGCCATTTTTTATTAAGTGATGTAACTCATTTTGCCTGAAAAGGTTGTCTAAGGGCCAATTTTTCAACAGCCATATAACTTTAATTTGAAGAATAAGTTTAACATGTTGACAGTTTTCGTATAGAAAATGTGTCAAAGCGTCACTTTTATTCATCGGATAAAAGTTATCTGGGGATTGGGGGGCGTCCATAAATTACGTGAGGTGTTTTTTTAAATTTTCTGTCCCTCCCTCCCCCCTCTGGTGAGATGTCGTGAGATTTTGTTCAACCCCCTCCCCCATCCCCCAATCTCACGTGAGATTTTTCAAAATGTGAGTTTCTTACGTAAACGCGTTGGATTGTTATTGAGAAAAGAAAAAAAAAATTGCTTCGTATATAAAATAATATAGAATGTGTTTGTGTTTCAGATGTGTCAATTTGTATTGTTTGTGTATCCATAGTTACACAGGATGTACAATAGTTTAGGACACGGCAATTTTTTAGATGCTCCATACAAATTAATGGTTTTGATGTTGCTCACGTAGTTAAAGTTGTTGTATATTAGCTAATCAAGGAGTGTCCTATTTTGTAAACCCTGTATATGTTTTTATTATCATATCAGTTTACAGAGAACACTAGCATAAAAATGAATAAATGCAAAATTAGCTCTTCTTATGCTTCGCGGCTAACCTACTAAAATGATTTTGATGCAATTTGGTACAGAGTAAATTTGAACCCTAGGGAAGGACATTATGTATTAGGTTACTTTTTTAAATTAACCTGCTATTCAGGAGTAAGGCGCTGCCAAACATGGACACTTAGTTTCCAGTTGCCGACACTGAACACTTTTTGATTGTCATGAGTATATGTTAAGTGGAAGCAACTGGACACAAGAAATGTTTACGTATACGCAGAGAGTGGATAATTTCATACTGGTTCAACAGAAATCAAATATCAGTAGCTTGTGTCTGACACAAGACATAAAAGTGTCCACGTTTGCACCCTCGCTAAAGGGTGGCAAGCCACAATTCACAACTAGTGGTGGTGTGTAGGCAGTGGCAATGTAGGCGACCACACTGAACCGTATTTTCAGGCCTGTATAGATAAGAGTATTTACTTACTTTAATTTTGTTTCCCACCTCAGGTGTTATACCTGAAGAACATAGCCCCAAGTGTGACCCAGGAGCAGCTGTCTTTGCTGTTCAACCAGTTCGTGCTCGATAATGGGGGCCCTATCGACGTAAGGCTGATGGCCGGCCGCATGCGAGGGCAGGCGTTCGTCGCGTTCCAAGGTGAGTCCCGACACTTTATCATTAGATTCATATTTGAATGACCAAAATAATAGCGAGTGTTGCTTCAGGTGTTTTAGTTCAAACATTTAGATTTTGACGCGTTATTTCCTAATTTTCACATTGCCATTTGGCCTAAAAATGTTTTTTTTTAAATTGTTCAATGAAGTAGGTTTTGTAATTTGAAATAAAGCCGTCCATACATAATTTTTCGTATTTTCGGACTTTTCCTGTGTGCATCTTATCTTATTGTGTGCACTATAGTGTTGTCGAACTATCGATAGCTCAGAACTAGGCAATACTATCGATAGTATAGTAGCTCGCGAAGAAAATAGTCTTTTCTAAGAAGATAGTATAACTGCTCGTAAATAAAAAACTATCGATATCATTGGTTATTTAAGACTCCAATTTGCAATAGTATTGGGTATGTTTTAACAGTAATGTAATTAAAAGAGAACCACTACTGGCAAATTATTATTAACTATTCGAGATAATTTAAGTATTCCATTAGCCCTATTGTTGCCTTTTGATTATTTATACCTAAATATTGTAAACAAAACTATTGTCAATTGGTAAACTACCGATAGTCTAAAACAATCGATAGTTTTTATTTACGAGCGACAATACTATCGATAGTATTGTCTCGTTTCTGAGCTATCGATAGTTTTTTGATTGGTTGGGTATCGAGACTATCGACTATCGATCGGCAACACTAGTACACAACTAGGATGTAAATAAAAAACATCTGATTTATGTTGTTTAAGTTTCATTTATTCCATTGCAGACGAGAACCTAGCTATACGGGCCCTAGACGAAGTGAACGGCACAATCCTCAGCGGACGGCCCGTCATCGCGCACTTCGGTCGCAACAGCAACCGCATCCAACCCGAAGAAGACAACAGATAAAGCTAGGGTTCTACTCGCTAAAGTACAAAATATCTATTTACCTTTATTAAGAATACGATGTATTTAACTTATTTTAAACTTACAATCTGTAAATAACATGTTCACCTTATAGTTAATATATTCCATTCTACAATCTAGAAGTTGTATTCATCAAACCTATCTCCGTTACGCCAGTAATAATTACACAAAATTTACATATTTTCTCATTAACATTATACAGAAGAAGTATTACTAAAATTCTGTTCTACACATAATAAAGGTTATTGCTCTAAGAATAACTGACCGTAGATTCAATCAAAACGAAAAACTATTTGCAATACGAAAAATTGTCTGAAATCTTAAATCTCGTTAGTGTCCATTCCGTTCACATAGCTCATTTCACTCGCCATTTGTAATGAGATTATTTTTGATTTGATAACGATCTTGAATAGGCTCTTTTTACCATGGGTGACATCAAACTTTTTGGCTAATGGTTCGTCCTACTGGTGTGAATCTGGAGGCACCTACAGTCGGTACAGGCGAGTGTAGTGAGGGTACAGATCCTCACTGGGCGTCCTTCGACGAGGACTTGCGCCGTCGTTTGACGACGCGTTTTGGTGACAATCATTCGGACTCCTTCTTGGCCGGTGGCTCATCCGCTGCAACAATTAGTGATTTTTGAGGTTAGTTTTATAATATGCAGGTAAATTCATTTATTTATAGATTGCCACACATATGTAGGTACATTAGGTGTTATATATTATATACTTTAAAATATTCCAGAAAGGGCACTGCAAAATTATTTCTAAATAAAATATTGGACCACATCACATACATTGCTCTGATCCTAAGGTTAGCCAAAGCAGTTGTGTTATAGAAATCAAAAACAACGACGGTACCATACCACCTAGACTCGAGACAACTTAGTAAAATCGTTTTCTACTGGACCAGGAATCGAACCCGGGACATCCAAGATGGCGATGTCAAATCCGTCGTGCTCGCCTCTCGGACGACTTTTTAATTTAGATGAGTGGCCTATAATTGATTTTAGTTCTATTTTAGATGTTATTTATTTTCAATGAGCACATAGTTAGGCCAAGGCAGCAAAAGAAATTATGTAAACAAAGCAAATGTTATTTCGAATAGGTTTGTTTCTTTCTCTCATCACAACTAAATAGAGAAATGTTTTATTTACAAAATTTGTTTAAAATACATTGTACATTTATAAAATAGAATCATTCATTTGCTTTTAAACTTACACATGTACAGTAGGTGCTGGTATGCCATATAAAGACCTAACAAGATAGTATGAACAGTATTATACCTTTGTAGTGTAGACATTCAAATTATAACGGGTCATATCGGATCATTTTTCTCTTTTACACCATAACTGGGAAATGATTGCTTACTTGACTGACGGTCAAGCTACAATTTTTCCCTAAGAATAAAAAAAAAAGACCTGAAAGTGATAACTAAACTGTACACTCTGTATAATCAAACCTTATAAAAGATAATATTTTTCTTTAATTATTATAAATTTATAATAAACTAACATCTTGGTAGCACTAAAACTATCAAAATCTTGTATAACCTTAAAGTTGAACAACGTTACTCTGTCTACATGATTTCTTTTACTACCATATCCCAACTAGAAGAAAATTTGCTTTTTATTTATTTATTTTAGGAAGACCAAGGTTTACAATTTTGTAACAGGTATTTAAAAAAAAAAACAATTACACAGATAGAAATTGATCCACATAAACGAACGCAACGGTACTGTATGCTCACGTTTGGTCGCGTGCGGCGGCAGCGGGTGCGGGTGCGGATGCGGGTGCGGGTGCGGGTGGTGCGGGTGGTGCGGGTAGTGCTCGGGCGCGGGCGCGGGCGCGGGCGCGGGCCCACCGGCCGCGTAGTACGCGTGCGGCGGCCCGTAGCCGGCCGGGAAGCCCGCGTAGCCGCCGTAGTAGCGGCCGCCGTATGCAGCCCCGTAACCACCTGTGGAGATGGGTTTTGTACTATAGCTCCATAGATCATACGAGGTGTAGCGTTGGTTGGGTTCCCAACGCTAAAATCTAAACTCATTTAAACTTCATTCGGTATTATGGCCTTGTATTTATCCTAATTTATATTCTGTGCTTGTGTGCCAGTTTTCAATTTTGACTACAATCGTATCGGGTCGTGACAACGTGCTCTGGACTATCGTAGTTTCCACTTTTGCTCATGTGCTGTGCTTACCCTATGCAGAACTACCAATAAATTGATGTGAATATAAGAAACCGGCATTTCAGTCTACTCTCTAAATAAAGTCCGCTGCCCTATAACGGTCAGCTAGCATGACTACCAAAATACGATAATATAATTATAGCGATATTTCGACACCGACTGTAAAAAATATTGATAGATCACACATCACGGGAGGAGGGACCGGTGTCCTGAGATACAAGCTCTGCTTAGTTCGGGCACGAACCTCTCATAATTTTAAGTACCCACACTTTCTGTTTTACTATCTTCATTTGTTCTTAACTAATCTAAATGTAATGCTTGTAATAAACTTAAGTCCCTATAGTAAATTTTAAATATTTAGTATAATTAAGTTATTGCATTTTGATGGGAGACCGACTTTACAAAGAAAAACTGTATTATGATCTCCTGACTCCCAATTTAGTTTAACAATTTGTTTTTGTAAGTTACTTTAAAAATTTGAGAAAGAACAAACATTTTCATTTACATTCATATGGCTGCCATGTTGAATTTTTATCAAAACAGCGATCATAAGATGTGACGTCACCGGCACGGCGTTTCAACATGGCGGCTATATCTATCAATATTTTTACAGTTGGTGTCGATATTATCGGTATATATCGTGTTTTGATAAAGATAAAGAAAGACTGTATACCGGTATGAATATGGGTACAATAGGGATGCTGATTAACTTTGTTTTCTTCGTCTATTATGTAGATTATCAAAAAGTATTGGGCACGTATTTTTTCTTTTTACACATAAACAAAATATTACAGAGATTTTATATTGATTTGAAATGTCGCATGACGTCACGCCTTGGTACAATTTTTACTCAGAAGTGACGACGCCTACTTCCGAACTTTGACGCTTATCTTTGTAATTTTTAGTTGATTTAAAGAAAAAATAGGTGTCTATTATTTTTTCAAACTTTCCAATCAGTCAATCAAATCTGTGTTAGCATTAAAACATGATTATAAAGGTGTTACACAAAATACAGAACAATGACATCCAGATTTGCCAGTTTCGGCTCTCCCCGTTGATACGTGAATCAATGAGTGAATAAGCAATTATGATTTCCTTAACCCGTTATCAAAAAGTGTAACAAAGTTTGCTTGCGGCGACGGCACGGGCAATATACTCGTCGTATGTATATGTCATGGCCAGATCTTAGAATTGATCACTTCATGATGAGTTCAACCATTTCATGATATAGCCAGCTAACTAACAATATTTTTAAACTTTAAAGTTTGGATGACATCTACTTTTGGCTAGATATACATTAATTAATTTCACTCGTTTTTCAAATGACTCATAAAAAACAAGTAGTTCGGTGTCGTAACGCTATTTAAATGCACTTTCATCTTCGATCTGCACATGTTTATTTGCTTTTTTGTAAAAACAACTGTTCGTCGCCATGATGTATCACAAAAATAAATCGACGTAACTATTATACTTTAACTCGTCAAATGTCCAGTCTGCCCCATGTGGGGTCACTAATGTTTGATCATATCATGAAGTAGTCATACCTTCGTTCTGCTCTTCATATCGTCAAGCGCTGAGTATTCATTTATGTAGCCAAACCACATCATGGTGTGGGCAGTGCGTACTATTTCATGAATTGGATCTTAAAATTGATCACTTTATGATGTGTCCCACCATGAAGTGATCAATTTTAAGATCTGGCCACATCATATTTTTTTTAAAAAATATTGGAAAACATCACATACATTGCTCTGATCCTGTGATACGTGCGAGTGTTAAACACTTGTGTTACAGAAATCAAAAACAACGACGGTACCACAACACCCAGACCCGAGACAATATAGAAAAGTTATTCTTCTACATTGACCGACCGGAAATCGAATCCGGGACCACAGAGATAGCGACACCAAGTCCGGTATACTCGCCTCTCGGCTACGGAGGTCGTCAATATACAATTGTAACGTGATGCATGTGTGTGATGATACTGTAGAGTTATGAAGGAGCGGAGTCTCCGTGCACAGGCATTTTATGCTTAAATGGAGGCTCCGCCTACTAGTTTTATGAAATATCTGTTGAAATATGAGTTATTCGTACCTGGGGGCGGCGGCGGGGCGGCGTGCGGCGGGCCGGGGTGCGCGGGCGCATTAGGATTCGGTGGCATCATCATAGCTGAAACAAATTAATATTTAAAAAAACTTAGCTTTTTATTTTATATTAAATAAAGTCTGATGACGAGTCTTTAACAAGTGCGTACTGCTTGTCATGACGTACGGAGCAATCTCTACAAAGTTGAAAATCGGTTGAATGACCTTTTTGGGTAGCTCGACCTGGCGTTGACTGTACATGCTGGATTGTTTTATTCTATTAACCTATGTTTGAGAGGAGAACTTACGGTGGTGGGGGGGCGACGACATGTGCGGGGGGTGCGGCGCGTGGGGGGGGCCGGCCGGGGGCTCTTTGCTCTCCACCTTGTCGGGCTTGTTCTCCTCCTTGCGGTCACCTGCCGACAAATTAATACATTTAAGTCGTTACAACCACAACTAAATAGAATAAGTCCTTGAATTTTTGTAAAATTATCACAATTCTGAAATAACCTTCTAACAGATTATGACAGACAGCAGATATCTTGTCTTTGGAATTTAGACAGAGATGTTTATGGACAGTATGGTCATCAAGATGTCATGTTTGTTTACCCTATTTGCAAATCTCGATCATATGGATTTTACCTTCGTACTGCGCATTGTACTCCTGATAGAGGTCGTCCGATTTTAACTCTAAGGCTGCCGGCCGGTTGAACATCGGTCTGTCGTACTTAGTTTTAGTCCTGTTGTGACTGTCGTCTGCACAAGGTCTTAACTCATTTCCGGGTAGGGTAATTTTTTAACTGTATGACAAGTCATCATCATCATTTCAGCCATAGGACGTACACTGGACATAGACCTCCCCCAATGACTTCCAAATTGGCGGGTTAGAAGCTGCCTGCATCCAACGACTTCGTGCAACCTTTACCAGATCGTGTGTCTCCTTGTGGGCGGACGTCTTATGCTGCGCTTGCCGGTACGTGGCCTCCATTCCAGAACCTTTCTGCTCCATCGGCAGTACTACGTGATATGTGCACTCCACTGCCACTTCAGCTTGCTAATCCGTCGGGCTATGTCAGCGACTTGTTCGTTTACAGATCTCCTCATTTCTGATTCGATCTCGCAAAGAAACACCGAGCATAGCCTTTTCCATAGCACGCTGTGCAACCTTTAGTTATCTTATGTGGCCTATATGTATGACAACTGAATAAGGTTTAAAGTATGTTGCCAAAAAAGGTAGCGGGAAACTGGATGCAAACAGCCCAGAGCTGTGGCGTTCTCCGGGGAGGCCTCGATGTCCAACAGTGAACTTGTAAAGGCTGATGATGATGGTAGCAATATAGTTGGCAAAGGCTTGTGAAGGGTTATGTGTTGCCAGCAGTGATCGGAATAGGTAGATTGATTTGATGTACTTCGGTAGTGCTAGCATAATATGGATGTCTTCTAAAAAAAAAACTGATACAAAGAAATTCCGAAATCCGGGAGGCATGTCCATATTAACATCAATGTTTGAGATTGTTAACCTCAAATCAATCTACCTATTCCGATCACTGGTTATCAGTGGAAATATGGAACTGTAATGTGGCCTCTCACTATGGGCCTCATAAGAAAGTCGTACAGCGTGCTATGAAAAGAGCTATGCTCGGTGTTCCCTTGTGAGATCGAATCAAAGTAAACGAACAAAAGTCGCAGTGAAGTGGCAACGGGCGAGGCACATAGTGGGTAGAACTGGCGGCCGATGGCGCAGAATGGTTCTAGAATGGAGGCCACGTATAGGTACACGCAGCGAAGAACGTCCACCTATAAGGTGGACAGACGACCTGGTAAAGGTAGCAGAAAGCCGCTAAATGCAGACTGCTTCCAACCGGCCAATCTGGAAGTCTTCTTCATCTTTTGATTATGGCAAAAACCCGCGTTTTGATATTTGTCTTACACGACTTTGCCGATGTCACGTCACGAATGAAGTATTTACACGGTTAGTAATAAATGAACAAGTTTAAAACGATACAAATAAAAAGCTAAGCGCACTTATAGTATTAAAACAAATGACAGCACAATGGGCTAGTTTCCTAAAAAAAATCTAATTAGTCCGTCAGTTGAATTAACAGTAAATATTGGACACGTATTTTTTCTTTTCCGAATCAAACAAAAAATGATGAAGATATAGCCCGTTAAAGTTCCGCGTAACGTCACGCCTTGCGACACTTATAAGCAAGACGTGACGTTACGTGCTTACTTTGATGCGCTTTATCGTCGCCATGTTTTGTTTGATTGATAAAAGACAAAATAAGAGTACTATATTTTTGGTAATCTAACTGACGGACTAAATACAATAATCATTTTTTGATCCAGGAAACTAGCCCATTATTAAGACGTCACAAAATCTAAACAATTAAAATAAATACAATGAAACAGTTGGAGGAGGTTAAAAACAGAATTGTGGGTGTGTGGCAAATCTGGATCAATGGGGGGGGGGGGGGGGGGGCTATGTTTAGCAGGGGACGTCCTATGGCTGAAATGATGATGATGATGATGCAAAGGATTAAGCAGTAGTGTGGTACCTTCATCCTGGGCGTCGTTCTCCCGCTTCAGGTCGTCCGGCTTGAGCTCGGTGGTGAGGCTGCCGTCCGGCTTCACCTCCGTAGTGGACACGGCGTCCACCTGCGTGGGCGGGTTGGGCCCGTTGCTTTCCGACTTGATCGGGGTCGCATCTTGTTCCATTGGCTATGACCGATGACAATTAGGATGAGAATACATTA
This sequence comes from Anania hortulata, assembly GCA_963576865.1. Lineage (NCBI taxonomy): Eukaryota > Metazoa > Arthropoda > Insecta > Lepidoptera > Crambidae > Anania > Anania hortulata. The sequence continues at coordinate 6,226,048 of OY756405.1, read as the reverse complement.
AGACGGAGCTGAGATGAGCAGGTTTATCCAGAAACTTTATTGACCGACCGAAACGACGACCGTGTGGTGCAGTGGTTCGTGTTTCGGAATACAAGCAGTTGCGGGTTCTAATCCCGCAAACGGCAAGGGTTTGTGTGATGAGTGAAGTGTAGTGTTTGTCACTGGCCTTAAAACACCCCTCCAACGCACACTGGGCCCACGTGGTGGAGTATGGCCCAAACCACCTCATAGTTCAGGGGAGCTTCAGACTACACAAAGTTGGTAATTCATTCTTGGGGAAATGTATTACATTTTTTAATAAAGTACCACAGACTTTGTTGAACTACCTGTACATGAATCATGAATTCAAAATTCCCATTTAAAAATCCTTATGAAAAAAGGATATTATAAAATACACGATTTTTTAAACGACAAGAGTGCATGGACTTAACCTGCTCGGCTCGCACTTACTACATGTCTTGTAACTTATTTCCTGTAGAAAAAGGCTGACAAAGGACCTGACCGAGTTTGTTGCGCCGTTTCTTCTCATCACCAGCCAATATGTAGTCCCGAAGCGGTGGTAGGACTAAGCTATATTTTGGGATGCGTATAAGTGCCCTAGAGTACTAGAGTGAGCCCTGTTACTGAAGTGGGACGTATACAGGGTTATTTTTAAAACATCAACAACTTCCTATGTCGGTCCCATAGAAAAAGTTTTTATATTTGGTCACCAGAATCGGCCCCTAGGCGGTTGTTGTTTTAAAAATAACCCCGTATTCACTATGTGCAAAGTGGGTGGTGGGGGACGTCAAATCGATCGCAGCACGCTGTTTGCCAGAATTGTGAAATAACTCTGGACTGTCATGTGTCACATTGCTTTATTTCCATAGAATTCCATACTAACGAAATTAAGTATTTTTAAGTAAAAACGTTAAAATTCGCGATATGGGTACACAGTACGTGTTGTGATATAAAGTGTAGAAACAATGGGAAGAACAGTTCGTGCATGTTTTATTCGTTTCCAATAACAACATGGAAATTGGAGCAAAGAAATAAATGGATAGCTGCTGTGAAAAGAAAAAAGTTTGTAGGGAGTTTGTGAAACAGACTTTTATCTTATGATCACAACTCCTATTATGTAGCTTTGTCCGTTAGTTCTAAGCTCTTTAACGTCTCTCATATGCTGTGCAAATACTAATTCTTAATTAATTCTTTCAGTTTTTGCACCAATTTGAGTTTAGAAAATATAGCGTGTTGTATCGATTCAAATCCCGAACGTATCACATACATTTATATTTTAGTTCAATTAAGAAAATCATCTTTTTAGCTATTTTCATGTAATTTCGAAGAAAAACATTCCCAAACCATTCAGTTGCCATAATTTAAGAGATCTCAGTCCCCAATAATCGTGGTCACTAGGGGCGCTGTCATCGCGCACACAGCGATATTAAACAATTATTAGTCTAAAATCTTCTTTAAGGTCGTAAATTAGGCGCTGAAAATATAAATAGCAATTCGAATTAGAGTACAATTAAGTGTTAGTACCTCGTCCTTCCGCTCGGCGAGGCTGGGGGCGGGCGCGGGCGCGGGGGCGGGGGGCGCCCCGCCGCGCCGCATCTGCTCCAGCGCGCGCTCCACCATGCGCGAGAACGTGTCCTCGTCCACCGCCGGCTTGCAGTGCTGCACGTACACCGCAATAGTAACAATCGACCCCGCAGGGCAGCCGCGTGACGAGCTGCGGTGAGTAGTGTCATCGCGGGGCCGGTTGTTATTGATTAATAAATAAATAGTCACTTACTTAGTGAATAATAATTGACATATTTATTTTAATTCATGACATTATATAGAAATAATAATATGATCTTATTGACTTTTTTTCATTCTTTTAAATACAAATTATTACTTCACAATTTATATAATTAATAATGCATGTTGTATTTTATCTAATTATTCAAATGTTTTTATTTTATTAATATTTGACACAATGTATATTGTTATGAATAAATGAAATTGAATTGAATTTAAAGATTCGCGATTTTTACACATTACGCATACACACAGAGGCCCGATGGGGAATATGCATGATTTTTTATTTGCTCCTAAAAACAGTACTCAATTATAAATAGTAAAACTTTAAGAATTTTCGAAAAATACTAATAAATACCCGACTTACAGCCCATTAAAGTCGCGTGTTAGACGAGGAGATCCGATATGTACCGTGACGTCAGATTTCACGCGCGCCATACATTTTTCATACTAAAAGTTGATTTAGAAAGAGATCGGTATACCTTAATTTCTATATTACGGTTATTTTTTACCAAATTTTCACTTTGTTTTCACTATTAGCCCCATAATTTCATATTTTTCTTATAAATATAGTAAAAACAATATATTTTTTTCATGCATATTTCCTATTCCCGTAATTTCACAGTAGCCGCAATCCGGTGTAGATCCGCTCCCAGTAACATTACGATCACAAACAGGTGTCAAAATAGTTGATAACAAAAACAAAAACCGGACAAATGCGAGTCGGACTTGCCCACTGAGGGTTTCGTACAAATTTGTAGGTACATCTTATAATAAGTAGTTCAGGAATCGAGTCTCACAGTTTTATTATAAATGTATAGTTTTCAGATTGTTTCCTGTACTTGTACTATAAGACGATATTACTTGCCAAATTTCATAGTTCTAGGTCCACGGAAGATACCCTATAAATTTTTATCCTCTTGAAAGTGTCGAAATACACGTTTTTTTGATTTTTTTTTACGTTAACTTAGAAATTTGATTTTTTTTACACATTGAAGGGACCATAACCTGAGTTTATGGTTTTAATTTCAACTGGATAGTAAGATACAGGTCTTGATAGACACACGAACAGACAGACAGACAACAAAGTGATCCCATAGGGGGTTCCGTTTTTTCCTTTTGTAGTAAGAACCCTAAAAAGGTAAATTACCTTTTTCAGCTCCTCTTGGAAAACTTCGCTGCTCTCAATAAACTTGCGCTTCTTAGCCTCAAACTTCTCCTCGATTTGCTGCAGCTCGTCTTCCAGCTTCTTCTGGTGCATCGTCAGGGACTGCACTTGTTTCTTCAATATCTAGAAAATATCAGTTGGTGTTAAAGACATTTATTTATTTATTTAGACTGCATTGCACAGATTAAAAAATCATACAAAAGGTGGACTTAATGCCATGAGGCATTCCATTACATTATACCTACTAATAGTATCACAGCGGCACTTTAAGGCGAGAGCATTCAGCTACACTATGGGCCTCATAAGAAAGCTCAAGGTCGCACAGCGTGCTATGGAAAGGGCTATGCTCAGTGTTTCTTTGCGAGATCGTATCAGAAATGAGGAGATTCGTAAACGTATACAAGTCGCTGCCATAGCCCAACGGATTAGCAAGCTGAAGTGGCAGTGGGCGGGGCACATAGCACGAAGAACTGACGGCCGATGGGGTAGAAAGGTTCTAGATTGGAGGCCGCGATCCAGCAAGCGTAGAATAGGACGTCCACCCACAAGGTGGACAGACGACCTGGTAAAGGGTGCAGGGAGCTTCTTAACGGCCAGTCTGGAAGTCACTGAGGGAGGCCTATATTCAGCAGTGGACTTGCTAATGATGATGATTCAGCGACAACTGTTTCTGTTTAGGTTATTTTTTAAATTTTGCAGATTTATAGGTCGTTTGCTCAACAGCAAAGAGTCATATACTCTTTGCTGTAGAGCAACAATTTAAACAATGTTTTAATGATTTTATTTAGTTTTTACAGCAGTGAATTATGTTGCACACTCAAAAAGTAATCAAATAGACCGAGGTTATAATTACGAAAAAAAAAAAAAACACCTACTAACCGATATACCGGGCGAACAAAATGAAGGAGACAATGATACGGAATGTCTGCCATTTTATGCACCTCCAATAATATAGAAAATTGTATATATCCCTCATCGTATTTGAGCGACGTGTCGTGTGCCGTCCGACCGTAAAGAATACACTTCCCCACCGCCAACAGGCGTGTCGTTAGAGGCGACTAATTCCTGTAGCACGAGACGGGCTGCAGCAGCCTCTCCGTGCGAAATCTTATAAAAAAATGCACTCGCCAACCCGCCTGCCAACCGTGACGAGTATTGGCAATCCCCCCGATGATAGGTCATTGGGGTATGTCTATGTTCAGCAGTGGACTTCCTATGGCTGAAATGATGATAATGATTTGAGCGACATGAGCGAAGCGAAACAAACTTATCTTGGCTTCGCTTAGCTCTTAGTGTAGTAGTGAGCGTCACCGGCAGAAAAAAGGCTGCACCCTTTATTTTTTAATGTGGTATTTCTTAAAAACGGTATTCTGTTCAAATACTTTTAGCTCTGAGTGGAGTAATGTTGTATTCGAGATTCTCAAGAGGTGCAACCTGGTAAAGGCCTCATTCGGCTTATACCGATCGAGTAGTTATATAATATGTGCAGCAGATGAACGGTTTGTGATTCCCGAACACTCATCTACATATATTCACTTTTAACGCCCGGCTATGCTGATTAACCCGCTCGTGTGTAGCGACCGTGATTAACCCGCTCGTGTGCAGCGACCGTGATTAACCCGCTCGTGTGTAGCGACCGTGATTAACCCGCTCGTGTGCAGCGACCGTGATTAACCCGCTCGTGTGTAGCGACCGTGATTAACCCGCTCGTGTGTAGCGACCGTGATTAACCCGCTCGTGTGTAGCGACCGTGATTAACCCGCTCGTGTGTAGCGACCGTGATTAACCCGCTCGTGTGTAGCGACCGTTACCTGCATCCTAGCGGTGGTGACGACCGACCGCACGTCGGGCACGACCGTGTCGGAGAATATCTCGTTGATCAGCCGGTGGTTGCGCAGGTAGCGCGCGTACGACACGTGCTTCACTGACAACCCTTCGTCTTGGTCTAAGAACAATACATATTTGATTCATATTAGCAGGGTGCGAAGAGGTCGTCCATTAGGGCGCCGGGTAAGGAGAATACACGTAAAAGAGGTGTTTTTGGACAAGTTTTCTGGCTAAAATACTGGATGATGTGGAAATTAATGTATCATGTAATTTATATGTTGAAGTTTTTCCTGTTGTATCTAAATACTAGTTATTATTTCTTATAAACACTAAAAATTTCAAAGTACGGCAAATATTGCGAGCTTGTACACATATAAATCGTTTACCTTCAAAGTTCGTTTAGTTATTTATAACATTCATGCCTTTAGGATGAAGTTTCTTTTTTCAAATAGTCAACAAATTAAGAATTATAAGGATTTAATGGATTTTACTCTTAGCGCTTAATGATAATCTATTTGCACAGGAGCGCAACGGATGGATGTTTAGTCTGCGAGAAGCATTTGTATTATCTTAGGAACGTAATAAAAGTCGCATTAATCGACGCTAAATGCTCAAGGTCACTTGCCTTATCAGTCGCCTTAAGCGCAACACACACAGAGAAGACGTGAGCGGGACGGCGACGGGTTTATTAGCTTACGTTTAAATGGGGGGCCGCGAGGGGATTCGAAAAAAAAAAACACGAAATGTCACAAGGGAGGAGTGGGGGGGGGGGGGATGTAGTGACAAATCAAGTGTATTAACTTTTCATTGAACGCGCGATTTCTAAACCGAAAGCGACGCGTGACCCTAATTACAAATCGCGCGTTCAACCACTTTTTTGTACCAAAAAGTACACGTGTTTCTGGCTAGGTAGTCTAAAACCTCACCATGTATCACCAGGGGGTTAAAAAGTTGCTAATAACATCACGCGATTAATGGACGACCCCAAAGATATACTCGTAATTGAGGGGGTTATTCGGATGTGCTTATAATAAATTCTTATAAATCCTGTTTTTACAATCATGCTACTTATGTTAGGGCGGCCGCGCTTTGTTAGTGAATACTAAAGTTATGTGGAGTTTAACCCACACCACCTCATAGTTGAGGTGAAAACGAACTTTTCCAATAATTTTTTTTGTACCTTGTAACTCAACATGATTATTATTCAATACTTTGAGACAGTGACAATAGGCTATTTGACTATTTTCTGGAATAGAGTTATTATTGTTGGTAATATTTAAATAAAGCGTCAACAATTTTATTTTAATTTTCAAACCTTTGAAAATAATAAAAAATAGTATTTCATTCTTTATGTTTTTAAAAGCCAGCGAAAACGCCGTCGGTCGTCGATGTACTTGTTCGTGACGTCACGAGCCTTTACATACCCATTGAGTTATAAAGTACTAGAACAGGCATGTTAAAAACCTTCGTCGACGGTCACACTACTTATACAATGTGCGAGCGTAGCGCATAATCTAGCTTTGGGATGTCAGTTCTAGTACAAAGTTAGTCAATGGTGACGTGCCTGTCATTGTTGCTGGCGTTTTTGACAATGTAAAATACCGATAAAAATATAACATTCGGAAATGTATTTTTTACAGTAATCATGTATTATTTTTAATAACTATTAATATGTTTCAGTTTCATACGGTGCAATCTATTAAACTAAATAATTAGTTAAGTAAATTTTGGTACAAGGCAAATAGCCTATTGTGTTGTGTTCTCAGCGCTTAGTGATAATATTTATGTACTACATATTTTGTGAATGACTCTCACCTTCCTCATCTTCAGCGGGTTGTATGTCAATCCTCCTGTCTTGCTGCTGCTCCTTCTGGGAGCTGCCCTTCTTGCTCGAACTCTCCTCCTCCAAGTTACCTACTGCTGACCGAAGGTGGTTTAGTAGAATGTACTAAAAATCCTTGACACACTCGATACTGAACTGAGGCCCTCTTTCGTTCGAACAGAAATTTTGGATTTGTATGGTCAATGTCAGTCTTACAACACGACTTGACACAAAACACTGAGTAACAGTATACTCATAACAAATTTTTATTCTGTGACTTTTTTGAAGCCGATTTCGAGACAAATGTCAAAATGTAGATCACTATAGTCATTTCGACCTATTCCGTTTAGTTTCTAACTTTTCAAGTTTTGATCAAAATAAGCCTCTCTGGCTACACTGCTTAGTTCGGACTAGGCTAGCTTTAGTCGAGTAGCGACATACAAACAACAAACATTTAGTCGAGAAGTTTATTAAGCGTTTTAGACTAGCTAATTCAGGAACTAAATCACTCGACTAAATTGCTGATATAGTGCGAATTAGGCTTAAGTGCAAAAAAATACGCGAATGACCAGATGACTGATAAGGATTGCCGATATTAAGACTAGCACAATTAAAGTTTGGCCATCTCCGATGTTCTAGTATCGAGTGTGTGAAGGTCTTAAATATTTAGTTCATGCTGTACTGTTGGGTCAAAGTGTCACCACACGCTTTAGAGGTATTATGGCTTCCGCAAGATCAAGTGCGTTTATCAGAATTCCACTTTAGGTCTCGCGTCGACTTCAGTGTATTCAAACGTATAGCCATGTATGAGAGCGTTCACGTAGACGCGTTTAGCGATGGCTGCAAAGGTAAACGCAGAATTTGCTGCTAACACAAAGAGTTTCACGCGTTTCTTTATAAGAGGCCTGAGGCGACCGCTGAAGCGTGCAAAGACACTTAAAGATTTTACTAGTCGAATAGCTTAGGGGACTCTTAACACCAAAATGATGCACATTGTAATAAAACAGAACTGAAAACTAAAGTATTAGTTGATAATAATACATGATACATTTGTGGAATGAGTTGGTCATCAATTTTGTTTTAGTGCATCGCAAACATTAAAGTGTAACTTAATATTTTACCATGCACCATTAAATAATATCCAATATTTACATGCAATATTAAATAAGCATGGAATTCCATTTTAAGTTATTGTTATACACAGTATACTGTCTAAAATGTTTTTATTATTTTAACACGGCGCAGTTTTTAAAAAAGAATATATTAAAAATATGCCGTGCGCTTGCGCAGGCTGGCTTACTAATGTTTGTCCACGAAGAGTAAGAGTAACAAAGCAAGCAAGCATCCATTTTTTCTTAACTGTGATAGATAATGTTATCTTACGACGAAGACGTTAAAACAGTGTCATATTTGACAATAATTTCAACAGATTTGGTAGCCGTTCACGACATATTTAACAAATCGAAACAATGTGCTTGTTTGATGCAGACCGGGCTACGTATGAATCGCGAAGGTAGTTATAAAGTGTATGCAGCGACGCGAGCGTGACATTGCCACTTCGTCGTCAGTTTACCAAGCTTACAATAAGAATTCGCGTATACATGAAGCTAGGCTTCCGTGGACATTACGACTATATTACACTGCGCCGCGTCACAAGTCAGACAGCAACAAACAGAAGCGTAACATCCATTCAACCCTTACCTACTGCCTTATTTTTCGCCGCGACATACGCCAAGTACGCGGGCGAATTGTGATACGTCTTCAGACTCTTTTCGTACTCCGACTGGCGGTTAGCGAGGTCCCAACGTGCAAATTTACATGAGGTGAGGTGCATGTGGAGGACAAAATTAGCATTACTGTAGTGGAGGGTTAGTCACAGGTCTGGTCAGCCCATAGACAAGATGCTGGCGAATAGTAATAACAAAGAATACTTCACGGAACTAAATATTTTACAGACCATAAACAAAGATGAGCTCGAGTCGTGCTAGCAAAAAGATGAGGCTGACTATAGATAGACTCATTTGTTTCTATTAGATTTAAAAATTAAAACTATTTATCAGCAGGTAACGGAAACAGAAATTTTAAATTTCTAGTCAATGTCAGTGTCACCTTTGTTTGCCAGAATCTATAAAATGCTAGCAATACGTCAACAGTAGCCAGAAATAAATAATATACAACGATTTACCGACAGATACGGTTATTAATTGGGTAGCTTTGGTTTTGTGGCCTCTTGCCTAAGTCTCTGGCTAGCCAATTTTGTCAGTCTCAAGGACACAGCTCTACAGAACTTTAAAGCTCGTAGAACATTGGTTTTTTCACGCACGTCCCCAACTACGCGTTCGTAGTAGCTACGTTTCTCTGGCAACCATTCATTAATAACAACAATTTGAGGTGAAACTAAATAATTAAACATCTTGTCTAAGGGCATAGTACATGAATTGAGAGGACTTTAGAGGTACAAACGACGAATATGGGACAATCTTTATAGCTGGATATAGTTCTTTATACCCAGCTACAGAATAAGGGATGTAAAAAACTGTGAAGTGTCAGTTGTCTCAGTGTTTCTAGTGTCAAAAAATTGTCTCCAAGGTTTAAAAGTGTGGAGCAAAACTGTGCAGCTAAAGATTAACACGCTGACAATCAGGCAACTTCCTCTCATTTCCAATAACATATAAAACTATCTGTATACACCCCTATTTTTATTTACCGAGACCTTTTAAGGGGTGTTTGCATTAATAAAAGTGCACATTTTTCCCTAGAACTATAGGGTGAAATCTTCCATCTTAGTAAGGGTGATAATTTTTAAAGATTCTACCCTATGTTCCTAGGTGATATATGTTTACTTTTAATACAACAACCTCTTAAAAGGTTTTTGGTACAAAAATAGGGGTGTATTTTCCTTAGTGGTGCTTATTATCTAACAGAGGAATACGCCCAGCGATATTCAGAACGTATCTATTTAGTGCTGAATTTTACAGTGACTAGTGGCATAATGTACAGTGACGTCATGGGTTATGTTTTAACCGACATAGATCAAACCGATACCCAGTGTTAAGTGAAGCTGTGATAGGCGTGGTTATACACAAATTTGATCCCTGAATATATGAGAGTAGGGTCGGATTCGGTGTACCTCGTGTCTTGTGCGCCAGCCACTGTATGTATGCGGGCGACGATTGGTATGCTTTCAACATTTCTGTGTACTGCGCCTGAGTCCAAAACAAACTTAATTTTTTCAGACTACTTGTAAAAATTGTGGGATCTATCATAAACTAGATTAGTTTTCAAAACAGTAAAAGAAAGTCGAGACTTAAACAAAATGAGTACTGAGGTCATAACACATGTCAACTTCACAATAACCTCTCCTAATTAAAGAGAATTTATAAAAAGAGAAATAAGAGAAAGAAAAATATATTTACTTCCTTAACCGTAGACATTAAGGTCACATTATTAGAAAATAGTTGTTTATATTAAATACATTATATTTTAACACCATTCTAAACTATTTTCAGAGAGCCTAACGTGAGTGTCACAATAAAATCCTCCGCATTACTCCCTCGCTCTGCTCCCATGGACAGACAGTCTTAGTGTTTTGGTCGTGTCATATTGCTTATCAAAACAATACATGATCAATACTCATCCATTTATTGCTTTATCATATTAGCCGATAGGTCTTACAATCTTGGCAGTTACATAATATGGACACAGCAACTTTGGACGGAGGCAGGACAATCTTTCCAAAAACCTTTCATTATTATTCTAACTTGAACGACCTATAAATAAAATTGTACCAGCATTACCTTCTCAGCCTCGTACTCGTCAACGAACGCAGCCTTCTCCGTCTCGGGCAGGTCCCGCCACATGCCGCCGATGATGCGGCCGATCTCCCACAGCTTCAGGTCCGGGTGGGCCGCCTTCACGCTGTCCCACACGCGGCGGGAGTACCGCATGTACGGCATCAGGGGCTTCTCTGGCGGCTTCGGGGGCTTCGGCAGGCCGGCGCCCTGGGGAGGCAGTTTGCTGGGTATAAGTGTTTAGGCACTTTAAAAGTTGGTGTTAGCACTCCCAGCTAATATCGCTTGATTACATCTAACAGTAAGATTTAATCACTGGCCATTCCGCACTGGGGCTGGGGCGTGGTATATAGGGTTACTATATTAGACTTTGTCATATTATGCGTGCCTGATGTTAGAATGGACTTTTTATTAGAAGCAAGATTTCATTCATCATTATTTTCAGACTTTTACAAACAGTTGCTTTACCAGGTAACAAAAAGGTGTAACCATATTTCAGGATATTATGATTAAGGGGCATGTAATCTAACCAGTTTGCCTAAAAAACATTATTTTTCTTCAGGTTATACCTGTCAACATTTTAATATTCGTTAGGTCATTTCGTAAAAATCAACTATTTGCGATATTTATAAAAATAAATATGGGACATCACATACATTGTTCTGATCCTATGGTAAGTAGCCAAAGCACTTGTTATAGAAATTAAAAACAACGACGCCGCGACGGTACCACAACACCCAGACCGGAGACAATATACCTAGAAAAGTTTTTTACTACATAGACCGACCAGGAATCGAACCCGGGACCTCAGAGATAGCGACACCAATTGCAGTGTGCTTGCCTCTCGGCTACAGAGAAGGAATTTATAAAGCTGTAACTTGCTTTTTATCATCATTTTTATCAGTGTCACAACAACCAGCTTTCATCAATCTACTTCTAGAGATAGGCCTCTCCCATGCAATTTTGATGTTTTAGTAACTAACAAAAAAAAAAAAAAAAACTTACCGCACCAGCCCCCTTCCCGATCTTCTGCGGCTGAAATCCAGGATGTGAATGCAAGGTGGACACGAATGGGCTTGTCTTATCATCCTTCCCGGCCTGGGAGGACGATCCTCCCCCCGAACCGCCGGTGGTGGCGCGCCTCGCGCTCTCTGCACCGAAACGGGGCGGTTGCGGGCTCTGCGACCACCCATACCCACCCGGGTGGCCCATCGGGCCCCCCTGGTATTGCGGGTGGTAACCATATTGGTTATGGTGCGGCGGTGCATTCAACCCGCCTTCAAGCCAAGCAGCGGCGGCAATACAATGAAAGAAAAAAACAAAAAGCATAAGGGATAGGACAGGACGGGCCAGGGCAAACAAAAGATAATCAAATATGCACTAATAACTAAATTATTCGTTAATTGTGAAGTTTAGTAGCGAGCGGTCAGTACTAGCGTAGTCGTTTAGTAGGCTAGATTAGCGGTGAAGAGTACAGATGACATATAGAAAAAAGAAAATTAAAACAAAAGATTTGAATATTGCAAAATAATTATGATGGCTTGTGATGTGGAAACGAGAAAACGGAAAATTTTGTGCAATAACGAAAATTATAAATCCCCATAGATTACCTAGTTCCAAAACAGATGAGCGGGTGAGAACAAAATTTGGAAAAATATATAAATAATAATAAAATTCTGTCAGTAATATTACCTTTCATCATACCGAAACTCATTGGGGGCCCCGCAATCATGTAGTCTGTTTCGACATAACAAAACATGAAACAAAACCAAAATAAGAGAACGTTGTAAGTCTAAAATGGAAGGAAATTCAAAATTAACAGAAACAAAAGACTATTAGGTAAGTTCAAATGCAATAACTTTCAAAGAAGCGCAGAGTTGGACACATGCTAAGGAACGGCAGTTAGATGCCAGCATTACCAAGAAGTCAGACCTGCGAAGCTTGCACAGGCGTAAACTTGGCACTATAGCATGTTAAAAAGTTAGTATCTAACATTCTAAACAACATTCACGCACTATGTTTTATTAAAAATCAATACACAAAACCTAGATACTAAATCAAATCATTTTCACATTAAAATCATAGATGTCTTTAATCTCTATGCTAAGGTTTTATCTAAAGTTCTAAGTCTAAAATCTAGTAGGTATAAATTTATAGAAAGAATACAAACGCGGATTGCTCTGTGGGCTTGGCATCGACATTGATGCGTTTTGTTTGTAACTATTTGGTGTTGCCATAACACATCCAACCTGAAATGGAAACAATTAATTTCTAGAATCAGATTCATGTTGTATCAGGCAGATTAGTTAGGTTAAACAACAGTAGTTTAAGGTATAAAACGATAGTACTTGGAGTAATTCTAGAAAAAAAGTTAAATAAACTATATTTCTAGTTTGATTCCAAGATCCTTGAACACTCTTATAGTGCAATTATTGACCATACACTTTTATTATCTTGTTCTTTTCCTTTTTATGCCGATAAAGGTGTGTTACTCCAGTAGATGGGCATATATATGTAGGTTAAATACTAAAATTATATTTATGAACGTACCTGTACGTCCATGGGGTTAAGTATTTGGTACGTTTATATCTGTTTGATAAACATAACTTTAGGCACCTACTCAGTGAAATAACGCTCAAAAGAAGTCGAATACTATGATAGACATTGAACAATGTACTATAACTTAGCACTAAACAAGAATTTTGTAAATTTCATACATTTATAAGTCAACAGTTGTGCACAAACATTTTTTTGCCGGGTGTTTTATTCGTGTATAGAGATGTACATGACGCAATTACCGATATTATTAGTTGCATTACCTGGACTGCGACGTATTTAATTCAGAACCATAAATAAATAACTCCAATTTAGTGAATTTTAAGCACAAATTTCTTTTCACAAGCGTCACTTCCTAAGAGGAGACGCCATCTTTTCCGACATTTTGTTTTTCATTGACAGATCACGAATGAGTTGCCATGATCACACTTAATTTTCCTGAAATCATTAATAAATTCAACTTGAGTAATATTTATTTAATTAAACTTTGTTGGCTATGCTATGCTATACAGCATTATCTACCAGTCAACCTTGAAGCAATGCAGACAATAGGTACCTAATATGATTATGAATTCAGTGGTGAAAGAAAGATGATCTAGAACCACTGACTTATATAGGTAAATAACGACTGACAGCAATGCCCATGCCTGGTTGCAGGGGCGTATTTAATAATTTGGCGCCCCGGGCCATAAAGTTTCATCGCTCCAGAAGCCTTACTTTCTTACAGGCGCATTCCGTAGGTACTGATGAAACTTGACTTACAAGCGTGTTTCGACCAAATGACTTAGTACTAGTTCTTGTGTTAATTTTAAATTGAGATTGACAAGACAAAATAAAAAATAGCTGCTTAGCCGCCCCTGGCGGATTGGCGCCCCAGGCCATGGCCCGGATGACCCTAGGGTAAATACGCTCCGGCCTGGTTGGTGTGTAGTCTTGGATTAGCTCCAGGCTTAAGTATTTTTATAAAAAAACTAAAATTAACTGCAATTTCAGTTAATTTTAGTTAATTTTTAAAAATTTATATTAATTACTAGCCGTTGCCCGCAACTTCGTTCGCATGTTTTTCAGTTTATTCATAAAGGTTTTTCTAAGCAACTTTTAGATTTATTTTTCGTAAGAACCTTCTCCTGGCAAAAATTAACACAACAAAAAAGAATTAGCGAAATTTTTCCATCCATTCACGCGTGATGCGATGACCAAGGGAAACAGAGATTCAATTTGATATGTATAGATTAAACTAAATTACTAATAATTGAGGATAAATAAATGAATAAATACTGGACAACATCACATTCCAGGTTAAACTAACTTGTGAAAATAGTAAATAAAGCCTACAAAACTATTATATAATAGACTATTTTTACAATAACTATAATAAATTAACATAGTTAGCATATATATATATAGCATATATAGCATAGGAAAAAAAAACTAATTGGTATTAATTACTAAACTAATTAAATGATTACTGTAAAAGGCATTATCAAATGAGTAACACTATTCTACAATGAAAACGCTAGCCACCATGACTATACATCACCAATGAGTTAAGCTTGACTGAAACTCACACCCTAAAGCAAGATTTCGCACTACGCTTGCACAACTGTATAAGCAGTGTGACGGGCGGTAGACGTATTTTGAACGCCTCTTCTTGTACTTCATATCTCAATGGATATTTTGCTATGTATTGACGTCACAAAACGGTGCATCACGGCCGATTGCGTTTAGGCGGGCTTTTGGCAAAATGTGTCGTTTGAAATTGGTTTTTAGATTTTAAACAACATTAAAAATAAAATACAAATTCTGGGGACTTATTAAGACATTTCCAACAATTTAAAGCTAATTTTGAAAAACAGTAAAACAGCCTATTTACCTTTTTTTCAAAAATGCTAACAACGTATACAGGGTGTCCCAAAAAGGGTGTACTAGAGGGTATCTGATAAAATTTATTTTTAAAAAACAAATTCGAAAAAACTTTTACCTTTTGCCCTTTTTGCCTGAAGACTATCTTGATGACTAGAATGTATGGTCAGTCCAGCCTGCACCAAACTGATGTATCTACCAGTATATTTTGATTTATATATTTTTTGTGGCAGCTGGTGGTGACTGAGTTTGTTCCGGGGTTTCTTCTCAGTACTTGCCAGATCGTTTGTGTCTTGTCTCGAAGCGCTAGTAGGGCCCAAAAAATAAGGAGACATGTTCTGGCTCCATATGGGCCTATAATATTATTATTGACGTTCATAATTGTCAATTTTTTGTCCTAAATTGAATAAATGATTTTTGACTTCGACTTTGACTTTGACTTCCTTCCATGTCACTCGATATTTTGATATGAAGCTGTTGAGGCAAATGTTTAAAACTTACAAAGCTGTTAGTCAATAGTAGTAAGGACATTTTTAACATAATATATAACAGAAAATATTTTTGTGCATTATATTTAACCAGAGAGTGAGTAAACTACTGATAAATTATCGAAATTAACAAAATGAGAGATAATTTATTTTTACCCAAACTGTTGTTAACGAACAAAACGAATGAACTGATGTTAACGTTTAAATGATATTTTACTCAAAAAGGTTCAATATTGGATTATTTTAGTTAGAAAATTTTTACATAACCGTTTAGTCGTCACACTTGTTTCTCTGGATCATTCATGCTGAACATACATGGGGGTCCAATCAATAGGTACTAACGTCTTCTAATATCTGACGCCCCTAGGACACCCTGTTTGGGCCATCCTGTATAAGGTGTATTGACATTCTTTGAAATTTCTAGTACATTCTTTGTTGCTAGCTTTGTAAACTGATTTTAAATTGGATCATTTTTAAATTAATATTAATAAAAAAATTTTTTTTTTAATTATCCAATTATAATCGTTGAGAAAGTTTTTCTAATAGATCTTCAATTTTAGATTTAGTTTCGACTACTCATCATGTCATTTTTCGAACTTTTCGCGTGAAATTTGCCACGAAAACTAGTTAGCATAAAACTGAGCTGGTGCATTCTTTAATCAAACCCAAAAAGTCGAAAATGGTAACCAAACAATCTAATACAATTAAAATTACAGCGAGAACAATTATTTCAAAGCGCCAATCATGCGCATAATATTTTCATACAGACAAGGTGGGTGACGCTTGAATGAAAATTGTTGGCGACGATGAAATCGACAAAAGTAGTCGCAAGTAGTCGCGACGATTGCGCTCGCCCGCCGCGCGGTAAATTAATAGATACGCGATAGAGCGTTCCGAATTCTTCAAAACTAGAAATACAATTTTGTCAAAAAAGTACCGACGATAAGTAAGCTTGTAGTTTTTCTGGCAGATAGTACTTAGGTACTAATCAGTACATGGTAATTTTTTTTTGGTTTTAGACTTTGCGGCCGCAAAGAGAAGAACCTAAGAAGAGATGGATGTATTGTGTGAGGAGCGATATGACTGAGATGGGAGTGAATGACTCAATGACGAGTGATCAGATAGTATGGAAGAGAAAGACATACTGCGCCGACCCCAGATGACCTGGGAACAGGGCAGGCAAATAATGATGATGATGACTTTGGAGCCGCAAATATGTGTCACATACTAAGGGACAATCATCGAAAACTCATATAAAAATTAATTCTCCATATTTCAAACTGATGTGAGCTGGTTGACGGTTATGTAAGGGGAAAATGAATTTTTTTTGTGATTTAGATGAGCACGGAGGATGGGACCAATCCCATATAATAAACATTGTTTTATTTGAACCAAAATTTACTGTATATGTTAAACCATGCTTTGTAATTAAGTGTACATTTAGTCATGAATAACTAAACCCTTTTCAACCAAAGTCCTAAAAATGTTTTAAATATATAGGTCGGAGAAAAGACAAAAATTGAGACTCTATTATTGCATTTTCGCCAAAGACAATGTCAAACAACCATCAATTGGGCTGATAGGTGGCGCCACACGTCATGAGATCACTTAATCCAGACATACATTTCCGGTTTTTATTTAATCTCTGACAAATACATGTGGGATGTGTGTAATGGAACAAAAGTTGTGTGAGAGAGAAGGAAGACGGAGTGAGCGAGAGGAGAGACGAATGCGGATTTGAATGTGATGACGGACGTTTTTCTATTGTTTTTATGAAGGTCGTGGAGTCAGGATGAGTCATGAAGAGATGTTCTTGGTGTGTGCGTCTGCAAAGCTTAAATAAATGAAGTATCGTTGAAAACCAGCATTTCCTTTGTCCCGACATACATAACAATTTTTATTATTTATATTTATTTACCCTTACTTTACGTGAAATCTGTAAGTTGGCAACACCAAAAAATTTTCTTTTTTCTTATTCTTACATTTTTTAGGCTTGGATCGAAATGTTGGAAAGTATAACCCCAATAGCGTAACGAATTAACGTTATTATTACTAAAATACCGTTATTTATATGTTAATTTTTTGAGTATCTTCTTTGAAAAAAATACCGTTATTTTAAGATTTAGGCAAAAGCCAGGAAAGTAAAAATAAGTTATTTTTTATTAGTACTTCATGTACGATAGTTCGATAGGCATTCTTTGCTATATTTCTTTGACTATCTAAAAAGCTGTTCGATCACGAAATCTTGCCTAGCAGCCTGACCTAATGACCTTTAGGTTTATTCATACATAGGCTTACTGCGGAAGTTGGCAAGGAATATGCTGATCTTCGAAGCCAAATTGGCTTGCACGGGCCCGTCGTATGCGCCACTAACCGTCAAAATGTCGTTATATTTTGATTGCAGCGTGACCGACTAACATTTCATGTGATCGACGCGCCTGATACAGCTGGCTACTTTCCATGTACAACAATAAAACTTTTCTGAGTAGTTAACTTGGATAGTAGGAACCTTTTTATTAGCAGCCGCGGGGTGGCTGTTGTTACGTGGTGGTACTCCGGGTTATCTACAAGATTTTTACGTTAGCTTCATTGATTTATAATATTTTTTTATTATTTTAAATACATTTTTATTCCAACCGGCCAATCTGGAAGTCAATGGGCATATGTTCAGCAGTTGACCTCCTGTGGCTGAAATGATGTTGTTAATGTCGATTTCAATTGGTGCTTGTCCATGCATGGGCATAGTATATGCAGAGAGGCTTGTAAACGAGGATCGGCGAACGGTGGCGAACGACAGCAAGCAACGTTCGGCTCGCGAGCGAACATCGATGCTCGGTCGAACACTCCCTTCATAGCCTTTCAAGTGTGCGGTCACTGTATCTTCCTGCGATTAATCTTGGATTCATACAGTCCGCTTTTTACTATAATTAAATCTCCCACCACCAAAGGTCCTAACAGTGTTTGCTTGACCTAATAGTCACTCTTTCGATCATCCACACTCGGTCTTATCTTGGCACACGGTTCATTCATACGCATTACACATTTTTTAGTATGGTGGCTCGGCAGGCAGATGCATACAAGTTGTAAAATAATACGATGGCTTGCAGTGGACTGTAGTTTTATTCCTTCCAATAAGACGACTTTATAAATAAAATATTTTACAATGGCGTGACGTGTTCGCTGCCGCTGCCGGAAGAGAAAGGATGTTTCAATAGCTCATAGAGTTAAAATAATTAATAAGTATAAAACTAAGGAGTTTTTACTATTAGGTTTTGAAAACAAGTCCATCGTCATGTTGGTTAACTCATCAGTTCAAATTGTACCATTACAAATCCATGTTTAAAACAAAATCAGGAAATTAATTTAACAGTTGAAAAAAATGGGTTCCCGATAGATTTTTAACTCATTTATAGCCTGATGCAACATTGCATACAAATTTCAAATAGGAGTATAGTTAGTTAGTTAGTTTATCTGGGTTTTTTCTGCACTTAGCTTCATGCATGATTGGGCCATTTGACGACCGTCTGGTGTAGTAGTTCGCACTCCGGACTACAAAGCCAGTGGTTGCGGGTTCGAATCCCGCAAGGGGCAAATGTTTGTGTGATGAGCACGAGCATTTGTACCTAAGTCATGAATGCTTATAAATGTATTTAAGTATGTTTATCCATTATCTAGTCGCCATAGTACAAGCTTTGCTTAGTTTGGGGCTAGCTAATTGGTGTGATGTGGAAACAATTTATTATTTATTATTATAATTTATAAGGTTTTTATTTAATTTTTAAGGTTTGCATTGTGCGTGCTACTTAGTCTTTCTTACTCCAACCATCCTAGGTCATCCCTGAAGGTTAGCAGCCTTTTCAGACTGCTGCAGGCTTCCGGGAGCGATCCTGGTGATTGGAGAATCCGTGCCCGTTGATCTGCCACGCTTCTGCATTCCAGTAGCACGTGCTGTGGCGTTTCTTCTACCTCCATGCATCCTCTGCATGTGGGGCAGTCTGTCACACCTATGTTAAACAGGTGTTTGTTAAGAGGACAGTGGCCAGTTAAAACACCTATGACCTTTCGAATTTTGTCCCTTGCTAGTCTGATGAGGTTGCGGGCAAGCTTATTTGATACCGCCGGAACAGCATTTTTCGTTTGCCTGCATCCTTCGTTGTTTCTCCATTCTGTTAGATGTGTTTCTTTGGTTCTTTCGCGCAACTATGATTTTATTTAAGTAGGAGTATGTCATGACCGATGAACCAAATCATCAAAGAAGATCGAAATCGAGAACTGTTGGCGTGTTACTTACTGTTTGTAAATTAAACAAGGCGTGAACTGCCAAAGGTGTACTAAGGGCGCAAGCATGAAGAATGTATGTAGGTATGCATCTTCATGAGCTCGAGCCTCTTTAGATCTCTTTCATTTCTCTGAAAAACGAAAGAGATGTAATGAAATTGAAATCAGTCAATTTTTGCAGTGTGGCTCGGCTCGGTATGCACCGGCCATTACAGTATGCCATACTGCCTTTAAACTACTTAGTAAGTAGTTAGCATCTGCTACATAAGTAGCCTTCAGTAAGTAAGTTCACACCTGAGGGCCTACTCCAAGCTTTTTTATATGTCAATTCATGTTTCTGTGACCAATAATGCAAACAATAATGTATCGCAGTTCGTAATTATTCGACGTTTGACCAAAAAATATGTTAGTTAGATTAGAGGGAATCCGCGTATCTCTGGGGTTTTAAAACGCCATACGTTTAAATAACACCTACCTACTCAGAAGCATAATGTACAAATTCAGTATCGAGTAAATTAATCGAAATCAATTTATTCTATCTAATGCCGGATAGACAGTTCGCCTAACCTCCTAGCCCTACATTATCTGCACAAAACCATCTAACATTGAAATTAAATACAATTCGGTCAAGGTTGAAACGCGAGGAGTCTACAAAATTATACTTTGGCATGGAGCTTTATTTTTTATTAGCTGTGTGCTATGTATTGATAGTGGATAATTTATTATCATCGTAACCAGCCCACGTCAGTCCACTGCTGGACATTTATTAGGCCTCATCTAATGCCCACCACTGACGAAGACTTTGACTACCTACTCGATTATTTATCGCCATATTTAGATCCACTCCAGTGCAGCAGGTCTACTACGAAAAACGAATACTTACTACGAAACGCTTCGGATTTTATGAAATAATACGGTAAATAACACCCTTATTCATTCATTCACGAAGTTGTTCCGAAAATATGTCTATGCATCCGATTAAGTATCGACATCCGAAATTGTTACGTAATAAGCTTATCGTTGGCGTATCGTTTGTCTTTCGTTTCGTCCGAAACATCGTATTTCGTTTTTCGTAGTAGGCTTCCTGGTCTTAGGTATAGAAGGCAATCGAAATGACTCAATGTCTGAGGATCCACGTTGCAGTCTAGTCACACGCGCTTTGCGCTTCACCTCTGTTTTTACTACAGAACCCCAGCCCGCAGCCAGTAGGTTTGCCGCAGGAGAGATGTAGTCAAAAGGTAAATTTAAAATGTACTAAACCGATGTTAGAAAACATTTGATTTGGTTTACTTGATACTTGATAGATCTGCTATTAATATTTTTAACATGGTTGTTGCGACATACAGACAAGCCAATTAAATTACGTGTTCGCTAACACATGCCAAAGAGTTTTGGGCACATTCAGTTTATTCACGTGTATCACCCCTTAATTCATGAGGTAGGTAGGTCCCGTAGGTAAAGGTATCTCTAATCTAAATATTAAGTGCTAGTCTTTACATGTTAGAAATTAAACTGCTACTTACCTTTTTTACAATTTTTGTTTGTTTAATGTTCTGGTAGAAATAGCAGCAAACGAAATTATTCAACTTTCGGCGATCTGTGTTTCTGTGTAGACCACAAAAACAGACAGTACCTAACCAATATTATTTTTTGCTAGAAAACAGACTTTTTTGGCAAATAAATATCTGTAGAAAATAACTGTGTCAATTTTTTTTGGGGTTGTTCAATAGTTCCTTCGAAGGTAGATAGTTTCTATCAGTAAACGCATTTTAAAAACGTCTTACGCATGTAATGTTTTACTGCCCAAGGATCAGAATTAACCCTCCATAAAAAATGGGGCTGTGAATGCAGTGTCTGTGGTTCCCAACAGCATAGATAATGTATTTAGTTTAAATGCAAAAAAATGCGACACAAAATACCTATTTTTGTCCCATCTCAACTACGTAGGTACCTACTAATTAATAATCCTCATTTTGATGGTGGGCCCGTCTCGGTCGTCGCGTCGGTGCCCATAAAAATATGATAAATTCCGAGGTCACCCCATGCCGTTAATTTTATAATGTAACAGTCGCCTATAGTTGCTTCCTTCAATAATACTCATTTATTTTGTACATAGGCCCTCTTACGGTCACTTATACACGTCCCAAAATATGGCTTAGACCTACCACCGCTTCGGGACTACATATTGGCTGGTCATGAGAAGAAACGGCGCAACAAACTCAGTCACCATTTGACTAAATCAATTTTAAGTACTTAATGGTAAATACTGAGAAATCAGTTTAACTAATTGACATTTTGAGAACAATTCTTACCCACAATTGTGGCAACTCATTCCTCTCGGTCTCCTCGTCCGAAGAAGTAAAAGTATTTAAAGTTAGTACTAGTTAGATAGATAGACGACCTCCGTAGTCGAGAGGCAAATAGGTACGCCGGACTTGGTGTCGCCATCTCTGAGGTTCCGGGTTCGATTCTCAGCCGGGTCAATGTGGAAAAACTAAGTTTTCTATGTTGTCTCGGGTCTGGCTGGGTGTTGTGGTACTGACGTTGTTTCTATAACACAAGTGCTTTAGCTACTTACCATAAGATAAAGAAAAATGTGACCACACAGACACGAGAAAAAAAACAATCTACGAGCAAAAAGGGATCAATAAGCAAGACAAAGTATGTATACGAGTATGCACTACGGTTGATAAACTATAAAAAATTTAACAGACCTAAAAAAATATACTACTTACTTAGGTACATAATATTTTTAACTAACTTATCAGGTTTAGGTCCTTTAATCAGTAATTTTTGGAGTCGGTTCAAATTAAAACATTTTAACTCTTCATGTCACCTTCTCCAAGTGTCGTGCACAATACGATAATGATATGAATAGAATATGATATAATGATAAGTTGGAAGTCACAGGGAGACATTTTTTCAGCAGTGGACGCTATGACTATTAAGAAATAAATGAAATGAATGATGAATATTATATTATTTATGTGGCATCATATTTACTTATTTAAACTTTATTGCACAAAGGCGGACTTAATGCCTTATACTATTACATTTAATATTCCATATATTTAGTTAATTAGAGTATAATAAGTATAAAATTTTATAACTACAAATTGACATGCCATAATTTGTTATAAATAAACAAAATCATTACAAAAGCGATGCCGCCACTGAGCCTAACAGCTACAAGCAGGCACCTTACAACAAGTATTTAAATAAAATCTAGCTAAATCACCAACACCAACACGCTTGCTTCATTTTCGCCGAAACAACCATACAAATGAGCCTATTTACTTTTACAACGACTTGGTTTAACGTTTGTGTACACACAATGTCCACGTGACTCACTCGTGTGAATAGAATCTGTCAACGACATTTCGGTGGCATTGGAACAGTCTGTGGTGAGTCATACGGCACGCAATATTTGGTCACGTTGCGCCAAAATGTGGTTCGGAATAGCCACCTGCAAGCCATGCGACGATTTAGTGTATTATTATACCTAATTAGAGATGGGATAGAGCAGCTACGGTATTTTCCGAATAACAGACTCGATTTAAAATTGCCGAATAGTCGGCAATGCCTATCATTGTAATACTCTTTCGGAGGTGTTCCGGCTGTTTCGTAAACACTGGACTTGCTTACGAGCGAGTGCAGCTGCTGTGCATTATGTTAGACTTTAGACGGGTTTTCTTAGGAATTTAGTCGTGTGTCGATGCGGATCCTCAAACTACTTACTGTGGGAGGCGACACACTGTTGCGTGTGCGATTTCATGTGTTTTATTCGTAGGTCTTACAACTAGCGGCAGGGATCTTGAGCGTTAGGCAAAAGATGCGCATCAGACCATTACGACTACGTGATTGGCCATTTGCGTGACGCGCCCGCACTGCCGGCCGGGATTGGTTGCTTGCTCAGCGCACATGCGTCTCTGATACGATGTTTGTCTCGTAAGATACGCAAAACGATCCCCACTCTTTCCTCCAGCGCCTAAGATCCATGCCGAGGATTGTAATTTCGTACGAAATTATATCTAAAGTGTGGCCGGCCATAAGTTACTTCATTGTTTTTTATTTTTTTACGATAGTTACATACACAGGATACATTATCAGATACATACTTAAAAACATAAAGAAAAAAGCGTTTAGAAATCTGAGCTGGACTGTAACCCATATACAGTAAGCACAACATCACATGCTAATAAGACAGTGGGTAAAATTTATGTTTAATAATAAAGCAATTTAGTATTTATTTGATGACTTGTTGACCTATACATTAATTACATATTATGAGTAAAAAAAAAAAATTTCATTAACGACCAACACTAGAAGGTAAAGTGATTTTATTGAAAATGTTTTAAGACTTACTTATCTTAAAAACACTCGAATATTTTTTAGAAACTATAAAAAACAAGCACAAATTAGTTTTAGTATTTTCATTAATTAAGCACCGATATATCGGCACAATTTGATGAATAGTCGCCTTGTGCAAAACATACCGAATAGTCGGCTTTCCCGACTAGTCCGCGCCTTGTCGGCCCATCACTAATTATAATATATTATCTGGACGAAGCAAAACTAACAGTTGAAAATGTTTCTTGATAGAATATTGATAAGTTATCTACCTATCTAGAGGTACTTTACCATTCTTATTGTGTATAGCTGTTCCCCGCGGCCTCGCACGCGTGTAATTAAGTTTGTCACAGAAATTCGTTAACTAACGTCTCTTAATAATGTCTGTGGGTTTTTCGGAATAAATAACAAAATATACCAACACCAAACCGGTTTTAGGACGACTGTAATGATGATGAAGTCCAAGGTTGATCACCCTTACCACTGATTTGTTTGGATCTACGTGAGTGCATAGATGCAGACGCCCCTAGATTTAGTAATTATGTAGGTCGACTTTTCAGGTACTTCGTGTCTATTGACCTATACCTACCTATCTACCTATTTAAAAAATAGTTTGCTTAAAGCGATATTAGCCGGCGGGACCAACTTTTAACGTGTCTTCCGAAGCAGAGATGCTTGTGTTAAATGTCACTAATATGGTTGGAATGATCACCAATAAAATTACAACCGCGGCGGCTTACTTTGGCAATCGCTACCAAAGCGCTTTCGCCGCAGAACTATAAGCACCTCATACCATTTACTAAGTTATAAATAAATATTCGTACACTGTAAATGGCGTAATGACGCAAAGGGTTTGAGTCTAGGTTGGCTCAAACCCTTTGCGTCATTACGCCGCTATAATCCAACTTAGATAAATAGTGCTTACTTTTGGTTTCTAAATGCTGAATAAACTTGCAGTTTTATGTATGACAGTATTCAGTCGATTTACTAATGCTTGCCTTCTATTATTCACCTTATCTAGAGACACAGGGTGTTCCAAAAATAGTGTTAAGCTTTGTCTGGCTCAAACTTATATAACTATTTATACTTATAGTAAGGGTATAATATGACTTAATGAAGAACCGGAATCATAGAGCTGGGAGAAAAAGCTACCAAGTTTAAGTGGGAATGGGCGAGCCATATCTACTCGTACATAGGATGAGTTCTAATAAAGAAAGAATCATCAAAATCGGTTCACAAATCCCGAATATATTGGGCAACATAGGTACAAAATCAGTTGGCGCGGTATGGAGTTCATGCAATGTTTGATGATTTTAATAAAGATCACATCATGAGAACTTGATCAAATTTATATGGGACCATTCTGAAAGTATTCCCTTTCGAACAAAAAAGAACTATCGAAATCGGTTAACCTGGTAACGAATGATTGCTGAACATACATAAAAAAAAGGTATCGACGAATTGAGAACCTCCTCCTTTTTTGGAGTCGGTTAAAAAGAGGACTATGGTCGTCACGCACTGGCTGCCTACAGACGGACGTCGTCCGAGAGGAAGACCTCGAAAACAATAGCGTGATGACTTAGAACAATTTTCTTAAAGATTGGCAAGCCCTAACCGACAGGCATAATTGTAGAGGGTGGAGGAGGCTTTTGCCCAGCATTGGGACAGAAATGGCTAAATTTTTTTTTTTTAAACTATTACAAATGTATTACCGACGCATTATGGTAAACTCTGGTCAAACGTAAACGAATTTTATCTACATCTTTATTGCAAGTTAATTCATAGGTTAGGTACTTTTTGACGAGCTGTTTAATTAACTTAAACTTATTTTCCTCGTACTTTACCAAATAGAAAATCATAAAATTAACAGTCAAGTGAGATCTTTGATGAATAACAAGTGTACCTACCTAAGCATTATTCATAGAAACCTACTCGTCAATTTGCTCGCAAATAAATAGGGTCATTGTCTGCTTTATACACTAATGAACTATAGTTACAGCACATCAACCCGCCACAAAACATAAATTTTTCTAAATTAATATTGATCTCTATGTGTCGGACTTAAAGTTAAAAATCTTTTCAATGAAGTTTACTTTCTGGGTAGGTTGACCTGCCGTTGTATGTACCCCTAAAAAGTGCTAAAACTACAGCAATGTTAGCGATATTAAACACGCATTACGTTTAGCTAGAACAGTTTATAATGTTTTTGGCACCATTTACACTGTTTACAAGCTATCGTCAATTAGACAGCTTTGTTTTCAATGCAAGGCAAGCGGTCTAAAAATATTTATCACTGCACAGTTCACTCGTAGACGTGGCGCGGACCGATTGTGTTTCGTGCTGCCATGATGGTGAAAATTGCGTTTCAAAATCAAGCTTTGGCTTACCCAGACGTTGACATGCTGAGATGTAAAGAGTTGAACAGCTTCGCAACGGAGTGCGTGATCCCTCGTCGCCCTAAAAGGGGACTTCCACCGCTACCAGAGGACAAGGAATGCAGCAATAGTGAATTGAAGAAATGCATCAAGGTTTGCAGTAGAAAACGGAAACATCGCGGCCAATGCCTCATCTTACCAGCTTTGCCAGAGTACGACGAGTGTTGAAGCTTGGTGATTGTGATTTGTGATCTTGGTGAAGCCGCGCTTAGGCGGCTTTCGACAAATTACGGAGTGAAATCAAAAGGTGCGATGAAAGTACTTACTCCAAATTGGGCTAGCAGCCAACGTTTGAATATAGCACAAATAAGTCAATGAATGTGATTAGGTCTTTGGGCATTGACCTCAGTTAGAAAGGTTATTCAAGATAAACAAAGTTCACAGTTTATATATTACTATTGAAGCCTTGTAGCAACATATTTGGTATATTAGTGTTGCAATGATGAGTGCGTGCCTTGTTTGTAAGTTCACTGGCTTTTATAATGATCATGGTAGGTATTGTATAATTATGGTGTAGTAAGGTAACCTAATTTTGTAACCTAAATTTCTGATAATACATTGTTACCCGAAGTGATAAATTACTATTTGCTATTTTTTGTAAAACGTTTAAGTACCTATTATAGAGCTGTTTCAAGATGTAGTGTACTGTGTTTTTATAGCTCTAATATTTTAGTAAAATAAGCCAACTTTATTGAATTTATATTATACTTACGAAAGTCGTTTCATAATGATTTCAGGCTCTTGAAAATTGTTTTAGAATCGTTCGTGTTAGTTTCTAATGAATTAATGAATAATAATGAAAAAAACAATATCAAAGATGGATGACGAAATATTTGGCAATGTTAATTGGCTATGCGATCTTTTTATATAATAGTTTTGACTTGCACTTGTGTGTGGATTTTTATAACTATTAATGACGTCTTTACTTAGTAGAAAGTAGTTTTCTAAGTAAGCTAATGTGCCTCGGAATTTTAAATGACGAATTTTATATATTAAAAAGACGTGTAATCGTTGGTGAAATCATTAATTTGGATGTTGAAATAAGTTAATTTCTTAAAATCATTATTTTGACACAAATAATAAACACCATATTATAGTAGTTACAGGATGAAGTCATTATGACCTATATTACCTGCTACTAGTCAAGCACAATAAGATAAGTCAAAATTCTATCTTCATAGAAACAAATTAATCTGTATTTTAACATTAGTGACTTAAGTTTTAACATTAGTGCACTAGGTAGGTTCAGTTGGAAAGAGTTATAAGGTAATTGATCCTAGTCAATTGACGTCTATGTTTAAATGTTATTAATACATATCTATGTTAATAAATTTAGTTATATCTGCATTATATTGCTTACAGTGAAGTCAAATGACTCACTTTTTATAGCTCTAAAAATCCATTACGGTCCATGTTGTCCTATCTATTTGTTTTTTATCGCCGTTATATGTACTTATGTTTATTGACCTATTAAAAAAACCTACATAACCAATGTATTTGTTGTTGATAACAGTTATCGATTCTTAGTATGCCTGTGTATGAAGTATTGGAAAAAAGATGGACAAGGAAAATAAGTTTCCAAATAATAATTAAGTTATAGTTTATTAGAGGTCTTTTTAGTCTATTTACTATTATAAATCTGTTTAGGTAGGTAACACGTTTCTTTGAATGATAAGAATTGAGATTGTGAGAAGAGTTAATAAAATACTAGCTGTCGCCCGCGATTTCGCCTGCGTAGTCTTGATTTAATCCGGTGAAAAAATCATATCCTCAATAAACTCACCAAAGTTTCTTCAATGGAATGAATGGCTTAGGAACGCATAAGGGACAATTTCCTTTGGGATTAGGTAAACTAATAAGTAATGAGTTTTCATGCAGTTTGTTAAACTAAGTACAGAACCTTTGGATTTCAGGCGATCTAATTACTAAAAAATATGTTCTTAACTGCCAATTATTTAGTTTCTGAAACTCTATTTTATTTATAAATGTATTTATTTTGTTCAGTAGTTATCAATCTGTGATATAATTTGTAGTTATTAGTAGATGTTTATTAGCTATAAGATGTTTTAATAAAGTATGTTTTTATAAAACTTAAGTCATTATTTTTTCACCGTGCACACCTCGGTGGTTTTTTGTTACAGCTCAATGTACAATGGTGGGCAACCTCAAACCGTCCCGCTCGTCCTTTTCACTCTGCCTCCCTAGCTAGCATGAGCGCCAAAACACGATATGATATGATAATATGAGTCAATATTGCGATATGGCCTTATAATGTGGGGCAATGGCCTAAATAAAAATAAAGCTTTTATCGCGCAAAAAAAATGCATGAGAGCTATATGTGGAATCCCGCCCGGCGAATCTTGTAAACCACTATTTGTTGGCCTTGGCTTACTACCACTACCCTCATTATATATTCTCGAAACATGTATTTTTGTAAAGAAAAATATTGATTTATTTAAGAGGGCGGGCGATGTCAACTCCAGAATTAAAAGGAATCCTGATAGACTAGTACTAAGCACTGTCCCGCTATGTGTGTAAAAATGTATAATAAGGTTCCCAAGGAAATAAGAGAACTAAACTTTAACTTGTTTAAAAATAAACTTTACAAGTGGCTGCTACAAAACAATTTTTATGATGTAAGACAACTTCTAGAAAATAATAGACTTTGAACTTGCATTTATCATTAGCAAATCATGAGGACTTTTTGTTTAAACTAAGTATTTATTAAATCTGTATTATTAATTAAATTGGACATCATTGTTTTTTTTTTGCGACATTTATTCATTTTATTCTGGACGTGACATTTGATTTAATTTTTCATTTATAAACAGGCTCTTGACATTTTAATAATGTTTTTTTTCAACGACATTTGCATGCTCTTTTATGTAGCCTAACATGTGACTCTAAAAATGTATTTAAGAACTGTATATACCATGTTTGATGCAAATAAATAAATTTGAATTTGAAATTTGAATTTATGATACAGCGATATATCGACACCAACTGTAAAAATATGACAGATATAGCCGCTATTTTGAATCGCCGTGCTGGTGACGTCACGTATTATGATCGCTGTTTCGATAAAAAATCAAAATGGCGGATAGCCGCCATTATTATATAGATATATATCATATTTTTACAGTTGGTGTCGACATATCGCTATTCATATCATATCGTGTTTTGGTGGTCATGCTGGTACAAAAGCCAACAGTGAACAAATAAATAATGAACAAATGATTAAATTTTTGCTAAGCCAGTAGATCTACACCTCATCACTTTAGCCATACGATTTCCATTGCTGAGCATAGGCCTCCCCCAGTGACTTCCAGATTGGCCGGTCGGAAGTAGCCTGCATCCGGCTTCCTGCAAACTTTACCAGGTCGTCTATCCGCCGTGCGAGTGGGTGTGTCCAAAGCTGCGCTTGCCGTGGCCTCGATTCTAGAGACTAGACCTTTAGATCTACACCTGATGATGCATTAAAAATAGTTTTTCATTCGGCAACGACTTTTCCGTAAACAGCTCTACTTTTCTACTTCTGAATTATTTTGAACAGACAAACAAACATAGACAAGTATTTTATTATCTTCACTTGCCGTTATGAAATCATCGAATCATGTAGTAAGGAAGTGCCTTTCCATGGCTACACAAAAGAGAGGGAGAGGTAGAACAAAAACCACGTGGATGACGAATGTCCGGAGAGACACGAAGATGTTGGATCTATCTGTTGACGACGCTTACCAGCGAATAGAATGGCGCTTAAAGATTAGGAAAGCCGACCCCGCGTTACGGGATAAGGCGAGGACAAAGAAGAAGACTTACCGTTATCAAATCTTGGAAGTCAATTGTAATCCATTTCTAATTTATCGTATCAACTTAAAACTACAGGGTTACATTGCAAAGGGGTACCAGATTTAAAAAATAAGATCTAGGGATTTATGAATGAGTTAAATTATCCACGCGTACGATTTTAACAGTGGATAGGATAATTAAGTGTGGTTTTTTTTTTGTTTTTTTCATAGTTCGATTAAGTTACTGATTCTGAGCCACTCCTAAAGATTTGGGACCCCTTTGCAATGTAACCCTGTATAATAATTGGCGTTATGGAGTCAGAAGGTGGATAGTGTCACTCTTTAATAGCTACTAGTAAATTTAATTACTTGACTTGGCGGGGGCACTCCCGTGCCTCCAGACTCTTAATAAACCACAGAGTTTAGGCCTATTTGTAGTGATGAGTGCTATTCATACAAAAGCTAATGCAATTTTACAGAAAAAAATCTGATTTAATTTTCATTATTGTCATTATCAGCACGTCAGTAGGCCTCTCCCAATTGACGTCACTGCGCCTAATCCTCGACTATTCTTTTCCATCCACTGCCAGCAGCCTGCACTGACTGATTGCACCTTTGATATCGCTGACATTGTCGAAGTGCGCTGCGATTTAGTTTTTGCGACGAAATTGTTTAATAATCTGCAATGGGGCATAACTATGAGCACACCAATAGTATCCACTTACCTATTCCTTCAAATTTTATTTAGTTTTTTATTTAGAGAGTTTAACGTAAATACAACACCACTTAGGTACTTTAAGTTCATTGTTAGGTTAGATAAAAAACTAAACTTATTTTGGTAGGTGAGAGCTATTTGTTAGTTCGTGTAAGCGGTATAGATTATCTTAGTCTGTGTTTTGATTCTATTTATAGTAAAATTACTGCCATTAAGGAGTTGGTTTAGCCGATAGTTTGACGACTCAAAAATTGGGGCACGGCCGTTTTCGTATCGTGTTTACGAAGTTTTAATGGTCGTTTGAAACGCGTATTAATTGTAGTCCTAACAAAATGTAGGTATTTTGTAGAGAACTTAAAGGAAAGCTTCAATTTTTTGAAGGTACAACGAACAATAACAGTTCTCAATTTTTTCACGAATTGATTCACAGTATTATTAATAAAAGATTAACTTTAAATTTCGGAGATATTTCATTTAAATGAAATTGACGACAGTAATTTCAGTTTCCCCAATTTTATTTTAAGTTATTAACCTTTGGCTGTCTTTTGATCTAGCTAGACAATGTAAATGTGATGGCATACGACACAAGAACATAAAATTACATACAATACGATTCCATCTAAAACAAACCCATGCTGTTATTAAATACACACAACGCAACTGATACTTAACTAAACTACCAGTTGTAATTTGTTTTTAGTTGTCCGTAAGCAATAAAACGAGCTATTTTGACTATTTGCATCTTGTTGTGTACACTTAAACAGTGGTAATTATTTGCTACAATGCACAGTAATTTGCGGTGCCAAATACGAATAACTATAATTTACTGACGTCATTGTTCCACGAGATTGTATCTGGATAATTTTGTAAATATTATTGGTCAGAAACATGTGTGATGGCTGTTATATAAATAAATATTCCTTTCAATAATTATTAGTATATAGTAGTGTTGCCGCTCGATAAGTCATATCGATTGTCTATCGATAGCCTATCGATAGTTGGAGGAAAAACGATACTATCGATAGTCTATCGATTCTATCGATACTATCGATAGTATCGATATCTCTTTTACTGCAATACTATCGGTAAACAGCAATACTATCGATAGTATCGATACTTTCGATCGCTGCCAACCAATGAACTATCGATAGTATCCATACTATCTATAGTATTGTTCTTCAATATCTATAGACTATCGATAGTATCGATAGTTTTATACTATCGATAGTGATATTTATTTCAATAGTATTGCATTCAGTATGCAGGCATAATGAGTGGTATATTCAACGAAATCAAATTAATTAACTAGTGTATTTGATTTTATTTAAAGGTACGTTTAGTTTTTTTTAAATAAACATGGCAATTCTTTGAATTCTTAGGTGGCAATACTACTGAATTAATGCTCACTATCGATAGTACAAAACTATCGATAGTATCGATACTATCTATAGTCTTCTCGATATTGAAGAGCAATACTATGATATTTCATTAGTTGGAAGCGATCGAAACTATCGATACTATCGATAGTATTGCTGTTTACCGATAGTATTGCAGTAAAAAAGATATCGATACTATCGATATTATCGATAGTATCAATACTATCGATTATCCTATCGATCGTATAGATAAATTTAGCGTTCAACTGTCGATTGCAAAACTATCGATTTTTCGGCAACACTAGTATCTAGTCCCAAACTGAGCAAAGCTTTCATCATCAGCTTAGCATCTAATTAACTAGAACATACTTAACTACTTAACTATACAGTGATTATAAATCGTGCTCGTAACACAAACATTTGCACCCTGCGAGGCTCGAAGTTAAGAACTCGCTGGTTTTGTAGTCCGAAGCCCAAGTCCCTAACCCAAGTGGTAGAGTTTCAACAGATGAAAAAATATAAAATTAAATAAACATTAACTAAAAAAAAACAGTTAAGTATTTTTAGAATTTGAAAATTTCTTGGAAACTTCCAGATTTTAGGGTTTCGTACCTCAAAAGGATATAACGGAAACCTTATAAGATCACTTTGTTGTCCATCTATCTGTGTGTCCGTGTGTCTGTCAAGAACCTAACCTGTCGAAAACGCGTGGAGCTATCGATTGAAATGAAAACTAAACCCCTTTAACTACTCAGGTTTCTTAAAAAATAAAACATATACGTTAACTTAAAAAAAAGATACGGTCGTTGATGAAGCAATAAACGTATATTTCGACACTCAAGGGAATTAAAATGTATAGGGTACTTTCCGTTGACCTACAACTATGAACTATATGAACTTTCTTCTTATCTGTCCTGTCTACCTGAAGGTTGTCTGGAAGAGATCGCTTTTAGCGATAACACCGCTTAAATTGTGCATCTTTCTGTAAACACAAATTGTAACTTCTTTGTATGGTGTACAATAAAGAGTATCTATGAATTTTCGTCTTACGCTACAAGAAGGTAGAGAGGAAAATCTAAAAACTACACATTTGTAACTAAACTGTGAGATGAGAGTCGATTCCTGACCTATTTAATACATGCTAATAAATTTATTCTATTCTATTCTATGTACAACCTACATATTTGTACGGAACCCTTGGTTGGAGGGCGTATCTGACTTGCCCTTATCCGGTTTTTCTTTTCGCACAAACCTTTATCTGACTGTCATGAACACAACAAAAAAGGAATAAGCGTTCTGAAGTGATGCGCTTAACAATCGGAAATAGATTTTTAAATATATAGTATACCTAAGCAAGATTTTGTGCCTCATTTCTCGGAGATACTAAAACAATAGAAAAACAGATGTACAGCTGATGTTACTGTTATATAATCACAGACTACACAGTAACCTTCAATATTTCATAACATGTTTGTTTGAAAAAAAATTCTTTTCCATTCTATTCAAACCTACTTGATCACGTGTAGTCGTCAGTAACATAAGGTTTAAAAAAATAGTGAACATCTAGCATGGAATTGCATAAACAAAGAAATATTTTAAAAACCGTGGCGCCGTTGTTATCATTGATAAGCATATCTATGCATTTCCGTCGCATAATCGCATTTATTCATTCGATATAGGAAAATTTTTGGTTTCTTGACATTCTTATCAAACAATTTATGTTTTCTTGATATAATTTATACAAAAATGCACCTTACTATAACGTGTAGTAGTGTGTATGGGTGAGTATTTAATTTATCAATATTATCTATACATATAATAATAATCAATAAGAACTGTCAAGAAAATAAGAAATCATGGTTACGTCAGTAGGTAGATAGGGTGGGTGACCAATCAAAGATATGGAGGCAATCACTCCAATCTTTTTCTTTCCTTTGCTACGTCATCGTTGGCTATTATCAGGTCTATCAGAGCTTTTATTGATGAAACAAAAAGAAAACATGCCAATTTGAGATAACAACATAATCCATCTCTCAACCTACTTACCACAGAAAATATGTCTAACCCACTTAGAACAATACCCTTTGACCACCACATCCTACGGTCTTGTGCTAATCTTTATGAAAAAATTAAAATCATTCCTAAGTCTGTCATCAAATTATCATCATCAAAAAAGACATCATAAGAGAGTAGATGACGTATAGTGCTTAGTTTGGGGCTAGATACTTAATTTTAGGTTTTGTTGTTGGAAGTCTTATGTAATAATTTTAACACAAATGTTCGTTGATGTTATACACTGATATTTTTGTAAAAAGACATGCCAAGATTGTTTACATATTTAACAATTAATTTACTTGTGCTATAAGACATTGTTTCTTGGCAAATTTCATAATTCTAAATCAGCGGGAAGTACCTACCCTATAAGTTATGATTCTCTTGCGAGTATCATAATATGCGGCGCAAGGACCGTATCTTTTGATTGCGTTTATAGCGACATCTATCTCGCCACATATAAAACTGACGTATCCTACATCGCGATATGAAAGTTATCGGAGCGATTGAACCATATATACAAGAACCCGACAAACAACCATCGGGCAGTAGCCCACCAGACACAACACCCGTCTGGTCGGAGGATCCTCCCTATTCAATGGGGGATGAGAAACTTTACTCCCTGTTCCTCTCACCCCCCAAACTGGTGACCCCGAGCATGAACGTCAGCGCAGCCTTCCCAAAGCTACGTCATCACTTCCGCAAGCTTTCGAGCAGCGAGTCCATACATCCAGCCAGCATCCATGGCTACTACGGGTATCCTGACCACCAGCATGCAGCGGACGCGCATTCCTGGTCATCACCCACAGCCTTCTCAGCGACCTTGGCACAGCACACTGCACTTCGGCCGGTCAGCAAGCAGAGACGCACTTCTCACCTGGTCGACGCAGCAGCCAGCCACTACGCAGCACTGCACCACTCCGACTCACTGGAGCATTTGCAGCATCAACCCGACTCACTGGGGTATCACCGCAGACAGTTCCGACTCACTGTGAACTATGCGGCACCTAGTTCTGACTCACTGGAACATTCCACTGGCCCGGCAAGCATCAGAATGGACGACTCAACCTGCTATCGACCTCCGGTCTCGGAGGGGAGTGATGTAGCGACATCTATCTCGCCACATATAAAACTGACGTATCCTACATCGCGATATGAAAGTTATCGGAGCGATTGAACCATATATACAAGAACCCGACAAACAACCATCGGGCAGTAGCCCACCAGACACAACACCCGTCTGGTCGGAGGATCCTCCCTATTCAGTGGGGGATGAGGAACTTTACTCCCTGTTCCTCTCACCCCCCAAAGCGTTGATTTAAAAGTTTTCACAGCTTCAAGGGATTCCAGTTCTAAGTATCTGATATTAATTGCAACTTAATATCTCCACGCTTTCCTATGAAAAAGACGGACGGACGGAAAACGGAGTGATCCTAAAAGGGTTTCTTTTTACCTTTTGGGGTAAGGAATTCTACACAAGACAGATCAGTTCAGAATCACTTCTGCTTAATAATCCGAATCGCCGATATGAGGGAAAAATAGCCAAGATAAAATCGGACCGGCCAAAATGTGTCCTAAAGGTGGACAAAAGACGAACTGAGTCAGATGTCAGGTAGTCTAAAGTCCAACACCAAGCCATATACACATTGCTCCGGTAAAATGCCTCAGCAACACCTTACAATAACAAAGAGTACGGGTGACTGTAATCTTACACCTCATACAACAATCCCGTATCGTGTGAACAAGACCTATCGTTCCAACAAACGTGTTTGTTTTCAAATGACACTGTTGGTCTGTTGCCACCACGGTTTCTGTGGGAGATGAAAATATTAGTTTTATGCCATTTAACGAGCAATGTTCTCTCACAGTCTAATTATCTTGGGCGTGGGATAAGTAAATGAGTAATAAGCACTAAATAATAAGTGTGAGCGCAGGGACAGTACTGTGGGAAAATCGCGCAGGGTGGTCCGTTACGCGTCACATTATATTCACAGACAGCAGCACGTCAACCGAACACAAATCGTTAAATTTTCTCAATCGATATTGACTATCTACATGTCGGACTTAAAGTTAAAAATCGGTTCAATGATCATTAACTTTTTGTGTAGGATGAACTGCCGTCTGTACATAAAATAGAACCTTTCTATTTTATTACTTTTTCGATAAGACATCGAGATATAAAAAAAATTTTTGCTTCTCCATACAAACAGTCACGTGGTCGGCGGTCTGGTATGGAGGTAAGGTTTGCCAGGGTCGTACCACCAGGGCCACACCCAGAATAAGCCAACTTAGGAAAGTTCGTTCTCTTTATTGACCCGAATCGGGAATTGAAGCTGAGACTGAGCTGAGCTGTATGGCAAATCCTCACTGCTGATGCTATTTCAATGGGTTGTCCTAAAATAGCTGCTAGATATACATTAGAAGCAGATATGTTTTTGAAGAAATCTGCACAATTTATGAAATGGAGTACCAGAATACAAATCCTACCAATAATATTACGTGGTTATTACGTGTATTTCACGATTCATTTGTAACTATCATACGGTAAATTAGAATAACATACCGTAAAAAGACACTCAAGGTGGCGGGATACCGCTGAATGCAACGACCTAGAGCTGCTCGCTGTATTATTCTTTAACCTAGAGCTGCTCGCTGTATCGTTCTTTAACCTAGAGCTGCTCGCTGTATCGTTCTTTAACCTAGAGCTGCTCGCTGTAGCGGTATTTAACCTAGAGCTGCTCGCTGTAGCATTATTTAACCTAGAGCTGCTCGCTGTAGCATTATTTAACCTAGAGCTGCTCGCTGTAGCATTATTTAACCTAGAGCTGCTCGCTGTAGCATTATTTAACCTAGAGCTGCTCGCTGTAGCGTTATTTAACCTAGAGCTGCTCGCTGTAGCGTTATTTAACCTAGAGCTGCTCGCTGTAGCGTTATTTAACCTAGAGCTGCTCGCTGTAGCGTTCTTTAACCTAGAACTGCTCGCTGTAGAGTTCTTTAAGCGGGGCCTATGTCCATTAGTGGATTTCTAAAGGCAGGATGATGATGACAAGATATTTATCAAACTGAAATGTTTTTATCTTAAAAAAATGGGAACGTCTAGACGACACTTTTTATCAGTCCTAAGGTAAAACCAATCAATTTCTGTTAGCAATAATAAGATTTTTGTTTCCAAGAACACTCATCTGTAAATAATTTCAGATAAGCCAACGTCATTCGATTAAATTCTTACGCAAACACAATAGCGGTTATTTACTTAACATCCTATAAAGTGCTCCGACGTCATAAACCCATCAAGTCTACCAATCCTGCAATATGCTTGCCACGTGTATGTACGCATTTATGAGAAGAGTGTATTGGGTAGGGATGCCGATCATGCCGATACGAAGTGGACGACCTTCGTAGCCAAGAGGTGAGTAGGCGGACTTAAACATGACCAAGACAAAGGTAATTTTCAACATCAAAGTCGTACCCGTTATTAGATTTATAATTAAGGCGTTTCTGCTGACAACACCCCCTTACTCGAGGACCAGTCGCCCTTGGTGCAATGCACATGGTGCCTTGCATACGGTCACAGCAAGCGTTTCTGCAAGGAGCCGGCCGATCTGTGTAGCCATTGCGGTGGGCCGCATATGAGGTCTGAATGCACAGAACGTCTCGCGGGCGCAGCACCTATGTGCCGCAACTGCTGTAAGGCTAAACTGCTGACAACCGAGCATAATGCATTCAGTACCGAGTGCCCAATACGCCGCAAATGGGACCGGCTGGCCAGATCAACCGTAGCGTACTGCTAAGGGCACCCAGGGCGAACTTCCTTACCGGCTCATACAGGCTAACCTCAAGCGGAAGAAGCTGGCTACAGAGGAGCTCCTTATAGAAGCTGCAAAGCGGGGTGCGGCGGTTGCGCTTATCCAGAAGCCGTATGTGGGCGGCACGAGGAGGATGAAAGGTTATAGGGGCGTGCGTGTTTACCAGAGCCCTGATACAGGAAGTGGGACTGTTAAGGCAGCGATCGCAGTTTTTGATCCTGACCTAGACGTGACACAGTACCCGAAACTCACCACTGAGAACATCGTAGTGGTGAGGATCCGAACCAGGGCTTGGGAGGTCACGCTCGTCTCCTACTACTTCGAACCCGACAAACCCATCGAGCCCTACATCGACCACATACGGAGGATAGCGCAGGAAAACCGCCGAAACCTGCTCATTGGGGGCGACGCCAACGCCAAGAGCCTGTGGTGGGGAAGCCCTGTAACGGACCATCAAGGAGAGGAGTTTTCAGGTGCGCTGCACGAGCTGGACCTAAACATTCTAAACAGCGGCAACATTCCCACCTTTGACGAGATACGAGCGGGGAAAAGATACAGCAGCTACGTCGACGTGACGGCTTGCTCGACCGACTTGCTCGATCTCGTCGAGGACTGGAGAGTGGAATCGGGCTTGACCAGCTCAGACCACAACGGCATTTTGTTTAACATTAAACTGCAAAAATCTAAAGGACTAAAAAATTGAGCGAACCACTAGAGTTTATAAAACCAAAAAAATTAATTGGGAAACATTTAGGCAAGAATTAAAAGAAGTAAATTTAGAAAAATATATTACCATAGAAGAAATAGACAAAATTAAAACCACGAAAGAAATAGAAAAACTAGTAGAAAACTACACAAATAATATTCTGAAAACTTGTGAGGAAACTATACCAAAACAAAAGAATAAAGAAAAACTTACCATGCCGTGGTGGTCCGAGAAGCTCGCCAGGATGAAAAAAGATGTCGCCACCATAAAAAACAGGATCCGCTGTGCCGCTCCGATCCGCAGAGCGATAGTCGTCCAGGAGTACCTGCAAAAGAAAGAAAAATATGAGCTGGAGGTGAAACAGGCGGCTGTTGAGAGTTGGAAGGAGTTCTGTGGCAAGCAGGACAGGGAAGGAGTGTGGGAGGGGATCTACAGGGTCATTGGGCGAACGGCAAAGAGGGAGGAAGATCTGCCGCTGAGGGAAAATGGCGAAGAGCTTGACGCGAAGGGCTCTGCCAAGCTCCTAGCGAACACATTTTACCCAGAGGACCTGGAGAGCGGGGACGAGGAGGTGCACCGCCGCGTAAGGGAACAGGCCAGCAAAGTGAATGACGAAGACCAACTTGAAAGCTGCGACCCGCCATTCACCCTACGAGAGCTAGAAGCGGCGGCTCACTCGTTTAACCCCAAGAAAGCCCCAGGTGCCGACGGCCTCACGGCAGATATTTGCAGCCACGCCATACTAAGTGACCCTGAGACCTTCCTGCATATCCTGAACAAATGTTTGGAGCTCCACTCCTTTCCCGGAATCTGGAAGGTGGCAACGGTTGTCGTCCTGAGAAAACCGGGAAAGGACGATTACTCGTTACCCAAATCGTATCGTCCGATCGGACTGTTGCCTGTCCTCGGTAAAATATACGAAAAAATGCTGATGGCTCGAGTGAAGCACCACATCCTCCCGCGGCTCAGTGAAAGGCAGTTCGGATTCATGCCCCAAAGGAGCACGGAAGACTCCCTCTATGTTCTGATGAAACATATACGCACTAAGATACAGGAGAAAAAGATTACAACCCTGGTATCACTAGACATAGAGGGAGCCTTCGATAGTGCATGGTGGCCGGCCATAAGAGTCCGACTAGCCGAAGAAAGTTGCCCCGTAAACTTGAGGAGGGTAGTCGATAGCTACCTCGAGGACCGAAGCGTGGTCGTGCGTTACTCTGGAGAAGAGTATGGGAAGCCCACAAATAAGGGATGCGTACAGGGCTCGATAGGAGGCCCGATTCTCTGGAACCTGCTTCTGGATCCACTGCTACAAGACCTTCAGCAAACCGGCGAGTATGTCCAGGCATTTGCAGACGACGTAGTTCTCGTCTTCGACGGAGTGACGGCCCTGGAGATCGAGAGACGCGCCAATGCCGTTCTCGAACGTGTTCGGGCGTGGGGTGTCCGAAATAAGCTTAAGTTCGCGCCGCACAAGACCAGTGCGATGACAATCACGCGGAAGCTTAAGTACGACACACCACGCTTGAACATGGGAGGGACCGACATTGCCGCGTCGAAAGAGGTGAAGATCTTGGGCGTCACGATCGACGAGAAACTCACGTTTAACTCACACGTCGCAAATGTCTGCAAGAAGGCCGCCGGTATCCAGAAGCAGCTGACCCGAGCAGCCAAGGTCAGTTGGGGGCTCCATCCCGAGGTTCTGCGAGTAATATATACGGCAGCCGTAGAGCCCATAGTACTGTACGCCGCAAGCGTGTGGGCCCCAGCAGTCGACAAAATCGGCATTCAGAAGCAGCTCGGAACGGTGCAGCGTGGAGTGGCACAGAAACTGTGCCGAGCCTACCGCACCGTCTCTCTGAATGCCGCCCTGGTCCTAGCTGGAGTATTGCCCCTGGATTTGCGCGTGAAAGAGGCAGCCGCGCTCTATGAGGCAAAGAAGTGGGTGCCAACGACGGAGATGGCTGACCGCGAGGTCGAGTCGATGGCACCGGCCCTAGAAGCCCCGCACCCTGCGGAGAGAACGGCGCCAGGTTTCACGACCCTTGCAGACCGCCAAGCCCTGGACGCGCACAGTAACTTCGACGTTCAAATATTCACGGACGGCAGCCGGATAGAAGGCAAGGTTGGGGCCGCGCTATCCTGGTGGAATAGCGGGGCCGAAACCAAAGCCCGAAAATTCGCGCTCGCCAATTACTGTACCGTGTATCAGGCTGAACTTCTGGCCATCCAAAGGGCATCGCAGGCCATACTCCAAAGCCGTGAATCTTCGTTTGGAGTCTACAGTGACTCCATGGCAGCTCTACAGACCGTCGCCAACCCATCGTGCCTACATCCCCTAGCAGTCAGCATCCGTGAGAACCTGAAATCATCGTCTCTCCAGAGCAAATCTGTCCATTTGTTCTGGATTAAAGCACACGCGGGGATGGACGGTAACGAAAGAGCCGACGAGCTAGCCAAGGAGGCCGCTTTGGGCTCCAAGCGAAGACCTGATTACGATCGGTGTCCGATCTCATTCGTCAAACGAAGCTTGAGAAAAGCCACGCTCGACGAATGGGACCGAAGATATAAAATGGGTGAAACAGCCGCCGTCACTAAAGTTTTCTTCCCGAGTGCAGTCTCGGCTTACAAAATAGTCCGGAAGTTTGAACCCTCAAATCTCACAACGCAGCTCATGACCGGACACGGTGGGTTCTCCGAATACTTGAACAGGTTCAAGTGTAAGGAGAACCCATCGTGTTTGTGTGACCCGGAGCAGAGCGAGACGGCTCTGCACGTCATCTTGGACTGCCCGATGTTTGCTAGGGAACGATTTGATTTAGAGCAAAAAATAAACGAAAGCATTAAAATGGAAAACATATCAATTTTAATGTTAAGTAAAAATAGGGATAAGTTTTTAGAGTACTGTAATAAAATAGTGTCAGAAGTAAACAATAGAAATAAGAGTTAGATTAAGAAAATATGTCTTAAAACAATATTTGTACAATATTATTAAAAGGCATAAGAGTACATTTAAGTAAAAAAGAAAAACTTGTCTAGATATAAAAACGGTAGAAAATAGGAAAATAAAAAAGTCTAAAAAAGTCTCCAATAATGTTGGAGGAAGGTGTATTAAAATAAAAAATAGCTGCTAGATATACATTAGAAGCAGATATGTTTTTGAAGAAATCTGCACAATTTATGAAATGGAGTACCAGAATACAAATCCTACCAATAATATTACGTGGTTATTACGTGTATTTCACGATTCATTTGTAACTATCATACGGTAAATTAGAATAACATACCGTAAAAAGACACTCAAGGTGGCGGGATACCGCTGAATGCAACGACCTAGAGCTGCTCGCTGTATTATTCTTTAACCTAGAGCTGCTCGCTGTATCGTTCTTTAACCTAGAGCTGCTCGCTGTATCGTTCTTTAACCTAGAGCTGCTCGCTGTAGCGGTATTTAACCTAGAGCTGCTCGCTGTAGCATTATTTAACCTAGAGCTGCTCGCTGTAGCATTATTTAACCTAGAGCTGCTCGCTGTAGCATTATTTAACCTAGAGCTGCTCGCTGTAGCATTATTTAACCTAGAGCTGCTCGCTGTAGCATTATTTAACCTAGAGCTGCTCGCTGTAGCGTTATTTAACCTAGAGCTGCTCGCTGTAGCGTTATTTAACCTAGAGCTGCTCGCTGTAGCGTTATTTAACCTAGAGCTGCTCGCTGTAGCGTTCTTTAACCTAGAACTGCTCGCTGTAGAGTTCTTTAAGCGGGGCCTATGTCCATTAGTGGATTTCTAAAGGCAGGATGATGATGACAAGATATTTATCAAACTGAAATGTTTTTATCTTAAAAAAATGGGAACGTCTAGACGACACTTTTTATCAGTCCTAAGGTAAAACCAATCAATTTCTGTTAGCAATAATAAGATTTTTGTTTCCAAGAACACTCATCTGTAAATAATTTCAGATAAGCCAACGTCATTCGATTAAATTCTTACGCAAACACAATAGCGGTTATTTACTTAACATCCTATAAAGTGCTCCGACGTCATAAACCCATCAAGTCTACCAATCCTGCAATATGCTTGCCACGTGTATGTACGCATTTATGAGAAGAGTGTATTGGGTAGGGTTGCCGATCATGCCGATACGAAGTGGACGACCTTCGTAGCCAAGAGGTGAGTAGGCGGACTTAAACATGAACAAGACAAAGGTAATTGTCAACATCAATGTCGCACCCGTTAATAGATTTATAATTAAGGCGTATCTGCTGACAACACCCCCTTACTCGCTTGAACTTAAGTAAAAAAGAAAAAAAATTTTATGGCAATGATATTTTCTTTCACCAGCATCTCTGCACTGTCAATAGAACTGTTACAGCATTTTTAAGGACCTAATCATTAACAACCTTCGCAAGTTCATTGCTGGTCATAGGCCTATAGATAAGAAAGCCACAGCGAGCAGCTCTTAGTTTGCATCCGGCGGCTTCCCGCAACCTTGGCTAGCTCGTCAGTTCATCGGGTATGTGGGCCTGCCCATCCTGCTCCATCGAGTTCATGGTCGCTTCTCGAGAACCTCTCTTTACCAACGATTGTCAGTTCTGCGGGTGATGTGGCTCATTGGCACTTTAAATAAAATAATAAATATACATATATATTAGAGAACATACCGACATTGCCCTGATTCTATGGTAA
Organism: Anania hortulata; assembly: GCA_963576865.1. NCBI lineage: Eukaryota > Metazoa > Arthropoda > Insecta > Lepidoptera > Crambidae > Anania > Anania hortulata. Next base: position 6,182,563 of record OY756405.1, on the reverse strand, counting down.
GTAGCCAAAGCACTTGTGTTACAGAACAACAATGGCGGTACCACAATACCCAGATCCTAGACAATATAGAAAAGTTTTTTTTTTACTTTAAAAAGTCGGGAATCAAACCTGAGACCTCAGACACCAAGCTTTAGCTTTTCAATTCGGAAGCTACGTCAGTAAGGTAGGTAAACATATTCGTCAACAACGTCGAGGGTATCTTATCCCCAACGGGTGCGACATGGATGTTGATAATTATTAAACTTAAACAAAAAACACCATGTAATTATTTGACGGATAGGTTCATAATAGGGATCCTGCATTGAAAAACAGGGACTAATAATACTAATTTATAAAATTTTATGTATTCTGCGATAGCCCTGTACTGTAAAGGTTGTTGGTTAGGATAATAAACTGATGGTTTATGTCGCGTGAGTTGTTAGATTCATGACGTCACTTAACTACGGCGCAGTTGTTTGGATATTATTATTTGGGATTCATTTTGCAGAAAGTTTAATACACCGCTCCAACCTAACACAAAATGACAAATTACCTTGTCCGATTTTGAACTTAATATTCATCAACTAGAGCTCATTATTCACTAATTAAATTTTTTAAGGTTTTGTAGTAGGTAGGTCTGTCTCTGAGCTGTTGACTATACGTTTAATGAAACACAGTAGGAGAGGATCATCCTCTGTGACAACTGACATGGTGAACATTTGGTTGCTCACATTTTCATAACAAAAGGTGAAAAAATCAAGAACTACTTTCTCCCTATCATGACTAAGATTTCTGAGTCTTCAATGCCTTGTTCTTCCTCTCATTGATTATGCTGATGTGTATTACCCTGACTAAACCAAGCCTTACTAAATAAACTGGATCGTCTGATTAACTACGGCATTCGTTTTTTATTTCAACCACATCTCCATGTACCACTCGCCGCTTCAATGGCTTGGACTCTCTCTTCGACGTAACTTCAGAATCCATTCTTTTTTCTATTTTAAACGATCCCAATTCCCCTTCCTATCCAAAACCCTATTTACTCTTCTCAGTTCGACACATTCGCGTCAGTTGCGTTCCTCTAACAAACTTACTCTCTCCACCCCTTCTCATCGCACTGGTTTCGTGTCTAACTCTTTTCTCCTTCAATCCACTCGGCTCTGGAATTCTCTCCCTGAATATATCAAAGCTGCTCCCAATAGATACTCTTTTAAGAAGTATCTTATTAAGAAAATGCAAGTGCATTTTCTAGGTAAAATAAAATCGTCATCTTGAACCCTTGACTCTCTACTTTCCAGTAATCGTCATCATATTTATGTATGTATGTATTTTATATATGTAGTCTATGTATTCGATTATTTAGTTCATAATATCCTGTCATTGATACTGTGTGTAGCTATGCTATGATTGTATACTTATGTTCATTTTTTTCTAACGTCATATCGCACCGCCCACAAAACATCTCTAGCCTAATGGTCGACTGGTAGAGAATGCCACATGGCATTAATTCCACCTCTTGTACGATTTTATTTTTGTGCAATAAGGTTTAAATAAATAAATACGAACTAATCGACGAACAAAAATCTAAGGAATTTTATTAAAAAATAAAATGAAATAATATGGATTCGAAAAGGAGCTAGGTAGGTACAATATGTTATTTTTGTTACAAAAAAGTCACTGGCCATGTCCTACAATGAATGATAACTACTTCAAATAGGCTTCCTAATAATTATGATTGAGTGTTTTGTTGTATTATGTTTGAGGCATACCACAACAAATTTGATTTGCAATTGTTTATTAATCGTATTAATTATGGAGACATATTTGAACTATGTATTTTAACGTCATAATAGCGTTCCCATATGCAAAAACTCCATTAACATTAAATTAGCGAAACCACTAAAAATATTGTAAAAACGTGAGCATTCTATTTGAAGTTTTCTTAATTATAATGAATACCGCAAAGTGCGAACAACTTGCTAAATAAGACTTATAAGTATAAGCTAGTTTTAAAATATGCGAGTTTATTATTAAAACGCGTAGTAAATACTGAATATACAAAGTGATTCTTAATTTTGTTTAATTTATTCAGAAACCATATACATACTTAGTGGTATATTGACTTTAAGTAGGTAATATTAAGGTTTTATTTTATTTAGTAGGTAGCAAATTGGCATTGGTAGTCAGTAAAATACATACACTAGGAACTGCTTCTGCCTCTCATCCATCCCCTAATGATTTCCAGACTGGCCGGTTGAAAGCGGCCTTTCATTGGGTATTTTAAATATTTAACAAAGAAATCTTGAATTAAAAATATTAAAATATTCAAAGTATTTATTTGCAAAGAATAGGTTTACAAAATAGATGTTATAAATATAATATTACATTTCAGTTCTCTATTCTGCTAGCATGCATTAACATGTTAAATGTGTGCTAAGAAACTCATGGACACTGTAGAAGCAGGAAGTTGTCAGCCATTCCCTTAATTTATGGATCATCAATTCTGTAGGATCAATTTTAAATTTATGGGGAATTTTGTTATACACCTTTACGCACATACAGTAACAGCTCTTTTGACAAAGTGATAATTTTGGGCAAAAGTCTAATACGAGTCTATCAGATGACCTTTTGTTCCTTGGATACAACTGAGCAGCATATCATTTCAATAACAGTCCAAAATTGAATACTACGCCTTTGGTTAACTTTCCTTATTGGTGTGTACATTGCTGACGTCACACACAGTTTACGTAAATGACGAAAACCGTTTAATGTTTACGAAACTCATGAAAAATAATGTGCAAATGTAACGGTCGTGAAACATTTGTTAGTGACGTCAACGATTTAGTTTACACCTTTCTAGGTAATAAATTTGCTTTTTTACGTCAAATGGGATAATTTAAAATGTATATTATTTCGATTGAATGCACGATGCTATCAATTATCATGCTATTTGATGTAACTTAACATATTTTGTAATCTTGTACTCTTGTACGCACAGAAAGTGTCCTTATAATCCCATGAGGACTCTTTCCGTGGATCTAGAATTTATTTGGCCAGAATGTCTAAAAGTAAAGGAAGATGTCAAAATTATTAATTTCTAGATAGGATTCTGAACTAAATGGAACAAACTACGGTTGTTCTTAGTATACTCGCACGCCCATTGTCCTTTTGTGTCTCCACACCTGCACGAGGGATGACCTGAACAGAGCGATACAAATTGCCGTAAGTTGCCAAGTTTTGGACGTAGTCATTCAGAATCGCCATTGACAAGATGAAAAAGAGGTCAGATGGAACCCCCGGTACGTGAGGAATCACAACGTTGGACTATTGGACTACTCGCATTCGCACATTTTTTAGGGATAGGATTAATAGGTTTATATTATGTTTTCTTTTTTATCTCAGGGAAATGCACGTCGTCAAATACCGGTATTAGGTCCAAGCAAGCACAATTTTAGTGATCCTGTTTTTGCTTATTTGCATATTCCCTATTTTACATTATGTTGCATTAGGTGCCGTGTGGGAGTTAAAGAATTCACTTCCCCACTGCCAACAGGTGGCGCGTCGTAAAAGGCGACTAATTCCTGTAGCACGAGACGGGCAGCAGCGTCTGCGTGCGAAATCTTACAAAAAACTGCGCTCGTCAACCCGCCTGCCAAGCGTGGCAAGTATTGGCAATCCCCTCCAATACTCGCCACGCTTGGTAGGCGGATGATAGGTCATTGGGGGAGGCCTATGTTCAGCAGTGGACGTCCTGTGGCTGAAATAATGATGATGATGACATTGGACGTTTGAATCTTAAGTTAGGTGTTTCTTTTCGTAACGTATATATATATATATATATATATATATATATATATATATATATATATATATATATATACGTAAAATAAATGTATTTTATGACGTGAACACTAAGTGAACACAGATTTAATTTTATGCTAATTAAGAATTGTATTAAATCACTCAGTACTAAGCTGTATTTTTGTAAAAACACTATTTACAACACATTCATGCTGCACATAATTACCGTTTTTATCATTTTTTTTCTAGATGTATGCTAGCTACTTAGCTTGTCCTATCATTTTTTCTTATGGAAAATACTAACTATTAGTATTATAACGAATACCAATAGGCTAGTTTCCTGGGTTAAAAAAAGATTATTCTATTTAGTCCGTCAGTTAGATTATCAAAAAATATTAGACCCATATTTTGTCTTTTGTCAATCAAATAAATGACGAAAATAAAGCGCATCAAAGTGAACACGTGACGTCACGCCTTGCTAAAAAGTGTCGCAAGGCTTGATGTTACGTGGAACTTTAACGGGCTATATCTTCATAATGTTTTGTTTGGTTGAAAAAAGAAAAAATACGTGTTCTATATTTTTTGTTAATCTAACTGACGGACTAATTCCATTTTTTTAGGAAACTATCCCATTGGCCGCGGTGGCAGCCAAGGGCAATGTAGGAATTCAGGCCTTAACCCCTCAGAGTAAGAGTCGCTTTACTACTAAAAACGTGGTCCCAGGGTTATCCATAGATATTCGTCCATAATCCACACTGGCTGTGGCTTTCTCTTGGTCATTGGTACCTATTCTTTAGATTTAAGATGATGAGTGGCACCATTGTGCCCGTCATGCAAGGTCCAGTCTAAAGTCAACCGCAGTAGAGAGAAGAGCATCGCAACACCGGCACTGATGCTCTTTCTTCTTCTGCGACCCTATCTCGACTGCAAGAGTAGGGGGCGTGGAGTTACCTACATATTAAGGAGCAATTCACCCGCAGTCTACCACCAGAGGCAGCTCCAAGTTGGCCTCTGGAGCGAGGGTACGCGATCTTAGCTCGAGCTATAATAATCCCCCAATGACCTACCATCGGGGGGATAGCCAATACGCTTGGCAGGTGAGTTGGCATTCGCAGTTTTTCAAAAGATTTTGAACGAAGACGCTGCTACCCGTCTCGTGCTTTGGAGTTAGTCGCCTCTTACGATACGCCTCCTGTTAGAAATGGGGAAGTGTATTCTTTACGGCCGTCTCCATACGGCACGGATTTTGTTTACTTATATGATATTTATCGACAGTCAGACTTACTTTACATTCTTCTGTGTTACTATAGCTTTTAGCATAATTAGGGGACAGATTAGGGATTTTACAATAGTCGGTTTTAAGAACCATCTGTATTTTTCAAATAATCATGATTTCATCATCATCGACTGATCTAGTCTTCCACTTAAGCAATGGCGTCACATCATCAACGTAAAATCAATTAAAAGCTAGCGTAAATTTATGACCACAATTTCGGCAAACCATGACACACTGTCTTAATCAATTAGAATTTCACAAACTAGGCGCTTCCAATTGCTTCCATCTCAATCCCCATCTCGGTGACTCAATCCAGTGCGTTCTGGATGTGATTATCATGTGATGGACGACAATAATTAGCAGTATAATTGATACATCCGATGTATACGCCGGCCGTGTACCGCACTTTATTTGTACACGCGATGACATTGTGTGGGTCATATTAGTTAAGACTGTTAAAAACAAAACACAATTAACGTTACTGATAATATTTTTTAGTTCAAATAAGAAATTTATATTCTTTTGTGACAAGAACACGAGACAACGACCTTTTGATTGGTTGCCATGTCACGCTTTAGTCACGCAACTTCCGTGAGGTTGATATCAGAAAAAGCTGAAGGTTTTTTTTATCATAATCACCTATCAAGATTCAACATCTTTATATTTTTTTAGTTGAGACATCTCACGATCCAAACGTACAACGAATTAGACTTGCTTTCTAGAGCGTGTTTACGTAGCCAGACTTTTGGACAGCTTTCTTCTGAACTGCCAGGTATCTTATTTCTAAAGGATCTTTTTAATTAATAAATTATCTGACTGCGTATAAATTGTTCAGGTTTAGATTATGTAGGTACTTAGGTACACATAATCTGGATATTTTTTGTATTAATGCATATTATGTTTAATAATGTTAGACGATCCCACTATGTAGCTATAACGCGAATCTTACTGCCACACTTAATGTCGTGCCTTACCTCTCCTGCCACCTGCACGCAAGAGGACCTTTACAACGCTAACTAGAAGGCCATTGATGTTGCCACTTTTTGGGCGCAGAGAGTTTAATTGCCATTGACCCGAGAAGAAGAAGAAGAAGACTGCAAAACGATAAGATCGTTTATATTCATAATCTCATTTATTTCATTTTTAGGTAGTACAGTAAAATTAGATACGTCACTAGTAAAATATAAAACTTAATTACTTACAAGTTAAAATTAAACGAGTTTTGCATTGCAAATAGGATTAATTAATCACAAATATCAATAGTTTGATGAAGCACGATTAATATTTGCGTGAAACGGTGAGTCTTCCAGTCTGAGCACACTGCACAAGTCAGTTTAGTAAAGTTCGTTTTATTGTATTGTCCGGGAATCTAACCACGGACTCTTTGTGCTCTAAGCGAGTCCCCACAGCACCATCGCGCCAATCGGACAATCATTATGATGCAACTCTATGATATATTTGTGACAGTCTACCAAGCACCAACATTAGGAAATCATCGTGACGAAGCATAAAGTTGAAATGATATTTATTGGAATAATGTGTGCTATTTGTTATCATTTGCGGAGATTGACTGCCTACCACTATTAATTTAATATTAACATGCTTTTATTTCACTTGTAACATAGTTTATTATGTATTCAATTTAATCTTTGAAGTTGATTTCAAAGTAAATAATCTACTCGTATGTGTAATTCTAATGACAACAAAACAAATCAAGCTGATCTAGTGATGGAGCCTTTAAGCAAAAACTTTTGATTAGATTAAAATTTGATTTAGTCTGAAGTTATAGTTGTAAAATTAATAAGATAAGTTAGACATGATAAAATTAGGAAAACCAAAAAAAGCATTTTATGTATTATAACCTAATAACGCTTCCCTCTCCTAATTGTCGTGCCCTTCACACAGGGCCCATAATGATCTCTTAGCTTAGCATATTATACTGTTTGTATCATCTATATACAGAGTGTAACGAAAAGGTGAAATAAAACTTTAAGGGGTTATTCTACGGCTAAATTACATCAACTTTTTCTATGGGACCAACATCGAATTCGCAAAAAAAAAAAAAAACACTTTCCCATACTAAAACGCGACCAGCTGGCATCAGTTTGTATGGAAACGTCAATTTTTTTTTGAGATTTCGATGTTGGTCTCATAGAAAAAGTTGATGTAATTTAGCCGTAGAATAACCCCTTAAAGTTTTATTTCACCTTTTCCTTACACCCTGTATTATATACAACTTCGAGAAGTACAACTCCATTATCTACCTGAAACAGGGCCTGGGAATTGAAAAGCTAACACTCTTATGCAAAAATAATACGATAACAAAGCTAACGTAACTTAACGGTTCCATTGGATTTAGACAGGGAATACCCAATTTCCTAATTGTCTATTATTTATTTAGAGAGGCATAAATTTCTAGCTGAAGATTCAAATTCAAATCTTTATTTGCAATAATGTATGGATAAGGACATTTCATACGCATATTATCTGTTGTTGCTCTCGTCAGACATCGAGGAACAAATGCGCATTACTCTTGAAATACGTTCTTATTCAAGAAACGCATCGTCAGGGTTCATCGACCTTTTGTTCGTCTTATATCCTTCCAAACGAGTAGCCTTTAGAACTATTCTTATAAATTACTTTACTAACTAGATTTAGAAGTCTCGATTATTATTGAATAACAATAAGAATAGAATAAATTTTATTTATTTGGCACAAAAATCACATCACACTAATACTGGGTGATATTTATTTCTTCGGACGAGGTGCTTTGTATAATTATGATAGAACTTCACTTGGTAAGTTCGTTTAATCATTAATTAGGTACTCGCACCTCGTTTTCAAGATAAGTATCCTAAAATTAATATATTATTTAATATTGACAGTTTTAGTATGTCAGGAATATCTCAGTGAATGTTTATATACCTACTATTCCAGCAATTTATTTAATTTATTAAATTGAATACAAAAATTACTTCTATTTAATCAACGTGGTCTTTTATTTACCAAAATTAACATGCAACAAATAATGGTTTAAAATCATCAATAAAATCACTAGGTACATAGTATAAAACAAAGTTCTGGAGACGTATTTTTGAATCATGCGAATTCCAAACCGAATACGAAATCGCAAGATTCAAATGCGAATTCCTAAAATCACTATTTTTGAAAATTCATTCCCTGAATTCTGCAACGACCACTCGTTTTTGTTTTCTACTAGTAGAAAGTACGGAAGAATTACATTGACAAGTGTTTACTTGTACGTACGTACGTTACGTACATACGTTTGTATGTTTGACAGAAATTTGACATAATAACTTTTTATTTGCGTTCGTTAATGAGTTTTTGCTTTATGGTTTATAATATTTTCTGCGTGAAACAAGAATTGTTACAAGATTTGAATTTATTAGTGACACTTATTTTGAGTGATTCAAAAATGCGTAAAATGGGAAGCAATAGAAACCATTTTCATACACGAATTGTTTTCGTGTTCGAATTCAAGATTCATTTCTAATGCTTCAAAAATACGTCTCTTGTTCGTTCGCTTTCGCGTTCGCTTCCTGCTGTCTGTCCCTATGTATGCTTAAATCTTTAAACTATGCAACGGATTTTGATGCGATTTTTTTAAATAGATAGAGTGAATCAAGAGGAAGGTTTATATGTATAATACATGCATAATATAGTAGAAAAACACTGATATTTTTGAGGTTTTTTAATGTGATGTCGTAAATAATCACATTTTTTGCGCTTACATTGCAAAAGTTGGCTGAACCCTACAAGATAGATCAATATAATATACTACAGTATTGTACACCTTAAAAAGGTCTAAAAAAAATCCGCGATAGTATATGTGTATCTCTTAGGGATAACCCACAATAACCATTTTTAATCCCTTATTTTTTCCGAGAAATAATAGCTTATTTACAAAGCGATTTTAAGCAATACAGCAACAATTAAGTACAATACATTGTGCATTTAATATAGATCATTATGGCCCTACGGCATATTACAGCATGTAAATTAAATGAATATTTTCGAACATATTACAGATTTAAAATGCAGAAAAATAGCGGTTGCGGCCGGGGAGAAGAAAACATGTTTGTATTGTCTAATTTATTATAAATGACAAGAAAGCTGCAAACGTTGCACATAAAGATATTCTGTAGTATATTTAGTATCAGCATTGCACCCGTGCGAAGCCGGGCGGGTCGCTAGTATAGTATAAGTTATAATACTGCCGTATCGTAACGGAAAAGGTCACAACTAAAACTTTTTGTGAAATTGAGATGTACCAAAACCTATACATATTCGAGAAAAAGAGGCGCAAATGTTCAACCTTAATTGTCTCAAGTAAAAAAAAAGTTAAATGCGTTCTTTTGCGTTACGACGGCAGAATACTTGTATGGCTCAATCATACGATTTTGATTTGAAGACATTTTCATGGTTATTTATGTAGCCCAATGCTTTAAATATGAAACTATAATTTTAATCAAGACCTTGTATCCATATTTGACGCAAATTAAGATTAATTAAGACTACTTATGATCCCTGGGATTTGAGCCTATTAAAAATCTGTGTGGCTAATTAACGTAAACTTAGTGTTGGTAAATTTGTTCTTTGGTCCTACCCAACAAGTGCTAACATGGTAGGAAATAATTGGCCGTCAACGCTCATTTTCCCGTCTGAACTCCAGAAACAATTGCGCATTACCCCTGAAATATATTTGGAGTAGGTAGTTAAGTGTTCTTATTCGGCAAACGCATTGTCTGGGTCATCGACCTTGCGTCGGAACGGCAAGTCACTCCAATAAAGGAATACTTCCGCGAAACGTACTGCGTACTTGAAAAATAGCTCGCTATTTCATTTTCAGGTGGTAATGTTGAATTTTTTGCAGCTAGTTAAGCTCGCGAATTTTTCTGCTTGGGTCCAAAAACGCCAACGATATACATGATAAAGCAACAATAAAATCAAGATTTTTAATTTCGTGCTCGATTTTAGTGAAATCATCGGATTGAGTTAGGAATCGAACTCTAAGACTTTGCCACTCTGTATAATGGAACCATTGATGTTGTATAAAAGCCTGCGCAGACGATTGACATTTGTCCGTGGAGGACTTTCGGAGATTTTGCCCCGTCAAGAACTACTTATCAAGGACATTAGCATATAACCCGATGACGATCCACTCTCCTAATTGCCGTGCCCTACAACAGGGCCCATGATCATATCGCGTAGCTTTAGGCACATTTTGTATCACCTTTATACTTATATTATGGCTGCAAATATTTGATTTGATTTGAACCACACAGTACGCGTGTTGGGTATAATAAAATTATTTGTTTTCAACACACAGAAAACCATTTTCCACACATACTAGGTACGACTTTGGGCAATGCAAACAAGTAACACGGAAAGTAATTTTATTTATTTATTTCAAGGACAACCAACAAAGCATACACCTTAAAGTTAAACAATACTGTTACATACACAAGCGAAACATTCTGTAGTGTTGCCTTACATGTCATTATTGACTATCAATAGCATAATCGTAACAGTAGGTGACATGGCAACAAGCTGACCCACTTAACGTGGATATGAAGGCTTCAGCTGTCACACTGGCCCTTAACTAGTATAAATAAGTAATCAGTCGGTAGCCAGTGTAATCGGTGCATCCTTGACAAGTATCGATCCTTGTCCCACATTACAATTGGCCGATGACTCTCTCTAACCTTCATAAATGTGAAAATAGATACAAAAAGCTACAAACCTGATCAAACGTCACATTCTGTTACTGGACCAATAGTTTATGAAATAGCCCAACTTCTCTCACCATTGATTTAAGCACAGATCCTCTAGGAACAACTTTACATACCAAAGTATCTCGTAACTTGCATCTCCGCACTCTCTGGCTAGGGTTACCAGATCGAAAATTGAGTTTTCCTCGCTAACTCCCCAGCTTTTCAATTTTCTTGACGTTGTGTGTCGAAACGATAAAAAATATAGAAAGATAAATAAAGAATAGAAACGATGAAAACCACAGAACAGGAATGACACGCTACGCTCCGCTACAAAAACCCAGCTCGCACCAGAACTTATTTGTCTTGTTTATTAGAAACAGGCTGTCAATAGAGATTGAATTCTCGGCACATATAGCCGACAAAATTTCCTGAAGCAGTGGTGTTGAAATAATCGAATTTAAAAGTGCCATTAATTGCGTATTTGCAAAAATAAATGGTAATGATTTTAATATTATACCTATTTATGAGCTTGAGGCAGCGAGAATGTAAAAATACTACTTGTTCAGAGGACAGCTAAAAACTCCTTCTTAATTCCAAAAAAACATTTAGGAAAATTCCAGTAATTTCCATCCATCCACAGATTCCAGAAAAATTCTTGTCATCTGGTAACCCTATCCCCGGCTCAATCCCGAGGGAAATTTGGGGAGAGAACCACGTAATAAAATGCGTACTAGGGGTGAGTATGGGTGAGGGTTCAATAAACCCGTTCGAATGTTTGCTGACTCGTAAAGTTCATATAGGGAGAGTGAGCGGACATTCCACGAAAGGCCATGTTTGCGTCGCTAAGCTAATTAGATGACAAACATTGATTAAGGACAACGTTAAGGAGTGAATAGATGACGGTTTTATTAATGGCAAGCACATTACCTACGTATGTTCGTGGATATTTGCTTTACGTAAACTCAGTTAAGCAGACAGTACAGTATAGTATATTGGTTCCCAAGGTTCAACTATTTCTAACTGATTGTACTATTATCCGTCCGGAGTCCGTTGGAGGGATTTGGGATTCTCTGGTGGTCCAATATGCCGCTGCGTCACTCGCTGCCTAGCATCTAAGGTCGCCGCCGAAAATCCGTGAAAAGTCCGTGGCCGTCACGACAAATGCTAAGCGGTAACCTTTTTGAAGTGAAGGTTGCTGAAGTGGCAGTGGGCGGGGCACATAGCACGTAGAACTGACGGCCGATGATGCTAGGTTCTAGAATGGAGGGCGCGTACCGGCAAGCGCAGTGTAGGATGTCTACTCACAAGGTGGACAGAAGACCTAGTAAAGGTTGCAGGAAGACGCTGAATGCGGGTCACTTCCAACAGGCCAATCCAGAAGTCAAAGGGGGAGGCCTATGTTCAGCAGTGGACGTCCTAGGGCTGAAATGATGATGATGATGAACCTTGATAGATAGATAGATACTCTTTATTGTACACCATACAAAGAAGTTACAATTTGATGACACGTCAGTTGTATTGTTTTATATTTTCTTTCATCTGTGTCAAATAACGTTTTCTATTCTATTCTATTTTATTAGTTAAGCATGCTAAACTCGTAAGTGAAGCAATAGACTGCAAATGAAGAATGAAGATTGCGTAGGTACTGCGTCACGGGTTTCAGGACGGCATTAACTCTGGAGGGGGGAAGGACCGAGCTTATCCAAGGAAAACTTTTTGACAATAATAACACCCCTCTCTTTTTGCCTCTGGAGTTAAAAAAGGAAATATCTTCTTCGTTTTTGTATAAAATACTGAATGGTAGACATATATAACAAATATATTATTATCATTACCATATCGTTTATGGCATTTAGCTGCTTAAATACAAATTTAAATGTCAAGTGCTAGTTCGCGTAACCAGTCCTCAGCGGCTATAATATATTATATAATAATAAACATATATTAGCATAAATACGAATATGCAACAACTACAAACAATATACTACAATATACATAAGTATTACATAAATGTTGATGAATGATGTATAAGGATTTACAGGTATCAAAATATTTAACCATCGACTTTCACACATTGAAGCCTTTTACCAAAATTTAGATAAGAACTGTAAAAAATATTGATAAAAACCGTTTTATGTTGAATTGAAATGAACATTTTGGTACAAACACTTTTTACGTTGTGTTAATTTAATATTAATTCATGCATATTCGATATGGGTACCTATACTATACTGTCGTAACTATTTATTCTTGCACTGTCACCGGCATAGCAAACGTATTTGGCAATAAATAAATTCTAATTATTATTATTTATTTGAAACAAAAGGCAAAAGTAAGCCTTTCTCATCGGGATGTGATTGGGTTGGTATAATATTTTATAGTTGACTGATTTTTTAATACTATTAATTTGTTCTTCACAGCGGCAAACCTATTTATTCATATTATTATTTATTCACCTACCCCAAAGTAGGGGAGAGTGTCAAAACCCCTGTTAAATGTTGCATTTACAATTCTGAACTCACAACAATGTATGTAATAAAATTGGTTCTGAAATGTATCAAAAGATGTCGCTGAGCTCAGTTAAATCGCGGCAGTATTTGGTTTTTTAAATTTGAATATAAGTGCATCATAAGGTTCATAATACATTCACTCTTACCTAACTGGGAATTGTCTTTTCTTTTCAACTAACAATCCTAGTTATTTTTGGAACACTGTACACCCCAAAGTGTCAAAACTAGACTTATCTGAAAGTGTTGCGTCATTCGACGAAGCGCGAGAATGCAATGCCGTGTCCAGTGATAGAGTGGGAAGAAACGGCTTTTCGCACTCAGTTGAATAATGCAACACTTCTAAATAGGTCACTTTCTTACAGTTAGGCAACCTATCCATAGGGGTAGCTTAACTATAGAGTCAACTATTCCTGGTCTCCCCTTCCTGGCTTAAGGGGAAGCGCGGGGTTTGTTGACGGGCTGTTTTCATGGGTTTGGTGATTTTCAAACGAGTTTCATTACTACTTGTCATATCTATATCTTATAATTACATATGGATGCCAGTTCCTCCAGAATCGGTTTCATAACTGGCTATAAACTGGCTAGTGGAGGTCGAGTAACTATGGAATGAACTATTGAAAAACAGCAGATAAACAAACTTTAAAACTCTTTAGTATCTTTTTTATTTTAAAATCAAACTACTCTAGCGGCAACAAATGTAAGATCGAATGTCCGCTGACGTCATTGCCTTATTTCAGCTTCAGCTCGTAATGCCTCTAACCCAGATCTTCTGTTTAGTTCACAACTGGGTTATGGTTGTATTGACTGTTGTGAACTGAAAAAGCATACAAGAAAATGATCTAACACAATTAATACTAAGACTACAACCTGTAACCGTATTAGACCGTATAGATGATGATGATGACTACAACCTGTAACGTTATATCTTAACTACGCTTCCGAGGTCCAGTGTCAGCTCTTAGAGATTTTTTTTATAAATAAACTTGAGAGATGTACATCATAAAAAATAATTAATGACTTATAAATCAGAGCAAGTATGGTTAGAAACTATAGGTTTGATAAAAGCTTCTGCCCTTTCTTCACCAATTCCTCCAGGAGTCCAGCTTGACGTGACAGTATCTAATAGAGTGACAGTATACAGGGTTACATGTCAAAGTAGTGCCAAATTTTAATAATAAAGTCTATAGAACAATATAAAAATACTAATTTATCGTAATTAATTTAAGTTGTCGTATTTCTGGAGTAAAATATACTTAAAAAATTCCGAAAAAAGAAAACGCGAGATGCGCCGTCATTCATCAAAGATCACGTGCATACGCCGACGCCGCTCCAACAAGAACCATATGCAGTGAACATACGGTGCAATTTAATCGAGTAATCATAAATTTTCTACGTATTCTATTTTTCAAATGCAGAATGGAAGAATTAAAAATGAAAAAAAAATTGATTGTTTTTTACGTAGATCGATTTAGTTACTGATTCCAAGTGGTCCCTGAAAAATTGGCACTACCGTGAAATGTAAACCTGTATAGGTACCTATGTAATACAGTATAGAGATTCGTCCTGAAATTATGATTGCGCTGTTGGCAAAGTTTCATTATTTACCACATTTCCGCGCTTGCAATTTTCCCTATTCTTATATTCCAGTAGAAATATATTTTGATTTATTTTGTAGACGTGTTGGCAGTTGACTTCCCCCGCAGAAGTGACAAGTGACAACCGTCAGGGCAGAAAGGTTCTGTGTGGCGATCGCAAACTGGATAACACAGCTCGGATAGGCCTTCCACTCAGTGGGCTGATGACCTGTTAAGTTTATGGGAAACCACAAGATACAAATCGCTCAGAGCCGCTATTTTATTATTAATTATTTGAAACAAAAGGCAAAAGTAAGCCTTTCTCATCGGGATGTGATTGGGTTGGTATAATATTTTATAGTTGACTGATTTTTTAATACTATTAATTTGTTCTTCACAGCGGCAAACCTATTTATTCATATTATTATTTATTCACCTACCCCAAAGTAGGGGAGAGTGTCAAAACCCCTGTTAAATGTTGCAATTACAATTCTGAACTCACAACAATGTATGTAATAAAATTGGTTCTGAAATGTATCAAAAGATGTCGCTGAGCTCAGTTAAATCGCGGTTGTATTTGGTTTTTTAAATTTGAATATAAGTGCATCATAAGGTTCAAAATACATTCACTCTTACCTAACTGGGAATTGTCTTTTCTTTTCAACTAACAATCCTAGTTATTTTTGGGACACTGTACACCCCAAAGTGTCAAAACTAGACTTATGAGAGTTGTTGAGAGTTATGAGAGTGAGAGAGTTCTGTGTGGCGATCGCAAACTGGATAACACAGCTCGGATAGGCCTTCCACTCAGTGGGCTGATGACCTGTTAAGTTTATGGGAAACCACAAGATACAAATCGCTCAGAGCCGCTAGGTGTGGCGATCTATTGGGAGGCCTAGCTCTGGACTTTCAAATGCTGACTATGAAAATGATGATGTTAGCAGTTGTTACCGGTAGCAATTAGAATTAATCGCGTGCCGAAACCCACTGAATCCTCTTCGATTGGCTTCTTCTATGCTTATATCATTCGCCGTCTGTCTTCGCCTATTTTCTGACGTCGCTGTAAAAGATAGCGCCAGTCTTAAAATAAAAGTTATGTTTACCAAAGTGTGCGAATTGAGGATAAGTTACGTAAGAACTTTTAGAGGTTTCGGAGTTGTAAAGTTTGTTACGACTACCTAGAAATCTAGGAACGATCAAGCTCAACAACAACTAAACTACTAAGAAGTGAAGTGAGGGAAACTTGCTCGGTAAGCGAAACCCCCTTAAGTTAAGATACCACTTGCGTGCCTCGAAAAATTGTTCTTATTGTTTCCCGGTCTACCGTGGGGTAGTGGGTACGCAAAGAGTTGAGTTAATATGTTTTTATTAATGCTTAAAGCTATATTTTTGAGACGTCTTCGTGCCCGGAAGAGGGCGTATATGAATAAATGACATGAAGACCATTGATGAAAATGGACTGTGTCAATGGTTGCCTCTCTGTGTGTCGACTCATACTACACGAAATCGCGATTGTAAACACATAATATTATTTAATTTTAATAAAACCTGTTTTAATGAATTTGGAAAAACCCAAGACCTCACAACAATGCCGAGCGCTTTTATTTGATAAAATAATAAATGATTATACCTAATCATTGGCTAATTAGGTACCTATGACTAAATGCATTTGATAATACAAGAATTTGTGATATAAATTTCTTTTGCGACACCAGCGCAAAAGACTTACCTACCTATATCACAAATCCTGTTTTAACAATTCAATAATTCACTTTACAAATTTAATTAAATTGTTTATTTGCATTATATTTGTGAGGTTTAGCAGTAAAAAATAATTACAATTAAGTGTCGATATATATACAGGGTTACAGGGAAAGTCGTACAGAATATTGAAGGACGTTATTATTCAGATCATTTCTGATCGAATTGATCCTATAATATGGTATCCGAAACCTAACCGTTATGGAGATATTGAATTTTAAAGATATTTTTATAATCTTTTTTCTTTTGGCTTTTCTATCGATTTTTTTGCGATTGGAGCTACTAGGGCCCGGTTTTTTTATGTTTCCAGTTAGAAGACATGTGAATAAAAATGATCAACAAAAACTGAACCTATTACTAACAGCTTCATAAAACTGCTCGACAACTGTTGAAACTAAAGAATTTTCACTAATTGTTTTGAACTTTGAAGAACTTTTTAAGAAAAAAAAAAATGTATGGTACTTATCCTGCAAGTAATTTTAAAAACTTCTACGTTTTTTTAGCTATTCAAAAAGGTTACTTTTGATGCTGACTGTACCTGAGCGCTTAGATATAAAATCTACGTGTAAAATCATCCTTCTTCTGTACCCACCTAAGGGTAAAAAAAATACAAGCACGTAAATAAAGCTTCCCAATATTTATGACAAACATAAAAAGCATGAATGCTTTTGGACGGAGGAAAACCTCACGGGATTAGCAGTGATATGAACATAAATATAGTGTTTCCTGTCTCCTCAGGGGATATGCATAAAAAGGAGATGTTTTATTAGATTGGAGACAAAAACAATAGTTTTCTTTTAAAATCATTATAGTACAAGTGTGCGGCTTAGAGATCAGAAGCCCAATTTAGCCGCAATCTAGTGTCAATCCGGCCCCAGTACATTCCTATCAAAACGGTATTCTCGTAAACTTTTTAATTTGATGTAAAATTATCAAAACTATATCAATACGACTGAAAACAGAACAAAAAAAACTCATTTTGGTTTCTTCCATTTTCAGTCGCATTACGAACTAAAATTGCATTTTTTGGTTTACAGAAATACAGTTTTAGATAGGTAGTAATATTACTGGGAGCGGATCGACACTGGATTGTGGCTATTGTTAAATTACGGTAATTGGGCCTTTGGCGAATCTGCAGTACACGCGCTGCCAAAGTCTCTGACTACACAAATACTAAGTTAATCTGTGTCTGACTAGGTTCTTAGTCTTAAATCATTCATTAATAGGCGGTACCAACTTTTACATGTCGTCCAAAGCACGGAGACGCTTGCTAAATGTCACTATAGTGTAAGCCTACTCGGTGTAAATAAGCATTTTAGTAGCATTTGAATACAGTATTGATATCTATTTACTTTAGTTCCAATGTAATAACACTTAATACACATGGTATGCAATTAAGTACTTCACTGGAAAAAATGATTTAGTATTTTTTGCTCTTGATTTCACTGAAATTGTAAAATATGAAGAAGCCTATATTCACTTGTGTTATAAAATGACATCATGATTAGATCTTTCCCGCCTAAATGCCGCTAAACTGCATACGCAGGGATCGGAAACCGGTTATTTTACTATGGAACCTTAACCGGAATAATAAAGGTTTTCGCTAAATTGACTATCACATACTCCAAATACCGACTTAAAAGCTATGGCAAATTAAGTTTTATGGTCAAATCTTTACAAGTACTATCAAATATTAGAAATGGGTCTTACACATTCTAAAATAAATATTAACCGGTTTCGATCCTTGTGCATACGTCTCTATGACGCTGCTTAGGCTATTCTGCTAGATCCTCCAGCAGTCATTACAGTAGCATAAAAGCAATTAAGCAAATAAAACCTTCATCTTCGATCCGTTCCCAGAAACATTAACATATTACATCAAAAACGGTATTATTGTACACTAATAATATGACGTAAAATTATCAAAATATGCGACTATTGTTTGAAATGCAACGGTTTTATTTTACTTCGCATCGTTACAACGAGCTGAAGTTGCACGCGCTACTGGGCTTATTATTTTTGTATTAAAAAATACACTTATCTACTTATAGATATGTAGATGTGTAAACTATGTAATTTATGTACTTATATGATTGAAAACTTCCAGTTCCCATGCAAAATACACTTTTTTATGATAGTTTTAATAAGTTGGCAATAAAAGTTGTTGATAAATATCTGGGACTGCGTGTTCAGAGTTTGTTAGTAGGGTTAGTTACCAACTTCTTTGTATTGTATAAAAACTATTTTTAGTTTATCGCCACTTCGACTTTGCGCGGAAAATAGAATGGCTTCTGCAAATTCTGCAATACCTCTGCAAATATTGTTATATTTTTAAAATCGCGGCACACTTATAACAAAGGGCACACGCAAATTTGCACTTTATAGTAAATAGAGCAATAAGTCAAAAATAAATAGTATTAGCAACCCCAAAGTCATTTTAAAAGATCTTTTCAACGATACCCACACGGTGGGGTAGACAATGAAAAAAAAAAACCTTACTTATATAGGGGAGCTACCCTAAAAATAATATTTCCCAAAATTTTATTTTACCACTTTGTCGGCGTAATTGATTTAAACACACCTACAAAATTACAGCTTTCTAGTACAACAGTATCTTAGCAACACATCACACAGACAGACAGACCGACATGACAAAACTATAAGGGTTCCTTGTTAGGACTACGGAACCCTAAAAATGGCTCATAATTTCTACGTAAGTATTCTTTGTAATAATAAATAAGTGTAGCACAGACAACAGCGCGTCAACCAACCACAAAACGTCAAATTTTCTCAATTGATATTATATATATATATATGATGCTTCATAAATATCTGCAACGGCTGAAATGGGTAAAAGTATTGCTTATATAGATTACGATAGTAAAGAAATTTTATGTCCAGAACATCATTATTTTTTTTATTTGAAAAATTATATTAAATCATGATTAGGCTTTATTCTGTCTCAAACCGTCCACATCTATCCAAAAATGCTAACGTTTCACATAATACCGCTCCCGCGCAGTGTCAAGGGCGGATGACGAAGTGTGTTATGCAAATTGAAGCAAGTAACCATTTATTTACTGTCTTTTCGCAAATAATTAACTACCGATCCGGGGCACGTAATTCCTTCACTATCGTAATCTATATAAGCAACACTTTTACCCATTTCAGCCGTTGCAGATATTTATGAAGCACCTTATATATTGATATTACGTGTCGGACTTAAGGTTGAAAATCGGTTCAATGACCTTTGACTTTTTACTTTTGACTTGTTGACTGTACTATCTACATGTTCCTCAAACATTTTACATATTCCACATTTTGTAGTAACGTCTCAGTTCTACCCTAAGTTTGCATTACTAATTCACTTCCTCAATTCTTTTACTCTATAAATTACTTTACCCAAAATCAACGGATTCGCAGCAGGAAACGAATGTGCTTCAAAAATGGTGAAAATGTTTTTCTCGATCAAAAGAGAACGTTTATTTTACTCAAACTCTAATGCGTTTTACTTTGTGACTAATGAAGAAAGGGCATTGCTCCAACGTTAGATACATTTCTGGTATTGTCCTCTTTTATCACTCTCAAAATACACCTTTGAGACTTTAGCATATTGTCATAACTTTTATGGTCTCTCATTAGAATTGAGTAAATTAAATTGTGTTATTTTGAAGTTTTGATTTGGATTTAAACAACTTTTTCGTATGATTGTCAAAATACTCCACCGGTAAGATTGTGTACTATAGCGCGTGCTGTTCCGAAGTAACGTAGTCTCGGGATGTGGGTACAGCGTCTCCTAGCACACCCAGACACAAGCCAATGTCGCAAAGTTCAGTTTCCGAATTTGTCCGGACCGAGAATCGAACCCGAGACTCCTTTACGTTCAAGGCCAAATTGCCATGCCATTAGCCGATCGGGTCACATGTGATGTGAACATCAAATTGCTTCCACGGGACTGAAAAAAATAGCTTTGTCTCCTCTTCCACTGGAATCCCAGTTTGACAGACATATCTTTATTAGCCCTCTCCGCAGTTTGGCTCAGGTTGGCACTGAGCCAGCGACTTTGCGAGCCCATGAGACCGAGAGACGACGTACCTGGGTTTTACCCGCGTGGGTACACATTATGTCTGGTACCGGGAGACGCCCACGGCTATATTATTACTACTATCGAGTGGTTTAGCGATAAATGTACCGGGTATTTAAAAGAAAGAAAGAAAGAAAAGACATTTATTATACATTGGACAACACACACAAATAGTACAAATGACACAAAATCAATATTTAAATTAAAACAAAAAAAAAGAAAAACAAAAAAATAATAATTGAAAAACGAGTAAACCAAGCGGTGCCACTATGTGCCTGTGATGTCCGGGATAATGGGACCTCACTCAGCTTGAGCCACGGCCTGAGTAGGCCGCGACGCTGGTTTTCAGTAGGCCCCGCCGAGTGAGTTATTTCCTAGTTGAATGTAGATAGATGGTTTTAACTCGCCTATTATTTTGTAATACCAAATAATTTCGTGTTCATGGTATGGTAAACAGTAGTAATACTAAACAGATACCAATTTAAAATCATTTTTAGAAAGGCCATACACAATTTTAATGTTGACAGAGACTTGCAAATCTGAATACTTTATGAATTTAGGTTTATTTATCTGAAATGAAATAAAAGAGAACAGTTAAAGAATTTTTTAGAACGTAGTAAGGTTTCCTTTCTTTGTATTTTTATTTTAATGTATGAAATAAGAAAAAATAAACTTTTTATCCATTGAAAATGTAGCCTACATTGAAAGAGCCAAATAGTTCGGAAATGACCCCACTATGCGCCGATCGATTTGATCCATACTTCCAGAGACATCCCATATAAATAAAAATTAATGTTTGTATATTTAGTTCTTAATATTCCTAAACCATTTATTAAATTGCAATATATAAATAAAACTTTGACAAGTTGTGCTCACGCGAAGGTTTCGTACGTGAATCTTTAGTTAATCAAATCAAGACTTCGAAAGTTTTTGTATGGAGCCTGACATACCTCAAGTTCCAAGTAACCTTAGGTAAATAACGTTATTTTGGTACACCTATGAATCATTCGTTAATGGAAAGAGAAAATAATTACAAACAAAAAAATTTAATACGCCCTAACAATATGTCGTAAATGATACGCTTTTTTCAGAATTTCAATTTGATTAAGTAAATAAAAATAAATATTACATGTTCACCCTGAAATTCTGAAAAAAACATATCATTTACGACATTTTGTCAAAGAGTATTTGTTTATTGTAATTATTTTCTCTATCGATTAACGTATGTTTCATAGATGTTCACCAAAATAATATTATTTAAGGTTACTTGCAACTTGAAGTATGCCAATTAGGTTCGATCCCTTTTAGTTTTAGTAGTAGCAAACGAAGTCGCGGACAACAGTTGGTTCGAAATAAAAATAACAGTGTTCAGGGACCATAATGCTGAGGGATTTTTACATTTATATAGTAAACGTCAAAGCGTCTCTTGTCTGGCACCGAGCCAGCCGTGTTCCGCGAACCGAGACCAAGGGACGACGTACCTGCTATAAACGTAGGTAGATCGGCTGGAGCGTCACAGTTTAATCCGACTCTACAAGATATAATAAGACGTGATCCGATTGATGTCAAGATTATATTAAGAAAGCCGGTGGGTCTGTGGTCTGACTACCGGTCTTGAGTGCCAATAAAATTCAGCTCCAAAGATGTGAAGATTGTTGATGATTGAAATGTAAAGATTTTGTTAATGAAACACACCAGATTTTTTGGATTAAAATCACGATCACGAATCATTTTCGTCTGCCTTAACAAAGAAAGACCTTAGCAAGAATGCTCACGAAATTAGCTGTGGTCAGGGAGACACTTTCCTTTCCAGATAGGTATGATCAGCATAAAAGTCATTCTGATTTTTAAAAATCGTTGTAAACCATATTGACGATCTCCGTAGCCAAGAGGCGAGCATATCGGACTTGGTGTCGCTCTCTGAGGTTCCGGGTTCGATTTCCGGTCGGTCAATGTAGAAAAATAACTTTTCTGTATTGTCTCCGGTCTGAGTGTTGTGGTATCGTGTTGTTTCTTATTTCTGTATCAAAGGGCTTAAGCTACTTATCATAGGATCAGAGCAATGTATGTTCATCCATCCAATATTTAATATATTATACCTAAATCGCTCAACATAACAAGCGCCAGAATTGGATGATTATCATATAAGGCCAATGTGGTCATCGACTACGTGATGCTGACTACGTACTACGTAGTGGTGACTGAGTTTGTTCCGGCGTTTCTTCTCAGCACTTGCCAGATTGTCTGTGTCTTGTCTCGAAGCGCTAGTAGGGCCCAAAAAATAAGGAGACATGTTCTGGCCCCCTAGGGGCCTATAATGTTGTTATTGACGTTCATAAGTGGCAATTTTGTCCTGAATTGAATAAATGATTTTTGACTTTTGACTTTGACTTTGACCAGTCAACGGCAGTCAACCTACCCCAAAAGTTAAAGGTGATTGAGCCGATTTTCAATTTAAAGTCCGAGACATAGAGTACAATATCAATTGAGAAAATTTGACATATTGTGGTAGGTTGACGAGCTGTTGTCTTCACCTACTTACACTGCAAACTTCCTCGACTGTACCAGAACACTAATTATTATTGAAAAAGGCATTGAACCAACATTGCACCACACAAATAATTTTAAAGGAAATAAAACATTTTCCTTATCCGTTATTCGCAAAAACGAGATATTTATATCAACCAAAGATCGTTAACCTCTTGGTTTGTGATGACACCCTGTCGCAAACGTAAAAATATGAGGAAGAATCGCGAAAGATTTTCTTTTTACAATTGTAAAAATATCAACTACGTCTTCCATCGCTAATTCTTCCAAAGTTAAGATTGTTATTTGTATTTCTATGTTAAGTAACAGTTTCTTTCAAATACCTTTTCAGGGGATAGTGTTGCCCTTAATAGAAACCATAGCATCCCCCGAAAAAAAATTGCTACAAAATGGTATTGCGATGTTAGTGCTCTTCTATATACTTAGACTAACTATAGGAGTGTCCGAAATATGTATGTCTAAAAAATTCATTGACATTTAGATATAGACCTTGTGTAGCTTTGAACATCTAAGTAATGACAGCTCTACACAACAAGTTTACCTACTTAACTAAATGAAATGCGGTAGCCTAAAATTTATATTGAAAAAAATGAATCTCTATTTCCCTTGGTCATCGCATCAAGCGTGAACAGATGGAACAATTTCTTTTTTTTTGTGTTAATTATTGTCAAGAGAAGGTTCTTAAGAAAGAAAAAAATAAGGAAGTTACTTAGAAAAACAACTTTATGAATAAACAAAAGAACACGCGAATGAAGTCGCGGGCAACAGCTAGTATTCTGATAAAAAAATTATACACACTAAGTAATCGATAACGGGTACAGACAACAGTACAGTCTACCTACCACAAAACGTCAAATTTTATCAATTGATAATTATCTCTACAAGTTGAAAATCAGTTTAATAAACTTAAACCTTTTGGGTAGTTTGACTGTACTACTTGCCTACTAGGCCTACGCAAAATGGCTGACACTGGTTGGAATGTTGGAAAGCCGATGACGTGGCTTAAGGCGAGTGTTGCCCCTAAATTAGCCACTTGACGCATGTTAGTATGAATATAGCACGAAACCTCATTAAAATACGGTTCATAACAGCGCGCAATGAAACGCGGCTGTTACGACAGTCACTGCGTCTTTAGGTTGCGAAAATTGAGAAAAATAATACTTTTCGCATAGACGCCATTGTTCGAATTACAAATCCTATGCTCAGTTTGTAGCTATTATGTTGGACTATCAATCGACGTATAAACGAATTAAATCGGTCAAGCGGTTTAAAAGAAAATGGAGAATTAGCATCTTTTTTGTTTGTTATTTCAATGATTTCAATTTTTTTTTCTCCTGATGTTAAGTTTTAGATACTATGCTTAGAATGTTATGTAGGTTTTGACAATTCTAAGCATATTTTTAAAATATTTTTCTGACAAACTGGGCTTAAGTAGTAGGCTTTTGAAACCGCATACTAGTTTACATTTGGCGACTACACGGGCCTTAAACTGTAATATATCTACTATCTTTAAACTATGTCCGACTGTCCACTAACCTAGGCTGGCTATAATGATAATATTAGACAATGGTTATTACAAAAAGCACGAAAATAATGTTTGTTTACATGTTCTGTAATGTGACTTGTATCTGCATATTTACAGTTGAAAAACAATTTGGCATCAAATCATCACATTGCGGTCAAACATAACACCTACAAAACAATTCTAATGAACTGCAAATACTACAAGATATCTTCCTAAGAAATTCACGAAGATTTTCCTTATTTACAAACATTCTTTAACGATTTCTTACAAGATGTTAATCCTCTAATAAACTTCATTAAATAGATTCTAAACGTTCTCGTAAAAGATTTTATGAGTATGGTGATTTTATTTTGTTTATCTCCTAAAATTTCTACTATTACCTGTTTACTCCTACAAATAGGTATTAGGTAAGTCCATATTAATACAGGGTGCATAAAAGAATGGGACACTCCTGAAAACCACGTGATCAACTGCTCATATATGCTCAAAAAAATCCATTGAATACAGGTTTCAGTGGATTTTTTTCTGTATTCTAGACTCATTTCTTGAAAAATGGGCTCATACTTTTAACATCCAGTATACATACGAGAATAACAATGGCGATAAGTATACTTTACAAATATCGATATTGGTATCTCAAATTTTATTTATTTATTTAGTCTTTACTATCTTAAGGCAAAGATCGCCCCTAAATTTTTAAAGCAATCTCGGTTGAGTGTCAACGCTTACCAGTTGCGGAGGAAACAGTGTAACTCCAAATCGTTACGTCATCTTTTCTTGGGCATGCCTCTCTTAAATAAATAAAACAGAAAAACCGGCCAAGTATAAGTCAGGTTCGTGATAAAATCCCTTACGAATGCAATTCATCATCATAAACAGCCCACGTTAGTCCACTGCTGGACATAGGCCTCTCCTAATGCACGCCACTGCGCCCGATCCTCGGCTATTCATTTCCATCCACTTCCAGCAGCCTTGCGTAAATCGTTGCTCCACCTTGTCGGAGGGCGCCACACGCTGCACTTGCCTAGTCGCGGTCTCCACTAAAGAACACGTCTACCCCATCGGTTATCGGTTCTACGGCGAATGTGACCAGCCCACTGCCACTTCAGTTTGCTTATTCTCTTAGCTATATCGATGACTATAGTTTTCTGTCGGATTTTATCCTTCAGAGGAATCCCGAGCATAGCTCTTTCTATAGCTCGCTGACCAACTTTAAATTGGTGTACTAGTCGCACCGTGAGTGTCCAAGTCTCGGCTCCGTACGTCATGACAGGCAGTACACACTCGTTGAAGAATGAAATTACAAAGCTAAAATAACAATAGGTAGGCCATGTCGCTTGCAGAACTGACTGTGAACGGAACGAACGAAAAAATGGCGACTATGAACTAGAAGGCGCAGCGTAGGCAGGCACCCAGTGAGCTGACTGACAACCTGGCCAAAACCGCTCTCTGTGGTGTTCTATAGGGGAACCCTGCTGGACAACCAGCTGTGGATTTTCAAAGGCTGATTGCTGATGATGAAGATGAAATACAGGTTTTTAGGCATCAATTTCTAAGTATAAAACGAAGGTCAGATCAACTAAACCAGTTCTTCACCATGAGACTGCAAATAGAATTATTAATACAAATATAATATTACACACCTGTTTTTCCACAACACAAACTTTACTTAAGATGTGCGTCATTCAATAATTGTTATCGACATAATACATTTGTTTGATAAATTCTTCATAGTTCAGCTGTCATACAAGTTTTTTGATCCATTATATTATCTAAATGCTGGTATTTCCTTTCAAGATTGCTTGCAATAAATTAAATTATCAAAAAGTTTTAAGATAAAAACGAAGTGGAGTACAACTTTTATTTCTAGAATCTACATGTAGTTTTTTTATTATTGATTTATAACTAAAGGTGTCTGAAAAATAGTATCAAGGGAGGTCCAGAAATAGAGATTTTTTAATATTATTGGTTGTTTATATTTGAATGGTTATTTTCCTTTTTTTAAACCTTTTCAAGGTTTTTTTCCGCCATCTTGGATTATGCCCTAACGGTTCGGACGCCAGGCGGCAGTTTTATGTCATGTAAAGTGAAAAAAAAGGGGTTATACTATCCTAGAACACGTTGAATTAGCTTAAATTAGGAATTAATTTGTCAAAGAACATGAAATAAGGTCCAAAACCGGCTCTGGCGCGAGCGGCCGACTAGTGGCCGCGTGACCGTTCGGGTATTGACATTCAGCGGTCGCCAGGCGGCCTTAATTAATTATGTACTTACGAGGCTTACTACTTATTTATTTTAAAGCTATTAATTGCCTAAAATATTTAGGCTGTATGCTCATTTATGCTTATTCACAAAACGATAAAAAACAAAAAAATCAAGGACAAACAAGCCTTTTCGGAGAAATGCAGTCAAGCTCTGTTTTGTTTGGGGTTGGGGGCTAGGTAAATTGGTGTGTTTGTTAAAAAATATTTATTTATTGTTACTTGAGATTCTCTAAACCAGTTATTCTGGTATTTTAAAATGATCTCACGGGCTGTTGTTGTTATTACTATTATAATCAGACACTCATATTTTTCTAAAGAAACCAACAACATTTGTAACCGATTGGCTAAGCCTAATCTATCATTAAACACTTTGTTTACCTCTATTGCTTATGTACTAAAGTCATGGACGTACAGAAGAACATAGACTTCATGACACTATGTAGGAAGTCTTCTTCATCTATACGGTCAATCCCGGTTGAGTCCAAAGCCATTGCTTTGGAGCCCAGGGCCCGCTTTTCTTGATTTACTCTACCACTTCGCACAGTCTTGAGCGTCTCTAGTTGTGAGATCATTGGCACGCATGTATGCCCTTACGACGTCAAGCCAACATTGAAGCCACACTGTGTAAGAAGTGAAGCATGTTAATGTGCTGACAAGTTTGTAATTTACGCACTCGCTTTTTTTGTTTGGTCTTGTTATGTGCTTCTTTATTCTTGTACTTATATGTGTGTAGTAAATGAGTGACCGCCAGATGCAAACGCGGCCTAGGCTTCTAGAACCGCTCGCTGTAGCGTTCTAGATCCCTATATTTCCAACAATGGACGACCAAAGGCTTATGATCATAAAATACCATCACTTGTGTTTAACAACAAAACTCTCTTTCAGACACAAACACATTTAATTCATATAGTGGCTTAGTGGCTTACAGGTATGCTTACAGTGCCAATGATAGGTCGCCATCCATTGTGCTATATGGGCTAGCATGGTCAAAAAATGATTATTCTGTTTAGTCCGTCAGTTAGATTATATCAAAAAATATTGGACCCATATTTTGTCTTTTGTCAATCAAACAAAAAATGACGAAGATAAACCTCATCAAAGTTTGGGAGTGACGTCACGCTTTGCTAAAAAGTGTCGCAAGGCGTGACGTTACGAGGAACTTTAACGGGCTATATCTTCATCATTTTTTGTTTGATTAAGAAAAGAAAAAATACGTGTCCAATATTTTCTGTTAATCCAACTGACGGACTAATTCGATTTTTTTAGGAAACTAGCCCAGGCGATGTACCCATACATAGTCAAAGCCTGCTTCACCTGACTACTACTACCTACTGTAACATGTCGTCCTCTTTTTTATACAAGTACTCTTTTATCTGGAATAGTGCGCCACTCACAATGAGTGTACACCAGACGAGTCTAGTTCAATCTGACGAGATACAGTCCGCGAGATACTGCTATGATGACAAGGTCACGTAAATTATATGCTACAAAAAGTTGCTGCCAGTACTAAAATGTTATTAAATATATAAATATGTATATCAAGGGGATTAGCAATTAATATATAATTTTAAAAAAACGGCACCAATACAATATTGGTATTATTGTGTTGGTAAGCTCTTCAAACCACCACCACCACCTTCTATTACGTCACGCCTTGCCAGGCTCGCGTGTACTGGACAGCTGCAAACCACACGCGAAAACCTACTAGCATTCATAACACGGACCGTGTGGCAGACCACGTGCGGCAGTTATTAATAGTTTACTTGCAAAAAAAAAGATATTAAATGCTAGCAACTCTTGAATTCAACTCTCTGATTTATGGTCGCGATGCTCCAACCTACGATAATCCAATGTCTACCTCAAAAAGGTGGTGTTTTACTAGAAGGTAGGTGGTTTAGGCCGCAACAGAGCCGGGAGACCAAGATGGGAGACGGAGACCGTTGCTTGACATAAGATTTTGGCGCCGATGTCTCTGTCTTGATATGGCTTGCGCACTGAACGCACGAAAGCATCAAGTGAAGTAACGTTTTCTCTCCGGTTTTGGGCTCCTGTCTCTGACGCGGCTCGTCCCACCACCTTAACACAGCCCCTGTAAAAACTAAACAAAACCTATGAATATAGTGGTCTACTCTGGCCGAATCCAGCTGCAGAGCAGATGACTTTTCCTCCTTTTCCATGCCAATATCTAGGACTAAATGCTTCTGTTGGTGGTCCAGCTAGTTCATTCATCTGCGTCTTGTCATTTCACCTGTAAAATACAGTGCTATAAAATAAAAATCTATTTGACCGTCCGGTCTAATGAATCACGCTCCTGACCACAAAGGCAGGAGTCATGGATGTTTATAATCATGTTTATCCGTTATTTAGTCGCACAATCTTTCCCTAGTTTGAAGCTAAATAGGTAATTATCGTGATTTTTGGAAGTACAAAAAATACAACTCTAATATCAATGTAAGCCTATCGTTTTTTCAAATTAGACTGTACTTCGTAGGATGCCACTTATAGCAATTGTAAAGAATTGGTTTATAAAACAGTCAATTATCTAGAAAAAAATGCACCGGGTTATTGTACTAAGTAAGTACTACTATCACGTGCCCAGTAAATTAAAAACGTAACGTAAACGTAAAGTAGCGTTACCTATATTTAAGTTACCAACATCAAAATCGCAAAAAAATACTTCTCTATAGAAGCTGATGTCAACTGGTTTACTATGGGGCAAGGATATTTTTTTTGGGATTTTGATGTTGGTCCCATAGTGAAAGTTGTAGTATTGGAGAACCAGAATCATCCCCTTTTGGATCGAGCAGGGTTTTTGTTACACGTTATATAGTATGTATTAAGTTTTGATACTATGATTGGTGCCTTAAATATTAAAAACTGATTGATTATAGAAGATATTGCCATGCCGTAGAACCACCCACAAGGTGGACAACCTGGTAAAGGTCGCAGGAAGCCGCTGGATGCAGGCCGCTTCCAACCGGCCAATCTGGAAGTCATTGATGGAGGCATATGTTCAGCCGTGGACGTCCTATGGCTAAAATGATGATAAGATGTTTTCAAAAAACATGCAAATTTATGCAATGATGCAATTCATCAGAATACGGCTATGCTGTTATTATTTACTATGTATAAATGTTTAATGATAAGTCCCTAGTCGGTTTCTATGAATAGTGAAGAGGCGGGTCATGTCGCAGGAGATCTTATACATAAGCCTTCGTAACAATAAATATGATAATGAGTGCCAAGACTTAGTGTTGTCAGAAGCCCCAGATATCCCACTTTTTGTGGGACGATCTGTTTTGTAGCTCCCTTAGAACGCGTCCCACCAGGATGCCAAAATCCCGCTATTTCATCAAAGTTGGAACACATTAGTAAAAATTCAATATAAGGTGCTAATTTATAAGTTAACTTTCTCCCAGGGAATGACTCTACTAAAAGAAACATTTCTCCATACACGCTGTTGTCAGGTAGTAGGCAGGTTAGTATGGGGAAGTGATTTTGATGTTGGTTAAAAAGACAAGGTAGCTGTATTTGAGCAGTAGAATCACACCCTAGAAGGAAATTAAGAGGAAGTGAATTGGACCTCATATAATTAGAAGTCAGAGAACGATGAAAGGAATTAAGCGACAGGTCGCAGCAACACGTGTGTTGACGCAGAGGAGAGTTGTTTTATTATGTCCCGATCTTAATGTCCCAGTCCCTCTTTTTTACAAGTCCTGATAGTTGGAACAACGGATCCGGCAACACTAATCGAGACGCGTCATGCATATTCATATGCGCATCCGGTGGACCAACCGAGCCCAGGGATTGGGGTATGAATAAACAATACTATTTAGCATTGAATTAAGGCTAACCCGCTCTTTTTGAGAGGTAGAACGTCAAATGAAGTAGATTTTGTTAGATTTTTATTGCACCCTACAATAATTTAAATAAATATAAATATTGGACAACATCACATACATTGTTCTGGTCCTAAGGTAAGTAGCTAAAGTACACGTGTTATACAAATCAGAAACAACAACGGTACCACAACACCCAGACCCGACCCAACATACAGAAGTTAGTTTTCTGCATTGACCCGGCTGAGAATCTAGCCCGGGACCTTACAAATGTCGACGCAAGTCCGGCGTACTTGCCTCTCGGCTACGGAGGTCTTCATAGGTACTCACGTCACGTGATAAGTCTTTTATGAATATAAATCAAGTTATGCATTATAATAATATTATTATTATTTAATTACATTTTGTGAAAATGTTGTCCCCATTTCTTATTTGCGGTTTTTAGCGCTGCGGCTGCGGTTGCGGCTAGAGCTACTAGGTTCTTAAACTATGACCTACACAGGGCTATTTCTAAAACATCAACAATCCCTTAGGGGCTTATTCTGGTGCTTAAATACAACAAATTTTCTATGGGTGGTTCAAAATCGCAAAAAAATCTCTTCCTCATACTAAGCCGCCGACCACCGGACATATAATTTAGTTTGTATGAAGTAGTGAATTTTTTTAGATTACTATGTTGGTCCCATAGAAAAAGTTGTTGTATTTGAGCACCAGAATCAGCCCCTAGGAGGTGGTTGATGTATTAAAAATAACCCTGTGTATAAAATTTACCGGACAAGTGCGAATCCGACTAGCCCACCGAGGGTTTCGTACAAATTTGTAGATACTTACATTATAAATAGTTGAATCGAGTATCGAGTATCGCAGTTTAATTACAAATTAATTTCAAATGTATAGTTTTCAGATTTTTCCCTGAACTTGTAGTATAAGACGATATTACTTGCCATTTCATAGTTCTAGGTCAACGGAAAGTATCCTATTCATTTTGATTCCCTTATGAGTGTCGAAATACGAGTATACGTTTTTTTGCGGCATAATGGCCGCATCTTTTTTTAAAAATCTTATATCTAAAATCTATCTAAATCTTAAAATTTAAGCTTCGGACAGACAGACAGACAGACGGACAACAAAGTGACCCTAAGGGTTGCGTAAGTTTTAATGTACGGAACGCTTAAACTAAATAAAAACAAATACCTTCATTATTTTATTATTCTATCTGATATTATGGTGGGCTCTGCTCTTCGAGTGAAGCTAGGATTTATTTTTGGGAATAATGAGCGGATTTAAAAAAAAACTTTTAGGATAATTTACAATTATCGATCAATTTATACCTAATTATTGTTTTATTAATTTAAATTGAACTGCGGTATTTTTTAAATAATACAACTTTATCTACATAGTTAATAATTATATAATATAATTAGTAACTAATTATTACCATCTTTCATGCCTAATATAATTTTTCAGCTGTTTTATTATAAAGTGAATTTGTACTAATTTTATAAACATATTGAATATCCATCGGTATAAGAAAACAACATTTAATATTTATTTCTGACGATTTCCTAATATTTGCTTGAAAAAGAAGCAAGATAGAAGAATTTATTATGCAGCGAGTTATAAATGTAACTGATCAATTACTCAGATCTCAGAAAAATCAATGCGTCTAGACTAGAATTTGGCTCGAAGTGAATGACTCGGCTCAGACAGAACTTTGGGAGAGTATCACAGTATCTTAATGAAATTCTCGCCTGAGAGGTCAAAATATTTACCCTGCCGCCCTTGCTGCCTATCAACTAAAGTAACATACTTTCACCATACTCCTATACAGGGTTACATTGCAAAGGGGTGCAAAATCTTTAGGAGTGTCTCAGAATCAATAACTTAATCGAACTATGCAAAGAAAAACAAAAAAAAAAACATTTAATTATTCTTATCCGTTGTTAAAAAACGTACGCGTGGATAATTTAACTCATTCATGAAACAATTGCACCGTATGTGCACTGCGTAAGGCCCTTGTTGGCTCGCCGTACCTACGCCTTTGATAAATAACCTCGCGGCTTTCGTACTCTTTCTATTGACTATATTTTCGGATATTTTAAAGTTTTTTTTTTCGTAACATACGATTATTAAAAATTATAACGATTAAAACGCTTCTTATTGTTCCCTAGATCTGATATTTCAAATTTGGCACCCCTTTGAAATGTAACCCTGTATAGCGTGTCTTAAAAAATAAAGTCACGTGGAAGTCCAGATAAAGTACCCGCAGGAGATGCTTGTGGCTCAGTGGCGACATCGCTTTGGTATTGATAACCAAAGTTAGGCCACCTACGCTGCGGTTGTGAGTGGATGGGTGACCATTCCAAGCATGTTTAGTGACATTTATCACAAGCATCTCCGTGCTTCGGAAGGCACGTTAAAAGTTTGTCCCGGCTAATATCGCTTGATACTAGTCGTGAAGCCTAGTCAGAGGCCTTAAAATCATCTGACAGTAAGACCGTGTCTAAATAAGGCGTTTTACGAGCGTATTTCGCGTGGTTTTCACGAAACGCGCGTGTTGAGATCCTAGGGCCCGATACATTTCGTCCATAAAAACGCGCGTAAAATGCGATGATTTTTGTGCGTAAATCGCGGCATCTGGATACGGACGTTTAAATCACTGGCCTTACAACGCCCCTCCACCGCACCGCACTGGGCCCGCGCGGTGGAGTATAGGGCCCAAACCACTTTATAGTTGAGGTGAGGCCAGCGTCTACTACGAAAAACGAAATCCGTCAATACGATAATCGTTTTTCGGATTGCTTACTACGAAACGCTTCGGATTTTTTGTAATAATCCGATAAATAACATTTTATTCATTCATTCACGAAGTCGTCCCGAAAATATGTTACATCCGATTAATACATCGACATCCAAAAGTGTTACGTAGTTAGTAGCCTATCGTTTGTCTTTCGTTTCGTCCGAAACATCGTATTTCGTTTTTCGTAGTAGGCTTCCTGTGCCCTGCAGTGGGACGTTTAAGGGCATACTTTACTAGGAGAATCCGAATCACCATCCGTTTTTTAATATCAACTTATGACTTTTGAGATTCAACTTTTTTTTATTTAAATAAATATTTTGAAATAAATAAAATCTAACAGAATCGCGAAACATACATGAGGGTGATTCGGGTAGAGCGCTATAAGCTTATTTACTTTCGCTTGACACAATTTTTTGGAACACCCTGTATACTTAATATTTAAAAAAATATTTGGTTAAATAAAGGTATAAGTTATGTAGATCATTTCTATCTAAAAGAGCGAGGCACGTAACTATTAGTGTTCCCAACCCGCAAGTTTTCACATGTCGACCGACGCTGTATTTATAAACAACGTTTGCTAACACATAAACAACTTCCTACACGCTACACAACAGAAATAGATCCAGTAACTACATCACAATCTTCTCGAGCCTGAGGAAAATTCCCTGTGTTCAAACTGGTGTCTGGTTTAAGAACTTTATTTTCATGAATTCACTTACTGAGACAAAACACTTTACATTCAATAATATTTGCAGCTAACATAATGAGCGCACACAGATTACTAAAATAAAAAACGGGTAGATTGATATAACAAGTCCTAAGTTGTACGTTGTTGTTGGCTTTACCATATGGTAAAGTCAGATTAGATATTTAATAAATAATAAATAAATTGTTTTCACAATCACACCAATTATCTAGCCCCAAACTAAGCAAAGCTTGTACTATGGCGACTAGATAACGGATAAACATACTTAAATACTTTTATAAACATCCATGACTTAGGTACAAATGCTCGTGCTCATCACACATACATTTGCCCCTTGCGGGATTCGAACCCGCAACCGCTGGCTTTGTAGTCCGGAGCGCGAACCACTACACCAGACGGTCGTCTTTGATACGGTATATTTGATATGATATCATCATAGTATCAGAATGTATAGTTTTTTAGCCAATCATTAATTAGCAGATCATTTTATAAAACAGTTATCTACATGTTGTTAAATTATCGGTAGAATATAACGATTTGATAGACGGCTTTCTTATTAAAATACAGCCACTCTGACCATTTTTTGCACTTCTACTATGAAAAAATATTCAATCAGTGAACCTACCGTGTCGAAATGCAATGTGTGCGCGTCGAGTGATTTTGGCTCGACACAACATAGTGGGAACACGACACGTGACCGGTCATATGATAAATATCAATTGAATGTGAGCCGCATTATTACTTTGTCTGGCTACCAATCTTTATGTAGGCAATTTAATTGACTTGTGGCATTTCATCAACCACCTGCCGCTAAGATTTTGTAGACAAATCTAAATAGGCATCCCATTATTTCAAATTACTGGTGGTGCTTGTAGCTTTAATTAACATAGTGATGCCTAGTCAAAAGCATTAGGCGGCTTAATTACAATTTACATCTGACATTAAGGGCCAATTTCACTATCGTCAGTAAAAAATTACCGTACGATTAAAGTATAATACGCCTAAATAAAAAATGACATCGTCTATTTTCCTAACATTTATACTGAAAGATAATTTAAAATCAATCGCATTATATTAAAAATCGTCATGATTAGTGTCAATATCAAATCATAGTTTATTTTTCAATTTAACGTCAACTAAGAGAAAATCGTTCATAATTGGCTCACGTTTTTTAACCAACTTCAAAAAAAGAGGTTCTAGTTGACCCGTATGTTTTTATTTAGAGCGTATTAGTTTTCGTGTATCGCTTTATTAGACTTACTTATAGTACTTACTTATAGTATTTATTAAAGTAATACCATTGACTTATATATTAAATCAATGAGTAATACATAAACGTATCGAATCTTAGTGCAAATTTGAGTTTATCTGTTACTATGCTCGAAATTGACTTGAGTAATAGACTGTCAACATTTAACAACATAATTTAAAAATATTTAAAAAAAAATACATTCAGGTGGTTCGTCATTGCATAAATCAATGTCAGTCTGACGGATCAAACGGGGCCTTGGTTTCGTCAAATTAACTCCGCTCGATCTTAAACCTGGCATTTTTCCATGTGACCGGCGCAGGCGACGCTATGTCTGATGATTCTAAGATGTCGGAATCTATTTTATTGCATTTCAGTTTAAAAATAAACGCCATTATTCACAAAAAAGTATGTGACGAGACAATATTTTATACGACCGCCTCAAGAAAAAGTGTTATGTTATTTTGAAGTTTTAAGAGGCACTGGCTTGATCATGCTTTGCGAAGTGAGGTCAGGCCACACTTGCAGGTCCACGGAAGACAGAAAGACGTATATTCTGTGTGCAAGTTAATCTGACTTATAAGTTAAACCGATTCGCTAATTCTCAGAAACGATGATTCTTGTATCTTGCAGTTTCCTGACTTGAGAAAGGTGAGGTGATTTCCAGGTCCACCATGGCAGATCATAATTAAAGGGAAACATCAAACGATCATCTATCTCTTTCAGATCGAAACCAACTGTAAAAATATGATAGATATAGCCGCCATTTTGAATCGCCGTCACACATTCAGATCGTTGTTTTAATTTAAAAAAACAAAATGGCGGCTATATCTATGCCGGCAGTGTCGATATTTCGCTATATCATATCATATCATATCGTGTTTTGGTAGACATGCTAGAGGGGCTGCCAAAGAATGCGCTGTAAGAAAAGGAACGCATCATGAAGATTTTGCGGCTTTTTATCAATTTATTTTCAACCGACTTCAAAAAAGGAGGATGTTCTCAATTCGACTGTATGTTTTTTTTTTTTGTATGTATGTTACGCGGTTACTCCGCCAATTATGAATCGATTTTAATGATTCTTTTTTTGTTTGGTAGATCATACTTCAGAGGTGGTCCCATATAAATTTCATCGAAATTGATTGAGAACTTTTTTGAGAAAATCAACAAATATATACCCAGATAATATTTTGGTTGTGGTTCTTGTTACCTATCTTCGACAAATATGAGCCGATTTTGATGATTTTTGTTTTATTGAATAGCTTATACTTCAAAGATGCTATGATTAAAGTTTGCAAAATAAAAATCACCCCTAAGGGTAGGAAAATAGGGGATGAAATCGGTGTTCAGCAGTTAGATTAGGATTTATCACTAAAAATAGATGAAATAAGTAAATTTTATTTTAAAAAATAAAACCGACTTCAAAACACTACAATGCTAAAAATAATCCTAACACTTAAGTACCTAATCAGTTACTTTTGGAGTCGGTGCCAGCTGATTAGAGATTCAATGTTTTTGTTTGCACCGACTCCAAAATTAACTGATTAGGTACTTAAGTGTTAGGATTATTTTTAGCATTTTAGTGTTTTGAAGTCGGTTTTATTTTTTTAAATAAAATTTACTTATTAGTTACTCCATTTATTTTAGGAATCATATTCATTAAAATGTATGTGTTAGTAAAGTAATTAAAATTAGATATGTTATTTTTGAAGCTTTGTATATCCCCTTAGCCGAGCAAAACGACACAGATACGAAATAAATTTTATTGTTAACTAGCTGTTGCCGGCGACTTCGCTCGCGTGGTCCTTAGTTTATTCATAAACGATTTTCTGTGCAACTTTTTGTTTTGTAAATGCCTCTTATTTATAAAGTATTGGAAAACTTTAAAAAAATATGGATGAAATCGGTAAAGTCGTTCTCAAGTTATGGCGTGACCAAAAGAAATAGGGATTAATTTTTATAAACATACAGGGTTATTTGTAAAACATCAACAACCCCCTAGGAGCTAATTCTGGTGCACAAATACAACAACTTTTTGTATGGGACCAACATCGAAATCGCAAAAAAAAAATCCGTTTCATACAAACTGGTGTCAGCTGGTCGGCGGCTTTGTATGGGGAAGTGTTTTTTTGCGATTTCGATGTTGGTCCCATACAAAAAGTTGTTGTGTTTGAACACCGAATCAGCCCCTATGAGGTTGTTAATGTATTAAAAATAACTCTGTATAGATAGGGATCCCTGACCGTTAAGGGTAGTGCCCTTCTAGTAGTGTCAGGCGGTATTTCTCCTCCAGAGCAACGATAAACCACACCTGCCTGACTTAGGATGGTCCGGCTTGCTCGTCGGCATGGTATTACCACAACTAAGGCTCTCTTCTTCTGCAGTCCACCAAAGGTCAGGATCAGAACAGTATGCGCTCGGCTCGTAAACTCCAACTCTCTTTCCCTTCTCACTCTTCACAGTTCTATTCACAATCCTTCACTGTTCAGTCTGTCCGCCTATGGAATTCTTTACCCTTATCCGTTAGGCAGTCCGAGTCCCTTCCCATTTTCAAGGCTAGGGTCAAAGCTTTTTTCCTATCGCGTTATTGTTGTATACATGTTCCGGTTCGCGTAGATAGTTGTATTTTATTTATGTATGTTTATGAACGTATATTATATATTTATCTACTATTATTGTTTTGCTATTTTTGTTTATTATAAGTAAGTATTTATTTATTTTTGATTATTTGACTTACGCACTCTTTTGCTCTAACACTACGTTACCCCACTGTATTACAACTTAATTTCCTCTGCCCAAAGGTTGTCTGGAAGAGATCGCTTTTGGCGATAAGGCCGCCTGATTTTACATAACTGTGTCTTGTGTGTTAATGTTTTTGTGCAATAAAGCTATCTATCTATCTCAAACTCTTGAGGCTTTTAGAAGCTTTGTAGTGTAGTACGCCCCCAGCTCGATGGACCAA
Organism: Anania hortulata; assembly: GCA_963576865.1. NCBI lineage: Eukaryota > Metazoa > Arthropoda > Insecta > Lepidoptera > Crambidae > Anania > Anania hortulata. The sequence goes on along the minus strand of OY756405.1, from coordinate 6,143,951 downwards.
CGACCTTAGGAAAATGGCTGGCAGTGGCTGGATGAAAAATGCGGGAGATTGTGCTCTGTGGCGCTCTTTGCTTACGTCCAGTAGTGTATATGTGTACAATAGAATGACATGATGACTGTAAGCACACATTCGAATATCATGCGGAAGTTTTCAGTACTCAAAATAGTTAGTTCGACGATAGAAATTCACTATGAAATATTCGTACTAGATATTTATTTTTTAGCAGTTTAAAAGCTAAGCTTACGTCAACAAAGTAATTGATCTTCCTAGAATCGATAAAGTAAGATATAAAAATAAAAACTACTTTGTTAGAATTCGTTATTAGGTTTAAAAATAGTTTGAGAAAACTAAAACTATTGTGGCAATGGGCTAGTTTCCCGGGTCAAAAAATGATTATTCTTTTTAGTCCGTCAGTTATTAGTCCGTCAGTTAGATTATCAAAAAACATTGGACCCATTTTGTCTTTTGTCAATCAAACAAAAAATGACGAAAATAAAGCGCATCAAAGTGAGCACGTGACGTCACGTCTTCCTAGAAATTGTCGCAAGGCGTGACGTTACACGGAACTTTAACGGGCTATATCTTCATTATTTTTTGTTTGATTTAGAAAACAAAAAATACGTGTGCAATATTTTCTGTTAGTCCAACTGACGGACTAATTAGATTTTTTTAGGAAACTAGCCCATTCGGTTGTACTACTGTACTGAACTACAAGTCATTACAAGGCTATGTTATTTTTAAACACCAAGAGAACTAGCCACCAAATGAGAGAGAAAAAACTAGACATTCTAGAAAAACTCTCTGAGTTTATTATCATTACCATACAAACATCCGAACTCCCAATATGAACATGACTTAGTGAGAGATCTACATTGCAAAGTAGTATGTTTTTGAATAGGTACTTACGTAAGTAGACAATTGAAACATTCCAAAAATAAACCAAACGAATTAATTAGTTACTTGGCAGTTGTAAAAAACGAAGAAGGCTTGAATGTTTTAGGCATTTTATGAATCCATGAGAGACAAGACGTGGTAAGTTCTAATTGGAATGATATCGTACAAAACCTTACTTTGTATCATTTTCATGAGTTATTTTCAATTAGTAAGTCCTTAATCTAATCTTTGTTACCTAGAACTGGGAGTTATAGTAAAAAAGTTGATTCTAACAAATACGTCATCCAAAATTTTCTGTTCCGTTGTTTTGTTTGTTGCCCAGTACTCCCACTTTTTATAGTTACAAACTAACATGTATACTGTATATCTGCACTAGTATTTGCTCGCGATTTCATCTGCGTTGACCTTACCCGGATAAAAGGTATCCTATGTGTTAACCCAGTCCATGTCATGTCATGTCCCAGTCCATATTTCATCAAAATCAATTCAGAAGTTTTTCCTTGAAAGAGAAACAAACATCCATCCATACAAACAATCGCGTTTATAATTTAATAAGGAAGTTTAGTAAGGATTGTAGTACCGGTTTTAGCGGAAGACAAGCAGAAGGATAATCCTTTAACCCCTGACCTAATTCAACAACGACGTTACATACTATCTTAGGTACTTCTTGCTTACATAAAGCCGTAAAATATACCTATTTAATGTATTCTAAAATGATCTAATCCAACGCATTTATAGACCACTTGAGTCGAAAATAACCGCGATCGAATGTTTCAAGAGACTGCGCGGCGGCGACCATATCGAATCGAACCAGATATGTAGCTGACGCAGAACCTCTGAGTGCACAGATGTAAGCTTCTTGTTCATACCAACAATTAGTTCTCTTTAATAATAAAACACATTTTCCTATTTCAGGCGACGAGAGTACCAGCTCAAAGTGTTAGACTTAATAATAATGATAGTAAAGGCAAAATAAAAATAGCTAGGAAGAACTATAAAACCGGCGAAGTGTGAGACGGACTTGCACATTAAGTTTTTTGTACCTCCGTATCATATAAATACTATGTTATATATAATTATATAATTTAGTAAGAGTATGCGTTATTCTAAAACCTTTCAGCCCCATCAGCCTTCAGTTCGTCTACATGTCCCGCCTACTGCCATTCTATTTTTACTTTTTCCTCACGGAAACCTAAAAAGGATGTGATCCTAACTTCATTGTTTGTCTGGCTATCAAGACACTTTTTTCCTTTTCAGGCGCGGAACCCTAAAAACATCTTTCACTGATGTTCATGAATCAGATACAAAATAATAATCGTTCCAAGAAACTGAGTTACTGAGTCATAAAATGTGGTGTAAAAAAATTCAACTGCTACTGCTACTGCTAAACATAATCTTCGCTATAACAAGAATTTATATAAAAACTAATGAACTAAAAATATTCATGATGCCTGACGATTAAGACGGCGCCAATACAAAGTCTCGTCGTGCAGTGAAAATGTGTTGCATAAGAACAATAGATTTCGTGGATACTTTGTATTTTTCCACAATCTAAATTCAATTTTGATGACTCGATAGGTCTGGTGGCGCGGTGTTTCGCCTTGAAGGCAAAGGTCCGGGTTCGATCGATGCCTAGTTGGGTTCAATTAAGAAAACGGCCATTCTTCTAAAAAAAATGGTGTATTGACAACCGTCGTGTTTGGTTCGCCAGTTGCGGGTTCGATTCCCGCAAGGGGCAATTGTTTGTGTGATGAACACGAGCCATTTAGCATTTTGTAATTATTTAATAAGTATTTAAAATATGTTTATTCGTTATCTAATCGTCATAGTATGTTTATGGCTAGAAATTTGGTGTGATTTTTAAAGAATGTATTTTTCATTTGGTACCCAAAAATACCGAATCTAAAATTTGTATCAAAAGGTCAAAATACTAGTATCTAGCTAGTAGAATTTTATGACTATCACCTTGTTATATTATCTAGATAGATAAGTTTGATCCTACTCGTTATGAACGTTAAAGAAATGTCAGCGGCTTCGTTGACCTTTAAGCGTCTGGTGTTATTTAAAAACAAACACCAGCATTATCTATGCTTTTTTACATAACAAGTGTTCTTTAACTTAAATGTATTCTTGCAAACAAATGTTGTTCTTATTCTTATTTTTAAAGCCACGCCAGTCAGAGGACAAACAGCACATACGGGGTGACGTGTAATTCGCCTTTGCTCCTTTAAGGGAAAATTTGTTGGAAATAATCCCCTCTATATTTAGAGCAGATTATTTACAACTAATTTTATCCCTTGGCAGACTCTGGCTTTCAACAGACATCATGGGGGATTTGGGGAAACCTTTGCCCAGGACGCCATTGGGTAAAAAAAAACCTACCATACCCTATTCCAAACTTAACCGTTGATGAGCTGTATTTTGTTTCCCAAAATAGTATTAAATTATTTATGCTACTTAAGGCGCAGGGTAAGGAGAATACTCGTAAAAGAGGTGTTATTGGACAAGTTTTCTGGCGAAAATACTGGATATAGGAAGTGGAAAGTAATATATCATGTAACTATATGTTGAGGTTTTTCCTGTTGTATCTAAATACTAGTTATTAAGGTACCGCCAATATCGCGAGCTTGTACACATTTATATTTTAAACGACGTTTTTGTTTAGTCAAAGTTGGTTTGGTTGGTTGGTAATTATTTATAACATTCGTGCTCTTAGGATGAAGTTTTTGTTTTTTTCAAATAGTCAACAAATTAAGAATTAAAAGGGTTTTTAATGGGTTTTACTCTTAGCGCCTACTTTTCCATGAGGTTTTGCTCGGGAGATTTTGCTCGCAATGATAATCTATTTGCACAGGAGCGCAACGGATGGATGTTTAGTCTGCGAGAAGCATTTGTATTATCTTAGGCACGTAATAGAAGTAGCATTAGTCGACGCTAAATGCTCAAGGTCACTTACCTTGCCCGTCGCCTTAAATAAAATTTTAAGTCAAAACAGTAAATCTATTTCTACTTTTTGACTAATTTTAGAAAAATATGTTATCTAGTCATTAATTGTGGTCCATTAAATAATAATATTCTTTAAACTTGTAGTAGAATTTTTTATATCTCGATAACGGTAATTTTGGGATAGGTAGAAATTAGTTAGAAATAGTCTCCTCTTCAAGGTGTTAATGAAATAACCTTGGGGGTGATTCTACTGCTCAGATATAGCTACTTTTTTAAGGAGCCAACATTGGAATCGCCAAAAAAACACACTTACCACTGATGTATATTATTCTTTGTATGGAAACGATTTTTTTTGAGAATTCGATATTAGTCCAATAGAAAAAGTTGTTCTATTTGAGCACCAGAATCACTATACAGGGTTATATTTCAAGGTAGTGTAGTAAAAATAAGGATAGAACAATATAAAAATACTAATTTATCGTAATTAATTTCAGTCGTCGTATTACTGGAGTAAATAATACTTATAAATTTCCGAAAAAAAAAAAAGAAAACGCGAGATGCGCCGTCATTCATTCATCAGGGATTACAGGCGTACGCCGACGCCGCTCCAACAAGCTCATGCAGTGCTCATACGGTGCAATTTAATCGAGTAATCGTAATTTTTCTACGTATTCTATTTTCAAAATTCAGAATGGAAGAATTAAAAATGAAAAAAAAAAAGGTTGTTTTTTACGTAGATCGATTTAGTCACTGATTCTGAGTGGTCCCTGAAACATCGGCAATAGCGTGAAATGTAACCCTGTATGTTATAATCCCTCACAAAATTCAATTTAATTAAATATGACAAACAACATTCATTATTATTTGTATTTCTATTGTTAAATTTTATAAAAATCATTACCATTTTAAATACACATTAAAACTACGAATGGCGTCATTCTCTCCATCCTAACCTTATTGTTGTGCCCAACAGGGTATATAATGATCTGTTTAATGTACCTCTTATAATACCTCCTATATGTAACATTATAGAACGCAATAAATATATTGAATTGAACTGAATTGAGCCCCTAAGAAGTTTTGCGTTATTTCGTTAGCACCCTATTTATTCTGTTAACGGTAAAGCCAGTTCGAAGTACCAGTCACCTTGTATAAATATTTTTACCAATTTCTAAATAGGTAACTTTATTTCTAGCATTGAGTATTGAGTAAATTAAACAACAAACGTATATTGCATTACATAATTATATATGTGATGTCACATATTTACAGGACTCGACTTATTTTCGTAAGATCTTATCTCTCAAACTGCTTTGCTTCGTAAACATGTTCCACTTTCAGCTAAGTGTTGAAAAATCCAACAAACATACGAACACTTTTCACTCGGCAACGAGATAACTTTGGCAGACATTTTGTAAACATTCGACTTTATTTATCAAATTGTAAACATCACTTTTTAATAAAAATAAGAGTCTTTTTGTTTGTCTCTCATGCTTTTCTCTTCACTTTGTTTCTGTCAAACTCGGGTCTGGTACCACATGCAACATCGGCGTCTCTAACCACCAATTTTAGGTAGGGACAAGAATAATTTATACCTATGATAGCTACAATTATAATTACGCGCACTTATATTTATATATTAAAATCACATTCATGTATTGCGTCATAAGTGTATATTTATGTATAGACAACAGCAGGTCAACCTACCACAAAACGTCTAATTTTCTCAATTGATATTGATCTCTATGTGTCGGATTTAAAGTTGAAAATCAATTCAATGATCTTTAACTTTTTGAATAGGTTGACCTGCCCTTGTCTGTACATAGAGTGAGATCATCTTATGGATCTAGTAAGGTGAAGCATGTAAGTTTAAAATGCTGTCAAAGTTGCTAAGCTTTTGTTGGAGTCAGTTAGAACCACACGGCTGAAGATCAGTGCTGTTAGCCTCTGCCCTGGTGTGAGCTTCTTTAACCGCGCCCACGCATGACCCAAAACATAGAAAATATAGTCTGGTCTAGTCATTTCTACGCCCCTCCAGGATCTGCGCCCTGTGCCTGGGCACCGCCTTAGTCAAGGCACTGCAGTGAAGAAAAATAACTTTTCTTTCGTAATCGTTAATGTTTTACATAAAACTGTGTTTACATAACTAAGACAACGATTGTAATGAAAAATTGAAACTATGTGATTTTGGAGAAGAAAATACGTTTTTTTGTGTTTCAAATCACGCTTGAACGAAGTCGCGAGCAACAGGAAGTATAATTATAAATAGGCGCCAAAATATTCTGTACGGAATTATGTCACATGATGCAACGTTTCACAGAAGTGGGGAGAATTGTGTTTCTGGGTCATGTTTAACAAGTTTTTCTCACAGATTGAGGAAAATGTCGTGACGAAATCCGCATACCTGGAGTGTGGATTGTAAATATGCCACCGGGAACATTGGTATCGTTTCATGTCATGTCATCATGTCGTCTGATATAACTGACCTCGTTTTGTAACTTTGTGTGCATATGCAGTCTGCCGGTTGATGCGACTGCGCGATGCGATTAATACAGAGATAGGTACACATTGACAGATAGCACGTAGAACTGGGGCAGAATGGTTCAAGAATGGAGACCACATACCAGCAAGCGCAGTGTAGGACGTAGCCACAAGGTACGTAGGGCAGACGACCTGGTAAAGGTTGCAGGAAGTCGTTGGATGCAGGCCGCTTCCTACCGCCGAATCTGGAAGTTACTGAGGGAGGCCTACGATCAACAGTGGACATAAAAGAAATACAAGTACACAATTAATTTTGTAACTACTCTGAATAATCACTAAATAAACAGCGGGCGTTGAATGAGCGAGTACACCCCCATTTACGACAGCGACATACTTATAATTCTCTACCGAAAAATGACTACAATATCCTCTAACGGTATTAAAATTATGCCAATGGATGATTTACGTCCAAAGTAGTTTGAAGCGATCTTATCATAACATATTCCGTCACATATGGTTTATGCAAGTGGCCCCATTCTAATCGAAATGAAAGACTTTTCACATTAAAAAACCGGACAAGTGCGAGTCGATTTGAAGGTACAGAATCGAGTCTCGCAGTTTAATTACAAATGTATAATTTTCCGATTTTCCCCTGTACATATAGTACTCTTAAGTAAAGTAAGTACCTGGTTAAGGTTGCAGGAAGCTACTGCATGCGGGCCGCTTCCAACCGGCCAATCTGGAAGTCACTGGGGGAGGCCTATGTTCAGCAGTGGACGCCCTATGGCTGAAATGATGATGATGATGATGATGTAGTAAGTACATGACGGTATTCCTTACCCATAGATCAGTCAACGGAAAGTACACTATACATTTTGATTCCTTTGAGTGTGTCGAAATGTTTTTTTTTTCGTTAACTTAGAAGTTTGATTTTTTCACAGCTTCAAAGGATTGTTGACCTGAGTATATGGTTTATTTCAACTCGATACCTCTACTTGTTCAAGAGCTAAAGGGGCTTGACAGACATACCAACAGACAAACAGACGGACAACAAAGTGATCCTATAAGGGTTCCGATTTTTCCTTATGAGGTATGAGAACCTAAAAATAAACGACATGGCGCATGCTCATTGCCACTTCAGCTTTGCAATTCGGAGAGCTATGTCGGTTGGAATCTTATCTCGTAAAGTAAGGAACTAGTTAATCAAGCTTTGAGTTTATTTAAGAGTTCAAACAGTAAGATCACGTCTCAGTGCCGTAAGTCACCATGGCAACACCACTGTTCGAAGACTAGTAGCCAGGCTCTTGGGGATATTGGATCATCATTCAGCCATAGAACGTCCACTGCTGAATAAAGGCGTCCCCCAATGACTTATCATCGGGGGCGATTGCCAATACTCGCCACGTTTGGCAGGCGGGATAGCGAGCGCAGTTTTTTTTAAGATTTTGCACGAAGACGCTGCTGCCCGTCTCGTACTATAGGAATTAGTAGCCTCTTACGACATGCCTCTTGTCGTAAGAGGATACTAATTCCTATAGTACGAGCGGTGGTGCGGTGGGGAAGTGTATTCTTTATGGCCGTCCCCACACGGCCGGGTAAGGTCAACGCAGACGAAGTCAGCCCAGCCGATTTGAATTTGTCGTGCCACCTCTTTGTCGAAGTTGGATCTACCTAGACGGATCTACTTATGTATTAGTTCAGTTATACACTTTAAAAGCGCGTTAAATATTTCTCCGCCTAATAGGATTTCAATTCGGAGACTTAAGAATAAAGTGGCACATCACGGTTGCTAAACAATTGCCTAAACTAAAATCATGCGCGTCCCATCAACTAGTTAAATCATATTCTAATGATTAACTCCCGGCGCATGATCAGACTGTATGTACATATTTATTGAGCGGCCCACGCAGCGACGACATGGTTCAAACAATAAATTTTACTTGCGGTGATGTAAGTTCATTGTAGTCAACAAATGAAGGCCAGATCATCTGATGCAACGGTGGTAGATCATTAATTTTATTGCACTTTTTCTATGTCAATACGCCATGTTTTATATAGGTTATAAGTATTAATTTAAAATAGAACTGAATTGAAGAACATTATTTTTTAAAACCATGCATACTATTAACAATTAATTTACAAAAAATAAAAGAACGGATAATTACAATGTTATTTCGATACATGATACTGAGGAGGACTACCTACTTAGCATAATTATAATCGGAGCATCTCAGCCATGTTACGATGCTGGTATTCCGTTGGTGGTGACCAAGTTCTTTTAGCTATATTTAGCGAACATTTTAATTATGTGAGAAATACTATTATGTACACAGTTATTATTGTAATTAGGTACCTATATAACATCATTTGTGTGTGAGTGGTGGTAAGGAAAATAAATTAATATCTAATCTATTTATTTTTATAACATAAATTTACATTATTTGGCAACAAAAGATCATCGGAATTTAAGAACTAAGATTAAAAGTATTAAAACATCTTTATTTTGTGTCAAATCGAGTTTCATAAGGACGGAGAGACGAAGATGGATAATATGTAATACTTAATGTAAATAATATTTCATAAAATGGTTCTTTTAATTAATTATTTAATTGAAATGTCATTATTTGTAATCCTAATATTGTTAGAATATCCCTATTTTTAAATAAATAATAAATGCCATTTATTGTACAGTACTTATGTAAGTAAAAATAAATACGACATACCGAATAACCTATAAATTATACAACATTAAAACGAGTTACATTTGTGCAGGAATTTTTCGATAAGATATCACTGTTTCTATGGAAAATTACATGGTTCTGGTTAGTATTGCACTGTTTGAAATGTACATATTCCAAGGGTATGTACCTCTAACTCCAAGTTTTATTTATTTTTATAGTAAACTAAAGTAGGTAGATGCCAATATACCTATACAGGGTTACATTGCAAAGGGGTGCCCAATTTAAAAAATAAGATCTAGGGAACAATATAAAGAAGCATTTTAATCGTTACTAGTTTTAATAATTATACGAAAAAAATATACTTAAAGATATCCGAAAATAAAGTCAATAGAGCGATTACGAAAGCCGCGCGGTCATTCATCAGAGGCGTAGGTACGGCGAGCCTACAAGGACCTTACGCGGTGCACATACAGTGCAATTTTTTGATGAATGAGTTAAATTATCCACGCGTACGATTTTTAACAGCGAATAGGAATAACTAAATGTGACAAAAAAAATTTGTTCTTTACATAGTTCGATTAAGTTACTGATTCTGAGCCACTCCTAAAGATTTGGCACCCCTTTGCAATGTAACCCTGTATACGTACCACTAGGGCACAAGCCTCACCTCAAATACGAGAGAGAGAGAGTTTATGGGCCATACTTCACCACGCAATCTCAGTACGGATTGGTGAATGGGTGTTGTAAGACAATTGACTAAACCTTACTGTCAAATATAATCAAGCCGCATTAAGGCCTCAGACTTGGATTTACGATTAATAGCATGCAATTTTAGCCGGACCAACTTTTAACGTGCCTTCAAAAGCACGGAGATGCGTGTGATAAATGTTACTAAATATGGTCTGAATGGTCACCCATCACTCACAATCGCGGCGTGGGTTGCTTAATTTCGGAAATCACGGCCGAAGCGCTGCGTGGAGCCATAACCTTATTTTTATAGGCATTGCTTTTATTATTATTTTTACGCCAGGTATTCACGTAAGAAGTGATTTTTCATTACTTATACTTGGAAAGTACCAAGGTATGAAATTGCCTGAGTAGCGGGTTGAAAGTAATAGGTACTTTTCAGCCCAAGGGAGAATCGTTTTCAACTGACTGCTGTCCAATTATTTAAAAAAAAACTAGTTCTATTTTTACATTTTAAATTAACCTTTTTCCAACTTTCTATACAGCCATTCAATAAAAACGCGTATAAAATTGAAATAACGTAAAGTTAAGTATCAATTAAAAAATATATTTTTAAATGAACTTTTTATAAGTACTTTCAACTATTTCTTTAAAATTACATAAATTTGGAAAAATATTTACCAATTTTTTAATGATGAAAATGAAAAGTAATGGCTAAATAGTTGGCTGGACACAGTAAATAAAATAGACGGGAAAGCAGCAATTTGACCTTTATTTGTTTTTTCGAGTTGTAGAACCTATTGATTACATAATCTTTGGAAGAGTTTTGTTAAAATACTCATTTTTTTCTTTAGCTAATTCACGTTTTTATTATATTCGTAATGAAAGTCACAGTGTTTACCTCGGGTCAAAAACTTATTTAGTCCCTCGAACTACGAGTATTGGCGCCCTCGCTACGCTGCGGGTAAAGTAACTAAATAAGTTACTTTTACCCCTTGGGTAACAATGTAATATTAACACCTTCTTAATTCATAAACCATAATTTAATTATATACCATTTCACTTTGTAAAAACATTTGTTTATTTATATACTTGGTATATCCCATAAGATAAAAGGTATATTTTCCCGCACACTACGAACAAAATAAGTTGATACTTACTGGTTAATTATAATATTTATAACACAACTATTATGCGAACTGAGCCAATCGTATCGTGTTATCCTTTGCGGGTTTCCCAGGGAAAAATATCTTGTTATGTCAACACAGTTAGTTACATAAATGCAGGTACCTACCTGCAATCTGATACAGCGGCAACGTTATTATTGTCCTTACTCCGTTGTTGTACGTATCCACTTTAATTATTCTGAAGACATAATTTAATTACAATTTATCATGCCTACCGCTTATCAAATTACAGGATTTTTAAAAGTGAAACGTAATAAAACTGTATCTGGACTAATTTGACTTCTTTTTCCTTTTTTAGAGGTTTTAATAATCCTCGAAATGCAATGTTTGTTATTATACGTGTGTTTGCGAGATAATAATGTTTATTTTAACGTTTGCAACTGACGTCAAAGAAAAGCCTCTCTACAGCGGCAGATTAAAATTAGATCCCTTTTGTGTGCACAGACGTTTACTATTTCCATTTTTACTTTATTTGTATTTATTTCGCAAATAGAAATCAAATGATAACAAGTTATAAATAGAAAGTGGAGAAAATGCATCAACGTAACATGATAACATGCAATGAGAGTTCCAAGATTTATCAATCCTACAAATATTATCCTACTAATGTCCTACTCACATTATAAATGCGAAAGTTTGTGAGGATTTATGGATCTCTTTGTTACTTTTTCACACAAAAACTACTGAATGGATGAATTTGGCATACTGATAGACCATTAACACAGAATACTTTTTATCCGGGTAAGATGCAACGCAGACGAAGTCGCGGGCAAAAGATAGTACAAAATAATGATTGAGGCAAAGTAAGACACATAAAGTATGCGAAGTAAAAATATTATTTATTTTGCAATATCTATGTTTATAAATAAATATCGAATTGTTTTTGTTATGCGTATTTATCAGACAATTGTATCGGAGCATTCAATAAATAGACGACAAGGTAAATGGCAGATTGTTTATACACAAGTGTACAATTCAACAATAATGTGTATCATTGTAAATATTACAACAAAACATGTAGTAATGATAAGTTTTTGTTTTTAAATTGCTTGTTTTAAACCTTGTTAGTATAAGTTTAAATCGAATATTACGCCACGACAAAAAAAAACAGTACTTAACTTAATCGTCCATCATCATCAGTCTAGAACGCCACATCGAGCGGCTCTGGGCCGTTTGCATCTACGGCTTCCCGCAACTTTGACTAGGTCGTCAGTCCACCGGGTAGGAGGCCTCACGCTACGTCTTCCAGTTGGTGGTCGCCATTCGAGAACCTTTTTCTCCCAACGTACTATTAAAGTATGTAACAAGCTGAACAATTAACATGTAACATTTTTATTACAGAACCAAGAAGAACACCTACTTGACGATGTTTTGATTATCAGAGAGATATGATCTATTTCACTCTATCAACCGGTTGACTCCACAAAATACGGAATGGTTCTTTTATAGTGTTAGGCATTTTAATTTCCGGCCTAGGCCAACTTTTGAAAATTCATGCAGTTCGATTTATTGTCCAAAAAAATGACTATGTCTCTTTTAGCGGGCAATTAGCTGTTTTCAATAAACAGGATGTCCTGTGACTCGAGGATAACATATTATATATATCTCATACTGAACAACTTTTGCTCTATATCTTTTAAAAATACAAGGTCTGCTATTTATCTATCCTTAACTGGCCAGTCTCAGAACAATACTAAAAAAGTAATTATAACATTTAAAAATGGAAATCTTTGTCTGAAGAATACAATTTGTTTTATGTAGCTGTCATTTGTTTATTCCTTTGTTTTAAATTTCGTGTCTTTATTACCATGTTTAAGTTTAGTAACAAGGTTATCAATGACTTATGGGACCCCCTTTTAAGGTTTAAGGTAAAATAGTGCGTTTCATGTTATCATCTGTGTAGGTATAGATGTTTAGTTAATAAAACCAGTTGAAATACCGTCAATAACATAAACTGCAATATTTTCCTTCAAACTTGAACCCTTGATAACAATACCTATGGGAATTCCTGTCCGAGTTTTAATTACATAATCTGTGTGACTCATTTAACAATATTTCTTATTAAAAACAAGACTGGGTGTTAAGGCTACGTAACAGGTAAATAGAAAAACCGTTATCAAAACATCGTGTCATAAATGTCATAATATCGACATTAGTAATTGTCACAATATTGAACTAGGTGACCTCATCTTGTTGTAATATACGAATCTAACAAAAAACATAGAAACAGTTGTTACAGCAAAACCGTATTGAATTTACGTTAGAACTGGTGTTCTACACCACTCACATCAGCAGAACCCCTTAAATTATGATTTTTAGTTTTTACAATATTTATTATTGGCATTATATTAATTTTTATAATTACGTATTACTTATTTACATAAATTCAATTTAATATTGTTAACCTAAATATATTTGGGCTGTTGATAGGTGGAGCCAAACACATTTATAGTTCTGACTGTCACAAGAACTTTTAGTATTCGTAATTCATATACCTACTTCTAAACTTTATCCTTTTACACAGCATTTACGTTATCATTTACAAGATAATAAACTAAATAGACGGATAAGTAATCTAGTACGTGTAGCTAATGATACTCACTCGGAAAACATATGAACTGTGTGTATAACACAGGTTTTTTGTTTAATTGTCGCCTAATTAATGACTCCCGAAAATCCAGATATTTCTCGAAATCACGGAGACTGATTTTTGTAGCGGTTCGTTGAAAGATACTATTATTTCAGTTGTCTGTACCGGTAAGGTGTAAATCACACGAAAGCATTGTGCAATACCTTTTTATGATGGATTGTCCAATATTTATTTATTTATCACTCAAGGCTTACTTTAAACGTAATTTTTAAACCAAAAGACCTGAAACCTCAAAGTATTATTGGCCTGAAAATGGTTCTTAATTCCCGATAGCTTCATAATTTTGTGCTGAAATTATTTTAGACTAGAAATTAGAGTTTTATTCGACTGAGCCTTCATACGACAAAGTATTATTATCAAATGGGTTATTAATACCCTAAAGTTCTGTTTGAGAACTTAGTACCTGGTGCCGTCAAAACAAACTCGTAAGACGCATCACTGCGTCTGCACTGCGTCTTTTTTTAAAGTTTGATGTACAAAACATGTGTTAGAATAAAAGGGTCTAACCATGAACTCTAAACAAACAACACATAAGCAGTGCAATTTTTCATCAACTATAAACATGAAAAACAAAACATGGTTGAATTGTGTGGTTATTCTTGAGTCCTGGTCAAAACTTACCTACAACGTAAACTTTGAAAACTCAGCAAGAATCCGCGAAAACGCAACCTGTGAGAGACATCGGAGATCTCAGCTACGAGTTGTCAAGTCGTCTCAGTGTGGTTATAACCTAGGTCTCTGTTTGCTGAAGACCGGTGCCAAGCGCTGTCAAAATACGGCGTGATCTTAGGCAGGACCTTGGCCTCGTCTGCAGGTAGATTGTTTGACAACACCAAATCGGCATTGTTTACTAAAGCCGAAGATAGATGTTTTGTTTACTGTGCCAAGATTAGATTTTGTCCGTATTTTAGGAAAAGGTTTATTATACGAAAATAATTACTCTACATTCAGAAGGTGAGGTAATAAAGTAAAGTAAAATACACTTAACACGACTACACTGTATTCGTCCTACTGTAGGGCATAGGCCTAACCGAAACTATGAGGTGGTTTGGGCCATACTCTATCACGCGGGCCCAGTGCAGTGAAGGGGTGCTGTAAGGCAAGTGACTAACCTTACTGTCACAATAATTTGAGCAGAACGTCAGTGATGCATTTGCAAAACCGCACATTAACTGTTGGCAGCGTAGGACGTCCACCCACAAGATGGACAGACAACCTGGTAAAGGTTGCAGGAAGCCGCTGGATGCAGGCCTCTTTCAACAGGCGACTCTAGAAGTCTTTGGAGGAGGCATATGTTCAACAGTGGACGTCCTATAGCTGAAATGATGATGATGATACTAACTGTTGGTAGTTGTCTTATTTTTTTTCAACGAGATGCCATACAATTTTCCGTGTGCAGTCCTGACGTCCAGCTAAAATCGTCTCATTTGAAAGTGCCATAGAGCTGACTTAACGACTAATCAAGTAAAATTAGCGGCCAACTTTTGATGTGTTTCAGAAGTACGGAAATGTTTGTAATAAATGTCACTAAATATGCTTGGCAATTTTTATTTATCTATTTACGGTCAGCGATATAACAATTACGATATAAGTTATTCAATGAATATAAGTGGCAATGGGCAGGCCTGAACGCTTGCAGAGCTGATTACCCGTTGGGTAAGAAAAGTTCTCGAGTGGCGACCACGAACGGGAAGATGCAGCGTGGGCGGCGTCCCACCCGGTGGAATGAGGACCTAGTCAAGGTAGCGGGAAGCTGCTGGATGCAAACGGCCTAGAAGAAAACCAATCATGAAAATGTTTAAATTCAGTGTTTAGAACCAAAACACAGGTACATACTAACAAGATAAATGGCTTCTTCTGCTGGTTTGGATAATAAATTTACGAAATAGGCCTATTATGTATTCGAGTAAGGATATTTTCGTGTCTGAAACTCCTGCGCACGCCAACTGCGCAGCTTCGAGCCATTAGCGAAATGGCCAGAGTCGAACCAGAGATAATATTGTCTATTATTTATTAAAGACAGTTTGTTGATGCATAACATGTGTTATTAAACGAGTAGTTACTTACTATAGCGATGAGATATATTGGCTACATGTACTAAATATTGGAGGGGAGGCCTATGTTCAGCAGTGGACGTACTATGGCTGAAATGATAATACTAAATATTTGCATAAAATAAATCTTTAGGTGCAGAACGTTTTTTGATAAGATACACCCACTTAAGTAGAAAATATAACAAGATGTCTTGAACAAGAGCGAAGTCATTGGGCATATGAGCCCCGACTCTTAATTTATACAATAATGTAAATTAATGGTAATACCGCTTGTGATACACTTTAAACTTTTATTAAACGGTGCCCATGATGAACATGTTTTCGACATATTTCAAAATGCTTGTTTGATTGTTTGTCCTGAACCTATGAGTTTCTAAGCTAATACTCCCGATTGCGATGGTGAAACTGAGCCCGGCGTGCTCACAAGAACATCACAACAACAGAAACCTCGTTTCTTTTTCTTCGTATCCAAATAACTATTAGCATTCTTTTAATTTTAACAATATTTGGGGTCAAACTTTTTCATGGCGCATTGGCATTTTTAGGCAGCGTTTGGAAAACTACACAACGTTTTCTCGTCTAAAATCAATGCCAAAAGACGAAAGTCTACAACCAGTGTGTTACCTGGGGGGTAACCATAAACTCTTAAAACAATCTCAAATTACGCCCATCCGTCAATTTGGTACCATGAGGTCGTGAAAACAATCTTGTTTCATGGATTTTGACAACATACAATTTTGTTTATCATTCACTCAATTCAATACAAATGACGTTTATTTTGACACTAATGACAGTTACAAATTGATTTCTTATGTCAAAATTATTGGTATGGAAAGTGGTCATAGCAGACATTTCATTGATTTATTAATTTCTGAATGAATGCTGTAAAAACAGTAACAAAATCTAAGAAATAAATTAATTATATGTATAAATCTCTAATTTAAATAATGATACTTTGCTTGGCTGCTACAAAATTGTAAAAGCAATTATGCTGCTTCGAGATTTTGATTTGAGCTTGTTTTGAATTTGTACCATGAACTACATAATTAGGTTTTGTTTAGGGATGTAAAAGAACGAATGTTTTGGGTATTTTGTCTATTAATTGCATTGAGAAGAAAAGAGACGCAATATTTAAAACCACTGACAACAGATAACTTCGTCTCTTTCAATTTTTTATCCCCGAAGTCTATGGCCTAATGTCATTGCCATCCAGGGAAGGTATAAGTACTACGAACACCTACTTATAAATTCTTTGTTGCCATTAAAAGCATGAGACAGTTGTCCGAAACATGAAATTATGGAAAAGAGAACGGAATAATCTACTCTTTTATAAAAAAAATAAAGGCGAGAGGTAATGCAATTAAGCGGTGGCTATACGGCTTTTTAAAATTGAGATTGTTTGTCAATTGCTAGAAATTTTTACATGGCTCAAAACTGTTTCCAAACAATGAGCTATTTGAGCTATAAATTTTGACTAATGTTGAGGCTGTTTCGGAACCGATTGATGGGTTTGACTTAGGTCAGCTTCTAATAGTTTACTTGATCAATGCTAATAGTATGACAGTTGTCAAGGGAGTGAACGCGGAAATTTTAAAATCAAAAACTGATAAAAACCATGATAATATTTATTCGTTTTTATGGAATCCGCCAGCGCACCAAAGTTACCGACGTGGCAAAAAGGTGGCACGACTGAAAGGGCAATGGGCAGGCCACGTATGCCGTAGAGACGACGAAAGATGGAGCCACAAGGTCTTGCTCTGGAGACCCCGCACAAGAAAACGAAGTGTGGGCAGACCACCAGCAAGATGGTCGGACGATATTGCAAAGACGACAGGACCGGCCTGGACAAGAATCGCCGCACTAAGAGCTAGCTGGAGAGAGCTTCAGGAGGCATATGTCCAACAGTGGACAAAACATATGCTGAAGAGGAAGAAGAAGAAGATGATAAAATTACGTTGTCTAAATCGTAGTAATTGCACCTTGATTCAAATGTCTTGACATTAAAATTGTATTCTGCAAAATCAGGCACGCATTTCACGACTTTTGCGAGTGGTATCGTAGTGTTTAATTTCTCTAGAGAAAGTGATTATTATTTTATTATAATGAGATCCTAGAGCCTGGATAAGAACAGCAAAAACGAGCAAAAACGAGCTTTTTGTCTTAAAACTGATCTACATTCAATTTGGCACATAAAATACATTACGACCTAGTATACGACTTTTATTTTGAGAATATACAATAAGGTTCCCAAGGGAGAAGCTATCATGCCAACCTACTTATTTTTTGTTTCAAACCAATGAATACGGATATGCGAGCAATAGCTAAAAATTTTATTTTTACATGTATTGATACATTTTCATTACGTAATGAAGTGGCGCTTAATCCAAAACTGCTCAATTAGGGGCCTGCTGCAGAGTAAACTTACAAGTACGAAAGTGCGCCTGAAGTGCTCATCAAATCTTAAACCATAGATAACTGACCCCGGATTGTTCTTCTTACTGTTACTACTATAATATATTAATTCTACGTAGACAAAGTTGCAGGCAGTAGCTAATATAATATTTTAAAAATAGGTAAGCTAAAAAGTCACCATACCATCATCACCATCATGTCAGCCTGTTGCAGTCCACTGCTGGACGTAAGCCTCCCAAAGAGCATGATCTCCAGCCACTTCCAGCCTTCTTCCTAACCTAAGCTCATCGTTCCATCGAGCTGGGGGACGTCCAACACTACGTTTACCGTGGCGTGGTCTCCACTCAATTTAGTCCACCTTTCATCGGTTCTGCGACAGATGTGGCTGGCCCACTGCTACTTTATCTTACTACTTTACTTTACTTACTTGTACCTATAAAGTACGCTCTTTACATATTTGGTAAAATCTCATGTTAATTAAGTACATTTAGACATAAGGTAGTAAGTTAGTAACGTTATAAAGCCTACCAAGTGCAAGTCGGACTCGCATCCTGCATACTATCATACTATATTAAACACGAGATACACATTTTCTTGAATAATTTAGTAATTATATTTACTAAGTATTACTCTTAGTAATGGCAATAGTATGTATTGCCATTATTAAGATCAAATTCAAATTCAAACGTTCATTAGCCAAAATGCAGTTAAAAAAGGTAATATACAAATCAATTAAATAAAAAAAGAAAAGATCAAGTAAAAGTAAGCCGGCAGTAAAGAACACATCAACAGAAGGCGTGTCGTAAGAGGCGACTAATTCCTTTAGCACGAGACGGGCAGTAGCGTCTGCGTGTGAACTATTATAAAAAACTGCGTTCGCCATCCCGCCTGCCAAGCGTGGTTGTGGAGATGGTTGTGGGTACGGGCCATTATGAGCACGATCGAACGTGCGACGCGCCGTGCAACTTGTTAAAAAACCCACACATGTCCAAGGCAATAACATCTTTCCGGACGTATTTTCCTGCTGATCGTTGAGCTGGTGGACTACGCGTGCAGCGTTTTAGCTGGAGCTTGGTGGACTCGCCACTGCTGAAACATCTAGTCATCTAGTGAAATTAACTAGCATATTCAAAGCAGCAAACGCTCGAACAGCTTTGCTACGTGTTAAATAATGTGATGGGTCGATAGCTATAAAGAAAACGTCCCTTCGTCTTTTCTTGGTTCAGAGAGGACTATGTCGCACCCCGCTTCTTATACCTTTGGAAACTGACTGGAGCGGAGAATGTATTTAAGAGCATAGTAAGACAGACCCCTCTTTGAGTCGCAAATAAGTGAGTATCGCAAGACTATTTGAGTTTAAAACGATGAATTTAACTACTCATTTGAGTAGCTATCAATCGGGATTTTTTAACAACCTATTTAACTACCAGGTTCTTATTAAAAATAGATAGTAATAAAATAAAGCGTACATATTTATTTCACTATTTATTAGTGTCAATTGGCATTTTGCAATGATTTTATGAAACTACTATTAGTATAGGTACACTTGTATGATCTGTGCATCGAATTTTAATTTACACAGCTTACAGTTTCCTGCGTTCCTAATCATTGCCCAGCATAAGCTTTCTTCTCCTTTAGTACCAGGGGTTAGTTAAGACTTGAATGCTTTGATTGTATTTTTCTTGAAACTAATCTGCAATAAAACTATTACTATAAAAAATATTGTGAATCGACGTTGTTCGACGTACTCGTACATAATACAATTTGAATGATTGTTATGATGTTTCATTAAACCATTTCTTACAAACTGAAAATATTATTTCGTATTTCAGTAATTCATATTTCTAAAGTAA
The DNA here is from genome assembly GCA_963576865.1 of Anania hortulata. Classification (NCBI taxonomy): domain Eukaryota; kingdom Metazoa; phylum Arthropoda; class Insecta; order Lepidoptera; family Crambidae; genus Anania; species Anania hortulata. Next base: position 6,124,106 of record OY756405.1, on the reverse strand, counting down.
AATAAATTATTTATGAATGTTGACAACAAATAATGACTTTTACTTTTTTCTAATATGTACTGTCAAGACACCATTGCACTAAGTAGGTTGGTATCGGACAATGCATTGTTCCGAAACATTTATGAAAAACTTAGAGCTCAGTCGTAGCTCATTTAGTAAAGGTGATATCTACGATGAAATAATTTTCAGCGCTGCTGACATGCCTCCTAGTAGAAGCAAAATACATTTTCTTTAATACTTTGGCAAATTTTGTACGCCAGAATAGGTATTTATTGATTTCACTGACATTTTGTTAATTTAATTAAGACGATTCGGACCACTTGCAACGCATAGACTATTTTTACATACCATTCGGTCTTTCCCAGCCTTATACAAGATTGTTTTACGTAGATCATGGTACCAAATCACGTGACCTAACATATAATCTCATATCAAAGTGCAACCAAACAAAGAAGTGATGACATATGGAACTGAAACGTGGCCTCTTACTATGGGTGTCATAAGAAAGCTCAAGTGCACAGCGTGCTATGGAAAGGGCTGTGTTCGGTGTTTCATTGCGACATCGAATCAGAAATGAGCAGATCCATAAACGAACAAATCGCTGATATAACCTAACAGAAACTTTACCAGGGTCGTCTGTCCACCTTGTGGGTGGTCGTCCGACGGCCGACGCGGCACTTGCCGGTACGCGGCCTCCATTCTAGAACCTTTCTGCCCCATTGGCCGCCTGTTCTACGTGCTATGTGCGTAGTCGTGGAACTTGAATGCGGGTGATTCGAGAGGTACCCGAATAGGGGAGAATAGGGGTGCTTTATCTCTGAACTTACGGTTGACACTGTTTTTTCAGACTCGATGATATCAGCAGTGGCTAAGATATTGAAACAAAAATTACAATGGAGATCAATAGTACTATTACTATTGAATCCAATAGGTTCTCGTAATCCTCAGGACATCCGCCTATTGAATATGAGGTCATCCGTTGCTGCGCTTATAATAGAGTGACAGCCACTCCGAGCAATTAAAAGATTCTGCAAATCTGAGTCATGCTCGTGTACCGAGTGTTTCCTACCCCATTTTTTTTATACATTTCGGGATGCTTAGTTCGAGTCTGATTCATACTTAAGCGGATTTCGTAGACCTTAGTAATTTCCACTCAATACTCACTCAAGCAGACTCTAAGAAAAAGTTGAATATTGACAGAGAGACAATAAAGTGAATAGTGTTCCTAAGTTATTTTCAAAGAGTTTACCCACAGCCCAGTAAAACGATACACTACATAAATTTATTGTTGCAAACGAGCGCTTACTTGGGGTTTCTAGAGTTAGAGTATTGGAGTGATAGGGTTTTTTCTTGGCGAAACCCAGAAAACTAAACGAAAGAAACTAAGTCCAGCCCAGTCTAATATAGGCCATAACTCAGTCAAGACACACCCTTGCCGGTCTGGGTCAATGTCGGCTTCCTGTACGCCGAAAATAGCGATGCGTGCTCTCACGGGTACTCGCGCGCGTTATCGCGGATAGGGATGGCAAAACTAAACAGTATTAAATAATTATAAAAATAATAAGTAGTTTTTTCGCTTGTTCTTCATGTGATCCTAAGACCGTGTCCAAATGGCGCGCTTTACGCGCTTTGTATGGAAGAGTTTGCTTTTAGCGATAAAACCGCCTACATTAAATTGTACATTTCTCTGGAACATCAACTGTAACTTCATTGCATTGTGTACAATAAAGAGTATACAATCTATAATATCGTATTTCGCGTGTTGTTAAAGTTGTTGTTGTTGGTTTCTAAAGTAACCCTAAGTTTGCCCAATACATTTCGTAGGTTCACTTGAACGCGCGTAAAACGCGACGAAATACGCGCGTGTGCTCGGTATTTTAATCGGTTTACGATAAAACTATGGTGACTTACATAATTATGAAAATTACGTTATTTCGCTTGAAATTTGCGGTTAATCACTGTTACCAAGTTAGTTATGCCAACGTAAGTAACTAAGCGGAAAATGTAAGCGAAGTAATTAAGTATTCCTAATTATTTAGTTTTGGATTTCCGCAAAGTAACCGGTACGTGGACCTGCGACCTGCGTCGACCACAGTTGCGTCGGCTCCCAGTAGTCGACGCAACTGTGGTCGACGCAGATATTTAAATAAATTTAATATGAATATTTTTCAGCTTTTGCTTTACAGTCGACGAAAAATGTTTTTTAACTAGTAACGTAGTATATAAACTAGAATGATGTGCCGTGTAAAAAGTAACCTACCTATGTCCTCTGCAGCTTTATAAACTATCTGTGAGCAAAAGTGTGATATAACAATATTTTATATTTGTAAACTCCACATATTATTCGACGAAATATTTTGTTTTATAAATAAATAATTAGAAATAACTAAGACTTTATTATTTAAGAAACCGCAAACAAAATAAAAGCAATTCTTTTTATAAGTATCATTCTTCTTCTTCTCAATCGTTCCCGCATTGCTGAGGATCGTGACTCCTTAGACGCTTCATTGTCTGCCGCCAACCGATACGGTCCGTCGCCTGGTGAAGGGCGGCGTTGACTGGTAGCTCCAGCTGTTCGGAGATCTGGTCCGACCATCTCTTCGGGCTGCGGCCTCCGGGTCTTTTGCCTTCGATTTTGCCTGTCACTACCAGCTTTTCTAGGTTGTTGGCCTCTCTTCGTGCGATATGGCCAAAATAACTCACAACTCGGTGAAGGCAAATCGAGGACAGACGTTGAGCATTTTCAATTTTCAGTTCCTTGAGGACCGATACGTTTGTACGGAAGGCTGTCCAAGGAATCCTTAGCAGGCGGCGCCAACACTACATTTCGAACGCGTCGATCCTCTGCCTGTCAACGGCTTTGATCGTCCAGGTCTCAGCCCCGTAGAGAAATATGGAGAAGACGAGAGTGCGAACGAGGCGGGTTTTAGTCCGGTTTGAGATGTTTCTGTCTTTCCATATTTTGCCGAGCTGGGTCGCAAGTGCCCTTGTTCGTAATCACCGAGCCGAGGTACTGGAAACGTTTTGTCTTTTTTCTGTTGATTTCGAGTCCCATTTGAAGGGTGGTTGTTTTGAGTCTTCCCAAAAGTTCGGCCATCTCTGCTTCGGTCGATGCTAGAAGGGTGGTATCATCTGCGTAGCGAAGGTTTGATAACTGTACTCCTCCTATTTTAATGCCGCCTTCCCAACCCTCAAGAGTGTGCCGCATTATATATTCCCCATATATATTAAAAAGTATGGGAGATATGATGCATCCCTGTCGTACGCCCTTCTGGAGGCTACAGTTCTTGGATGTGACATCTCCTATTGTCACCGTTCCATATCCAGACTCGTATAGACCTTGTATTAATGTAATGAGGAGGGATGGAACTCCGACTTCAGATAAGACATCCCATAGCTTGTTCCACCTAACGCAGTCGAAAGCTTTCTGATAATCGACAAAGCACATATACACTGGGGTGTTAAATTCGTAGCACTTTTCAACTATGAGCCGAAGGTTTAAGATTTGCTCGCGAGTGCCCTTTCCCTTCACAAACCCAGCTTGTTCTTGTGGATTTTGCCAGTCAAGGTATGATCTCAACCTTGTGTTTATAATGTGCAACAGAATTTTGCTGGCATGAGATATTAGGGCTATCGTGCGATAATTGTTGCAATCGCGCACCGATCCCTTTTTGTGAAGGGGTAGTATAAAATAATGTATCCAGTCAGAGGGCCATTATATGTCATAAGTATCATTATGGTATCAATATTTTGACGACCGTCTGGTGTACTGGTTCGCGGTCCGGACTACAAAGCCAGCGGTTGCGGGTTCGAATCCCGCAAGGGGCAAATGTTTGTGTGATGAGCACGAGCATTTGTAGATAAGTCATGGAAGTTTATACAAGTATTTAAGTATGTTTATCCGTTATCTAGTCGCCATAATACAAGCTTTGCGTAGTTTAGGGCTACATAATGGGCTAGTTTCCTGAAAAAATCTAATCAGTTTGTTAACAGAAAATATTGGACATATATTTTCTATAGCCCGATAAAGATCCGCGTAACGTCACGCCTTGCGACACTTTTTAGCAAGGCGTGACGTCACATGCTCACTTTGATGCGCTTTATCTTCGTCATTTTTTGTTTGATTAACAAAAGACAAAATACGGGTCCAGTATTTTTTAATAATCTAACTGACGGACTAAATAGAATAATCTTTTTTTGACCCAGGAAACTAGCCTATTGGTGTGATTGTAAAACAATTTATTTATTTTATTTATTATTTATTTATTCTGCATTAAATATTTATTCGTTGTAAAACATGTTTATGTCTGCAAGTACTTTTGATTAAAACATTATAATTTAACTGACCGGGAGCGTCGACCACATGTTACGATAATAGCCACGAACCCAAAGTAATGCCTGATAAGCTGTGGTGAGTTGTTGTGCGCACACCTAGATAGGTTTCTTCTAAATTGAATTAAGGACCACGCGAACGAAGCTACGACCTGAACCTGATATATTCATTCTCCAGCGCGAATCTAGGAGACCTGGATCTAGGATGCAGTACGTCTGGTTATGATACTTAGAGCGATTGCCATCAGACCTTTGTAACCCGTACAGGGTGTTAGGTAAATGGTACTTATATCAAGCCGAGACTAGCCTATGTTAACAACATATGCATATAAATACTATGGTGAAGTCAAAAATTTGATATCATCATTAAAAAAAACATACTAATCCGATTCTAAGAGTAAAGTTTTGTATGAAAATGAAAAATAATAAAATGATGGTATCAAAATTCTGACTCCACCATAGCTTTTATATGCATATTGCCGAAACCGAAACTAGCCTATATTAATATATATGTTAATATAGGCTAGTTTCGGCTTGATATACCATTTACCAAACACCCTGTGTAACAATGAAGCAAGTCATTCTTAATTGCTGGCTAGTTAGTAAGTGTATACTGTACTTCCCTAGTTTTCTGTACTAGCTGTTTTAATTATAATAAAAAGCAATAAATCAACCTAGAAGTACTTTTAAATAAATGTAACTCAAAATAAATAGTTATATATAAATTGATGAAGTCTAGTGATAGTAACTTATATTGTAAAAGCCAGGGGTGGGAGAACCTGGTGACCTGTAACACAGGCTTGCAAAATGCCTTTTTCAGGCACCAGTTTCTCACACAAATATTATTTTAAGTTGCGCTAATATAAGTTCTTGTAGCATGATTTCTTATTGATTTGTGTGAGAAAAGAATAAATAATAAAGTTTTTAATGTAATTGTTATTTATGCTATATTAGGTTTGATAACTGTTATTACACAATAAACGAATACTTAAATGACAATAATCTAAAACAATAAATGAAATCCAAAGCTAAATAAATATTTAAATGCCTAAAAATACTATTTATTTGATTATGTTTTTCAAGAATTATCATATGATTTCTTAATGTATTTTAATTCTTTACAACTTCTTAAAATAATCAAATTGATCTAATTATGCATGGCGTCATCCTCTCTGCCCACAATACCTATCTTATTGTTGTGCCCTACAGGGTCTATAATGATCTGTTTTATGTATCTATTTATAACACCTGTGTAACATTATAGAATGCAATAAATATATTGAATTGAATTGAATTGAGTTGATAAACATATCCAGGAATCATCATCATCATCATCACCATGTCAGTCTATTGCATTCCACTGCTGGACGTAAGCCTCCCCCAAAGAGCGCCAAGAGCACGATTCCCGCCTTTTTCATCCATCCAGGAATACTTATGTGATAAATTTTATTTAAAAAAATAAAACCGACTTCAAAACACTGAAATGCTAAAAATAATCCTAACACTTAAGTACCTAATCAGATACTTTTGGAGTCGGTGCCAGCCGATGAGAGATTCAATGTTTTTGTTTGCACCGACTCCAAAAGTAACTGATTAGGTACTTAAGTGTTAGGATTATTTTTAGCATTTCAGTGTTTTGAAGTCGGTTTTATTTTTTTAAATAAAATTTACTTATTTCATCTATTTTTAGTGATAAATCCTTATCTAACTGCTGAACACCGATTTCATCCCCTATTTTCCTACCCTTAGGGGTGATTTTTATTTTTCAAACTTTTATCATAGCATCTTTGAAGTATAAGCTATTCAATAAAAAAAAATCATCAAAATCGGCTCATATTTGTCGAAGATAGGTAACAAGAACCACCACCAAAATATTATCTAGGTATATATTTGTTGATTTTCTCAAAAAGTTCTGAATCAATTTCGATAAAATTTATATGGGACCACCTCTGAAGTATGATCTACCAAAAAAAAAAAGAATCATTAAAATCGATTCATAATTGGCGGAGTAATCGCGTAACAAATATACAAAAAAAAAAAAAAAAACATACAGTCGAATTGAGAACCTCCTCCTTTTTTGAAGTCGGTTGAAAATAGAAATGTACTTACCTACTCCTTATTTGCTGACTTAACATTTTTGCACGGAATATTAAACGGGAAAATTGATAATTCAGAATTTTTGACAAAAATTAAATTGAAAACTCCATTTCGACCACTACCACTTCGAAAGCCTATCAATAATGTATTTGTTTTAGCCAAATATCGTACCAATCTTGGTAGGAATTCCCCTTTGAACAGATTATTTGGTACATACAATTATCTAAACACAAAGAATTTTAACAGCTTAGACATATTCTGTAAAAAAACAGCGCAATTCAAAACTAATTTAAACAAATGTTTCTTTTGATTAAGCAAATTATGTAAGCTATGTATAAGTAAAACCAAGAAACAAATTTATACGTAGTAAATATATAAATTACATTACATTATATTAAGTTATCTTAAGGTAATATTCTTGCTATGTAAGTAGTTTTGCATTTAGAATATTTTATGGCTAGTGTTGTGGACACATATTATTTGTGTTATGTAATAGAACAAAACAAATGATATTAGAGATTAAGCAATGTTACGTTATGTACATTTCACTGTTTGTGTTCCTTAATAAATAAATAAATTTGCATAGAAAATTGAGATTGAGAGATTAAGAAGAGTTCTTCTGAACAAAAACACAGTAGAAAATTATATTCTTCTATTCTAAACTTACTCTCCAGCGGGACATTGTAAGTCGAGACACGAAAACAGTGTTCATTGTTATACGAAGGATCATCATCATCATCATTTCAGCCATAGGACGTCCACTGCTGAACATAGGCCTCCCCCAGTGACTTCCAGATTGGCCGGTTGAAAGCGGCTCGCATCCAGCGGCTTCCTGCAACCTTTACCAGGTCGTCTGTCCACCTTGCAGTATTAGTAGTAGTCACCTTGTATACGAAGGATGGCTTAATAAAACTATTTTGATTTTGATTTGGCATGAGTGGAGAAGGTTATGAAGGGTATGAAGGCGCGAGGAGTAAGACACTTACATTACATCTAATAGCAACCTGCGTAATGGAATGACGTGTCCGGATTGTTTTTAAAATTTACTTCAACTCTTTATTGACATTTTGTTGCAATCTTACTGGAAATAATAATAATTTATGGTTTTTAATCTACGAAAAAATATGAAACTATTAGAGTACTTAGGGATTTATTCACTAAAAACCAGCTAGAGACTATGAATTTAGCAATAATGAGGCATGAGGTTTAAGATGAACAAACTGGTCTTTCTAAAATAGCACTCTGAATATAAAACCTGGACCATTGCCGCACATAGTCGGTCTTTGTCTAAATATCTGTTTTTTATCCTATAGATTTTGAAAACTGTGTCTTTACAACAGAATTGCTGCTTCAATGCTTCAATGGAACTACACTATCAACAGCTTATCTTCGTTCTACCACCAAATAAGAACCTCGGCGAAAAGACACTGTTTTACAGTCGAAAATCCAAGTAGCAAAGAAAGAAGAAAGAAAAGACATTTATTATACATTGGACATCACACACAAACAGTAAAAGACACAATACATTATTTAAATTAAAAATATAAAAAAACAAAAAAAGAGTAACAAAATAAAAATTATAATAGAAAAAAGAGTAAACCAAGCGGTGCCACTATGTGCCTGTGATGTCCGGGATAATGGGACCTCACTCAGCTTGAGCCACGGCCTGAGTAGGCCGCGACGCTGGTTTGCTAAGCACTTTGCTTCGACATTTATTGTGCGAACTGCAAAAGAACTCTCTGCCTGAGTAACTAACTGTCTTCTGATATAACTTGGAAGTTTTTAAATCCAAAGTAAAAAACATCGCCAATTATAATTTTTAAGGTGGTTTTCCGTCATCGCAGACCACATTGCAGCGCTGTGGAGCGTTGCTTATTAGATATACCAAACATCCTGTAGTCCATGCGTACGAAGTCGCGGGCACAGCTAGTCTTAAATAAATATCAATTGTCTCATACAGCCTATAAAAACTGGTGACTTAATAATAGAAAAGTATTTTTTTGCGATTGTAAAGTTAATCCCTTACAAAAACCGTTTGAAGCCGTTGAATCACAGCTTAAAGGAAGTTAACTGATGAAATAAATATGACCTTAAGTAGGTGTTTTCCTCGATTTCGGAGTATTAGCCCGATAGTGCTTAGATTTACATTGTTAAAAAAAAAGAACCGTCTACAATTGTGATCATTGTTTAACCACCCTGTATAAAAGAGACTACTCCATCTTTCTATTACGAAACCTAATAATAAATACTTTGTCATACCACACCAAACATCCGTCCAATAATCCGTCTTGTTTTTGTATGTTTAATGTGTATATCAGTAAGTAAATACCTAATGCACCTTCCTGCGAAAATAATCTTCATTATTATCATAATACATAGATTACTCCGGGAACTACTAACGCGTTGACTCATCCATCCGGGAATACAATCTCAAAATAGTACCTGACATTATACAGTAGTTATCTAAGATAGCGTATCTAAAGTGAACAATGGAGTATTTTTAAGTCGCACACTTAGAATAACGTTATTTTAAATTTTGAACTTTCGTCGAGAATATTACTGCCTATATGCTCCGTAGCTTGCATTGCTCTACATAGCATAAAATCTTGCATGTTTTCAATCTATTTAAGGGTCAAGTTCTCACAATGGGGATTATGCATGTTTTTTTATTTGGTCCTAAAATAAATAGTACCTACTTAATTATAATTAATAAAACTTATATTGATGAATTCCTGACTTACTCGTACAGCCCATTAAAGTCGCGTGTTACACGTCTGCCATACATTTTTCATAGTAAAAGTTGTTTTAAAAAGAGATAGGTGTATCTTAATTTCTAATTACTATATTACGGTTATTTTTTACCTAAAATCTATTTTGTTGTTACTATTAGCATTATAGTTTCATCTATTTTCTTATAAATATACTTAGTAAAAACAATATATTTTTTTCATGCATATTCCCTATTGTTGAGAATTAACACACATCTATTTATAAAAAGCTATGTAAAGTAAGTTATACATCCCACTGCAGGGCACTGGCCTCACCTCAACTATGAGATGGTTTTTGCCATACTCCACCACGTGGACCCAGTGCGGTGCGGGGGAGGGGTGCGGTGCGGGGGAGGGGTGTTGTGAGGCAAGTGACTTTATCTTGTGCCGGATATAGGGTAATCAAGACGGCCTAAGGCCACTGACTGGGCTTAACTAATATAATATCAGACCATATATCCTGAAAATAGTAAGCACATACACTCGCGATAAATGACACTAAATTCGAACGGCAATGGTAACCCATCCACTCACAACCACGGCGAGAGTAGCTTAACTTTGATAATTACGACTAATAGTACTAAAGCTACTGATGCGGCGGCGTATCTAACTTACAAGCACCTCAGTACCACATAATTTTAATAGAATTTTAATAAATAACATAAAATTGCCGATAGTGCTATGACCTATTGTGATGAGACGACTTAGTACTACCGCGATCTAATGTGCAGGTAGCGCCATCTCTTAAGACGATGACGCGGGGAGTTAAACTAATGTTCTATTTTTTGGTTCTGTGTGTGTTGATCTATTCCATCTTACTGCAATAATCCTTGCACCTATCGGGTGCTGTCTTTGGCTGTATCTTCTCATGTACTATTGCAGATTGCAGAGATATCTCAAAGGGGCCTCTTGGTGTTGGATCTGTATCCCCACGAATGCCTTCCAAAAGTACTTCCAAACGACGATACTACAACACCTAGACCCGAGATAATATAGAAAACTTATTTTTCTACATTTACCGACCGGGAATTGAACCCGGGACCTTAAAGATAGCGACACCAAGTCTGGCATGCTCGCCTCTCGGCTACAGAGGTCGTCAATTAAATAGGTCAAGTTATTGCTTCAGGTAACCTGTCCATATATAATAGTCAATCATCCCTAGTCTCCCCTACGTTAGAAAATAAATTAACAATTCCAATTTTCTTACGTAAATGGCACCATTTACAGTTAAGTATACAGTAAAGTCCTTCTTACTCAATAACAGTATTAATTCGCTCAATTTAAATAAATAAATAAATACAGCCACCATTCTTTAAACACTTTATTTATATAACAGACACATTTGTATCCGTTATATTTTAAAAACAGCTATTTATTCAAGTAAAATCAAATAAATTATTCGGACAAGTGCGTGTCGCCATACGCGCAGAATTGGTTCTGTCATAGGACTGGAAAGTTGATGGGACCAATGAAGGCGCCAGCTGAAATTAATGATTATATAAAAAATCTAACCTCATTTGCGTGGTTCTTAATTAGCTGCGATATGACAGGCAGACGCGCTGTACTGTGATAGAAACCATTAATTTGATAATCGTTGGCACAATTAATGAAATAATACAACAGAGTCAATAAATTAAATTGTCTGTGTGCAGCAACGATGCAAAAAGGCAGCAGCTTAGTGTAGGGACTAGGGACTGCTCTGAGAGCAGAACAATGATTATCTTAGAGTATAGGTAATCTTAGTTTGTAATGCCATAAAATATCATTAATTGTAACTATAATTCTCAAATAGTTTTGTTAACCCGTTTCCCCGTTGTAACTCCAAGCGGACTTTTGATACCGCATGACAATAGAATTTCTATTGTGTCTCGTTTACGTATGCTTGATCAGTTTATCTCTAAAAAATAAATAAATGGTTTTTGTCTTGGCTCGGGAACCCTAAAAGCAGTAAGCACGTTTCGGGACAGTTGAGTTTACTAAAAGATGTATTCTAATGAACACTTTTAGAATAATTCATACATTTCCAAAACGGTCTTGAACCATCGGTCGACTCGAAATACATTTATTCCAACTGTACATCAACGAAAGTGGAATTATATTATGATCTAAGGCAAACCAACTCTTTATTTTAACTTCAGTAGAAACTGGACGCAAAAATGTCACATATTTATTCAATTCACATTGAATAGTACAGTTACAGTACAGTATATACAGTTACTGTATACTTAACTGTAAATGGTGTCATTTACGTAAAAAAATTGGAATTGTTAATTTATTTTCTAACTTAGGGGAGACTGGGGATGATTGACTATATGGATAGCTTACCTGAAACCGGACACAAAAATGTTACTTTGGCACACTTGGATTTTATTCTTTTACGTGCCACTTACCTTATATAGACCGAAATGTCTAGAAAAAAATATACATGGCACGCAAGCTGTTAAATGTGTACCTATAATACGATCGATTAATAAATATAAAAAAGGGTCTATGAACTGTTTAATGTTACCTATTTATAAAACCTATGTACCTAACCGTATAGAACGCAATAAATTTATTTAATTTAATTTAATTGAAATATTATTCAGTAATAAATAGGATAACGACATTCTTTATTCAGAAACATTACATATACTTAAATCATAAAGTATCTTTTAACTGGCGATTCTGAATTATACTTGAAAAATACTACAATATACATTAATAGTTCATAGATTTTAACTGAATGATTTTTTTCAATTGAAAACATCATTGCACCTTTAGAATGTAACCACAAGCCAAAACAATGTTTTATTGATCAGTTTAAAACTCGACAAGTCAGCAACCTTCATTTACATTTGGGTCCCATAGCGTTAGCGTTACGCTACGACAGTCTACGAGACCGTAGCAACGTTACGAGAGGATTATTCCAATCTGTGGCAACGTTATTGCCGGTTTCGGAACGTTATCACTTGAATTATACATTGTTGGCTAAATTTAGAAAACGAACTTTTCTAAATTGACGAGTCTCGGTGTGCTGGGCGACCCCTCTTGACAAGGATGTTATTTCATACTTCGAGAGCATGACAATATACGTGTGTTGTTTAGAGCATATCATATTAAGGCTAGAGAATGTAACTTGCTATTATTATCATTTCAGCCATAGGACGTCCACTGCATTGACCGGTTTAAAGCGGCCTATACAGGCCGCTTCAAAAAGCTTGTGGAAGCTTGTGGAAGCTTGTGGATACCCACAAGCTTCCTGCAACCTTTACCAGGTCGTCCGTCCATCTCTCTATCGTTTGTCAGATTGTGGGTGGACGTCCTACGCTGCGTTTGCAGTTACGTGGCTATTTCAGAAGATTTCTGCCCCATCAGCCGACAGTTCGACGTGCTGTGTGCCCCACCCACTGGGACTTTTGTTCGTTTACAGATCTCATTTCTGATTCGATCTCTTATCTATCTCTTTGTAACTTTTGCTGCTCTAAAACCAACGAAATTTGTAAACGTGTATAGGTTAGTAGTAATATGTTGTCTTTTTGTTGCCAAATTAAAAAAAATAAAATAATTGAGGATCTTTGGAGTCTAGCCAGGCTTTATAATAGGCCCGACTATGTGATATGGCATTCTAAATGCAATCTTAGACTGTATTTCATGCTTCATACACACTGAAACGGGAATTAATAGGTAGGTATATTTTAGGAAATACGGACACAGTTAGTGTAGTATGTGACGGTACTTGGCACAAAAATAATATTATGAAAGTGGGTAAAAAATCATACTGAGTGAAGACCTCGCTGTTTCAGTCAGCCTGTGACCACGGTCGGTGTAACCCGGTCGAAACGTCAGGCAAATAAAAGGTAAAAAAATATGTACCAAAAGTTTAATATCTTCTTCTTCGTCATCTATACGGTCAATCCCGGTTGCGTCCAAAGCCATTGCTTTGGAGCCCAGGGTCCGTTTTTTAGTAAAGTAAAGTTTAATAGTAACATATTTCTTACAATTAATTGTCTACGTATCTCTAAAAGGCCCAACCCGAATAATAAAATAATAAGGTAACAGTTATTCCTCCTTCCATGAATTGTGAATGTAGTTTAACACATCTGGAAGTCTGAATTATGAATGAAATGAAAATGAATCTACGTGAGCTTTGGTCACAAAACGGTGAAATAAATCATTTATTTAAATTTGAACGTTACGTTAGAAAATTATGTGAAGTTTTGTTCGTTATATAACTTAGAATCATTTTTTTTCTATTTAACTTTAGAATGGAAAATGAATAGGTATATCTCTACTACCTCGAGAAAAACATTTGTCATATTAACCGTCTTATATCTCAAGTAGGAAACGGTGTGTAGGTAAATAATCTATTCTTTTGGACCGGTAAAGACAGAGTTACATTGCAAGGCTATGCCAAATTTTCAGGAGCGACTTAGAATCAGTAACTTAATCGATCTACGTAAAGAACAATGAAAAGTAAAACATTTTCTATCTTCTGTTAAAAAATGGAAGATAGAGAATTTACGATTGGTTGATTATAGCACGGTATATGCACTGCATATGGTCATTTCTTAGCTTGCGACGGCGTACGTCTGTGGTCTCTGATCGCTTTTGCTTTTGATTTACAAAAAAATTACTAGAAAAATCGAAAGATTAAAATTAATTACGATAAGGCTTCGCCTTATTTGCTAAATGCGTCTTTAATGGTTAAAAAGTATTGGTGCATTTGTGCATCATTGTTAGTTAAGAAGAAACATTTTAGGTTTAAAGATAATTTATTCCAATAAACGACGATACAATCACTTAAGATAAGAGCATTTACAAAAAATATTTAATAATAAAGAATGGTAACAGTTAAAAATGCACTGTCAAACTAAGATATTTTATTTTACAAATCATTTATTTTATTTAATGTTCAGGATAAGTTTTTTTTTAAAAACGTTGGTAGATACCGTCTCTTTGATATCTCTTGGAAGCTCATTGTTTTTAGACAATGTTTTGTTGATATTTTAAATTTAGATGTTGATTTTAGAATTGTATATTGTAGTAACAAGTAACAACTAGTCGCAGGTCATGCACCTAGCCAGGTGTGTAAAAATAGCCGGCACCTATTTCTGCAGTAGCAATTGGTTAAACGATGTTCTTTTAACTTTGACGCAAGTGTCTGATACGCAGTACCATAAATTTGACGAGTGTGTTATTTGATTAAGAGTATTTGTCGTAATACCGTACAACCTTGGTTATTTTAGTCGTAATTTACTATGTTTACTGAAAAACTAACCATTAAACATACAAGGTTATGTTTTATCAGTTAACGTCCCTTTTTACAGCATACCTACATAAATATGGGATGCAGGGTCCAACGTAAAATAACCTACTAGCTTCTGTCCGCGACTTCGTATGCAAAAACTTTAGCCTCGACTATATTATATGTTTCTTATTTTATCTATTTTCGTTTAGCCGTTAAAGTCTGTTTGATTTACAAACTTTTACATTAACAATATTAGTCAGAAAGCAGCTGATCTGGTACAATTCCTTGTAGATTTAATTTCGCAAAAAAAATTGAATCTATTCCTAAAATTCACTTGGAATTTAAGCTTTCCATCCAAATGTAACTAAGACCAGAACACGCATTAAATATCTTGTTGGTATAAGAAATAGAAACCCTTGGGATTAAGATTACGTGCGAATTGAAATTCTAATGTTTTAACAATCTCCTCAATTCAGATGAATTCTAGCGGAACTTAGATAAAGATATCAGAGATCTGCGTTACAGCATAACCGAGTTACGAGCAGCTGTGTGACGTCGGAATATGCTGTACGTCAGTGTGTTATAGAGCTGTGGCCGATGACGTCACCGGGCATGCGCAATAGAACCTCGAATCACTAATGGTTAACACTTCGAGGCTCTAGCTTTGCGAGGGCGAGGCTGACTAGCACTAGGTCTGTTTTAAGGGTTCCGTACGAAGAAACAAAACCCGCATAGGATCACTTTGTTATTCGTCTGTCTGTTTGTATGTCTGTCTGTCAAAGCCCTTTAACTCGGTAACGCGTGGACATATCAAGTTAAAATTAAAACTATATGACTCAAGTCTACGGTCCCTTATAGTTGTGAAAAAATAAACTTCTAAGTTTACGTAAATAAAGATACGACTGTTTATGCCGCAAAATAAAGTATATTCGACACTCTCAAGGAAATCAAAATTTATAAATTTACTTTCATTGACCTAGAACTATGAAATTTGGCAAGTACGAGTAGATAATATCGTCTTAAACTACAAGTACAAGGAAAAGCCTGAAAACTGTACGTTTGTAATTAAATTTTGTGTTTAATTTGTAATTAAACTACAAGATTTGATTCTTAAACTATTTATAATATTATGTACCTACAAATTTGCACGGAACCCTCGATGGGCGAGTCCGACTCGCACTTGTCTAGTTTTTTAATTGAATTTTATAAAAACAAGCGCCTTCTTAAATTTGACTACTGTTCAAAATAGCATCCTGTATAAACAATTAAACTTGAAAAATAGGACCCTCCTTCGGCAGTCGGTTAAAAAGGTGTTAATATCCTACTTAAACCGCATTGAAGTATGGTAGTGACTAAATATCTCTCTTTTTCTGAATTTTTCTAAGAAAATATCAAGCGTTTTACGTTATCTCTAACTTTAATTTCCTCAAAATCGGTTTTCATTTGGCGATGATATCGCTACATACCTCTCGTTTGGATACATTACCGAGTCCTAACCTAAACCAAACTAGACGTTGCATTTCACAACTTTTTCTATATTTTTTCTAGCTTTTAATAAGGTCGGTGAACGGGATGCATCTAAACGGGAAGTAGCCGATATGCGTTACATTTATACCTACACAAAAACATACAGACCTCCTTTTAGAAGTCGGTCGAAATGTAGACCTCATCATTTCAGCTATAGGACGTCCACTGCTGAACATAGGTTCTCCCCCATTGACTTCCAGATTGGCCGGTTGGAAGCGGCCTGCATCCAGCGTCTTCCTGCGACCTTTAGGTCGTCTGTCCACCTTGTGAGTGGACATCCTACGCTGCGCTTACCGGTACGCGGCCTCTATTCTAGAACCTTTCTGCCACATGGGCCATCAGTTCTACGTGCAATGTGCCTCGCCAGCTGCCTCTTCAGCTTGCTAATCCATTCGGCTATGTCAGCGACTTTTGTTCGTTTACGGATCTCCTCATTTCTGATTCGATCTCGCAATGTAGACCTAATTCAAACAAAATATCTTTGTTGTTTTACCTTGTTCTTATTTGATCGGCATTGTTTACGTAATGGACTGTCATTGTGGACTTTTTGGGAAATGTCGAGGACGATAGCAAGGCGCTCACTATTTAAACGCAGAAACAGATGATCTGATTGCATGGTGTGGGAGGTGTTCTAAGGCCAGGGTAGGCGGCAGCAACTGTCTCTTTAATCAACTGTTTTTGACGACCAATCGGCGTAGTTGTGATTTGCCTCAAGGGTCCAGGGTTCAATTCCTGGTTCGGGTAAATTTAGAAAATTGACTTTCCTATATTGCCTTGTGTCTGGGTGTGGTGGGAGATGCTTGACGAGTAATCATTGTCTGGTACCTTGTAATCCAAGGAAATAATGTTCATTCCTTACCATGACGAATCGTGTTGTCTGTTTAATTATTTAATTGTATTTATTGTCATTGGCACGCGAGAAGAGTACGTGTTTCTTAAAGCAAGAGCTTTTTTGGGTTATTTGGAGATCGAAGAGGTTTTTAAACATCAACATTTTATTTTATTTTTATTTTATTTAATATGGCTTACCAACTAAATACATAAAGAGAAATTATGTTATCACAATTTTTAAATACATCACATATATGCATTTAAATTATAGGTATGCACAGCATTATACATATAAATTATGTCGTTTTACTGAATACTTACAAAAAATGTTTTAATATAATCGAAAAAAGAAGAATTGTTCTCTAAACAACAATATAAAATTTAAAAATGAATCGTGCAACATTCCAAAATTGACTTTTTAAAAGTAGCTATTTTGTCGCTGACTTATTACTCTGCAGTATTACTTGAAGTGAAATTTTACCCACACGTGTTCAACCTAATTAAATATTTAGATTAAATAGCTTGTTTTGAATACAAACCTCTTTCCTCTCACGTGAACCGCATTCACGTGGTTTCACCTCGACATAATATTTAAATGATTTGCTTGTGCTATTTGGTTTAAATATCAGAACTTCAGAAGGATCCATCAATTTAAATTGACTTTAAAATCAATCAACGCGAAGGAAACTAATAAACGTTATTATTATTTAAAATATAAGGCCATAACTAA
Organism: Anania hortulata; assembly: GCA_963576865.1. Lineage (NCBI taxonomy): Eukaryota > Metazoa > Arthropoda > Insecta > Lepidoptera > Crambidae > Anania > Anania hortulata. The sequence continues at coordinate 6,106,591 of OY756405.1, read as the reverse complement.
TAACAACTTATCAAAATTTAATAAATCAGTTGACTACGTTTTAGGCTCGGACTAACATGCATCCGGAATTTTTCAGAACCCCATACAAAACGGATTGAATCCGAGCTTGTCCGGAGCCGTTTTGTATTGAGTTCTCATATAGTCCAAGCTCTAAACAGGGTTACATAGCAAAGGGGTGTATTAATCATTATTATTTTTAATAATCGTATGTTACGATAATAGAGAGACTACGAAAGCCACGCGGTCATTCATCAGAAGCGGTAGGTACGGCGAGCCAACAAAAACCTTACGCAGTGCTCATACGGTGCGATTTTGTCATGAATGAGTTAAATTATCCACGCGTATGAACAGCGGATAGGTATAATTAAATATGAAAAAAAATGATTTTGTTCTTTGCATAGATAGATTAAGTTACTGATTCTGAGCCACTTCTAAAGATTTGGCACCCCTTTGCAATGTAACTCTGTATAGGGTTGTGCTCAATAGGTAGGTTAGTATCATCGTCATCAGCCTTTGGAAGTCCACAGCTGGATAGGCTTCCCACAGAACGCCATAGGTCACAGTCGATTCGGGATGCCTAAAAGTACATTGTGTAAATTGTGATTTAATAAATTACAACAATTACAAGTACAGACAACAACTCGTCAAATACCACAAACCATAAAATTTTCTCATTTGATATTGATCTCTACGAGTCGGACTTATGGTTGAACATCGGTTCAATGACCTTTAACTTTTTGGGTAGGTACCTGCCATTGACTGTACTTAGAGAAATCGACTACGATGTCTTCGCGTTACTCCTGAAAAGCTTTATCCCGCTCTTCCTTATAAAGAGGGAACTATCAGGTTTCATACAAAAGGTAACCAAACTTTAGTACTCTCTTCATTCATTTATTCCTAATTATCATCGTTTTGTTCAAATTACGTCGCCGCACTACGGTCAAATGTCAAGAGCTACTGACCTAATTTGTAATTCGACGATTATATTCATTGGATACGTCTGTACCACAGTAGAAGTAGGAGCAGAAAACCATCCTCGTACGACTATGAAGTCGCCTCGTGAGTATGACTAGATGGACAGATACTTCTTCCACTTTTTGACGACTATTGGTATTTTTTGCAGACTCTATTAGTGTTTTATATATTATTATTTATTCATTTACACTTGCACAAATTAAAATCGTACAAAAGGTGGACTAGGTTGGTGGTGGTGGTGGTAAGGGTGGTGTTTTGGCCCGGTAATGAACGCAAAGGTAAGGCAAATAAACGGTACGGTTCAAAGGTTTGGGGGAGGCCTATGTTAAGCAGTGACTCTCCTATGACTAAAACGATGATTAATCCATAACCATACTGTAATATTTTTATTTGTCATTAATATTATAAATGTGAAAGTAACTCTGTTTGTCTGCCTGTCTGTCCATCTGTTAAGTTTTCACACCTTAGCCGCTGAAGGAATTCGAATTATTTTTGATAAAAAGGAACCTTTATTTATGATGATTTTAGTACAAAAAAAGGTTGAACCCAAGGGAAGGAAATAGGCTATTATTACTGTTTTTAGTTCTCCTCATAAGGGAGTAAAGTAGAGGTTTACATGCCGTATTACACGCAGGCAAAGCCGCTGGCACGGATCCTAAGGTAAGCTGCCAAAGCACATATGTTATAGAAATCAGAAAAAACGACGGTACCCTACCCCCTACACCCACCACTCATGATGATAATGAGTTTGGTACACTAAACCATATTCTAATAATATACAGGACGCCATTTTAGTTTAAAATTTTTGCCAGTCCGCAAAAACTGCGTCTTGTGGACTTATGATATGATATGGCCTTATGATAAAAAAGCCGCTACAATTTGGCTATGGTGGCCACGTGACTTTGTAATTAAACTGGCTGGCAGACATGAATGGGTATACTATGTCGTCCTACATTATGTCAGTAGTAGTACCTACGTAGATGACGGGTGGTGTCGTAATTATACTTACGACCTTTAAACACTTCGGTTAACCGTAGGACGTCTGTCTTGTTGTTGTTTTTAAACTTAGACGCACCGCCAACCTGGATTATTATTGTTCAATTATTTCTAGACAATTGCAAAAATATAATAGGTAGGTACATTACTTTTAAACAATCAAGAAACCTACTACGTATACGCGCCATATTAAATAATAAAAATGCTCAACTGTAGATAATTATTCATTGCATAGGGTTTTTATGACTATAATAAATAATATACCTCATGATGACATTAAAAAAAACTGATACTTTTGCGTTGGAGTGGAGTGACATAACAATTTTAATATTTGCTTGATAGGCAACTTCCATAGCTTTTTTTGTAACCATGAAAACACTTTGACTTCAGTAAAGTACAGGACCTACGTAAAAAGAAGGCTTGATACTTAACATGACCCAAAATGGCATGAAATAAACAAGTAAATAAGCGATGTAAGTTTTAAAATATCCATTCAACAAGTAGTGGCGAAAGTGTCGCAGACTCGCTACCTTGATTTCGATTGGTCTCGGACCATATTTGGAGTACTTTCGCTCTCTGCACATTTCTTATTAATCATATTACTTATATCCTTTTTAGGTTCTTACATGCCTACGACCACGCTTAATAGTCGACATTTACAAAAACTGGTTACGAACCGAATCCAAATTAAGTTAGATTTCAAGATCAAGACCTTCGTTCGTTTTTGTATGATTACTTGATTTTATCAGTCTACCGTTTACTTTTGCGTTTAGTAAAGTTTATTTGACGACTGTCTGGTATATTGTGAACTATGTACTATAATACTATAGTGGCCCCTGACTACAAAAGCAGAAGGCTGTGGGTTTGAATCCCTCAAGCGGCAAATGTTTGTGTGATGAGCACGAGCATTTGTAGCCAAGTCATGGATGTTTATAAACGTAGGTATTTTATGTTATCTAGTCGCCATAATACAATCTTTGCTTAGTATGAGGTTATAATAAGATCATTGTGTATTGTGTGATTGTGGAAAGAATTTATATAAATAATTATTTAGTATTTAGTACCTCTACTAGGTACACCAGATGAAAATGAGGTCAAGAAAACCTCAAAAAAGTTATTGATAAGCAATAGCCGAACTATAATATTGAATAGAACGCTACCAAAACAGTGTTCTATGATAATACAATATCTCTGCCGCCATTGTATTGTAATGACGTCCCAATTTCATCCGCTTAATGGGTCACTTGTCAAAACAATCACGTCTAGAGGCCCTAATACGACCAGAGTCCACAAATGAGGAAAATGGGGCTGCCTACATCTGGGGAAATCCCGATATTTTCTTTACGAAACGCTAAAGAAATAAAAACTTTACCTCTCATTTTTCTTACGAAAACAGGGCAACATCAACGTCGGGTCAATATTATGATCGCAGAGAAGTTATATCTAAACTCATAGCACTATCTATAGTACAGCAACGGCAGGTCAACCTACCCTCAAAGTTAAAGGTAATTGAACCAATTTTCAACCTTAAGACCGACATGTAGAGATCAATATCAATTGATAAAATTTGACGTTTTGTAGTAGGTTCACGTGCTGTTCTCTGTACCTAACTACTTTAGTATATTATGTTTATAGCTGAATATGTACTGATTATACTCTCTCTCTCTCTATTTATATAGGTCTTCCGTTGGGGCCGTAACTTCGGAGGATTGTATGGACAACTGTCATTGTCTGTTTTACTTACCTTCTTTAAACTGACCAATATCTCATTAATACAAATAGGTACTTACTTTAATGGTATTTCAAATACATAACGCAAAGTTTCTGATTCTGAATAAAAATTGTAAAAAGAGTGAAACTACTGGAACTAAATTTCAGTCGGTAAATAACATTTTAATATAGTTTCCATAGTTAGTTTGTGTTTGTGAATAATGTCTAGGCACGTTTTAGTTTAAATCTAAATCCAATCTAAGGCAACAGGAGGCTCAGGCTGCTTCTCTGCACTAGCCAACACATTGCACCCAGTGTCGCAGTGGTAAGATAAAAACAATTGGGAGGTGTACAAGTGCCTTTTTGCAAGAATAAATTATATTGGTTTTTGAATGAACTTTAATGATTCACGCTATTATTGTTATTTGTTTATTGCAAGATTTAATCATTGTCATGCGTCAATTCATTGCTTGAATCACTCATTTTATTTTTCTTGAAAAAAAAAACGTTGTTTGCCATTCCCTTCTCGCAATTGTCGGCTTTACCTGACAGACCTTTCTCACAGGGATGCGGAATAAGGGACCCATTGAAGACCGGCTTTGTGTGCCGCTCAAAAGATAATAGGGCTGTCAACTCCCCTAAGAGAAAATAATATTATCTCACTGTATTGTTCTAAGCCTACCACTGGAATAAGGTATTGGAGTTAGGCTTAAAATCACCTTTGAATTTAGATTTAATACAAGATGGTTTTCCGTTTCATTTAAAAAAGAAATTGAAATTTTTCTTAGGTTCTAAAGAAAATAATTTTAATTATCATTTGTGCCTAGTCTAAACTTCTTTCTAGATTCAATAAAGTACTGTATTAAGCACGAAAAGATAATATAAATCTATTAAAGTTTATCATATGCAATTAGGGTTTTTTTTTCATTAGCTATCCTTTAATTATAAAACGTGAATTGCTCGTGAAATTAATCATTTTATTTTGTAACTAACCAAAACGTTCGTATTTTATTTGAAATATCTAGAACAGGATTTTTCGTGTTTCTTTCTAAATTTCTAAATGGTATTTCGAAATTTAGAATGAAACCCGGGTCCTACTCAATTGCATCAATTGGCGTAGTGGTTTGATTTCCGGTTCAGGTTCGGGAGTCGCTACTGCTGTCCTATTTTTGGACACTGGAGTCCATGTCAGCTTGAGACCTGCTCTAGTTAATGTGGAGTAGGTTATATATGTTATTTTGTCTTTTTTTCCATTTTTATACATGTACTAACCCTAGCTTATGTACTTAGAATTTCTGAAAAAAAATTTTATTATTATTATTTGTTCGTTCTAGGAGTTCACGGGTCAAAAGTGACCCGGTCCTTAAGGCAATATTATTATTAGATACTGAGACGCCCTTGGCTTGTCATTTTTTCTAGCGTATATTTATAAATTACTTACTAATAGAACTCGGGTTAGGTAATACACCGGAGTTTTACAACCGTCAATTGTTAAACTTTAAGTTTATTAAAAAGAACTCATTTTCCAACGATCATCGAAAGAGCAGTACATTGACAACCCTAATACGAACAGCTGAGCGCCGTTCACACCAAACAGCTGGCCCAACGGTCTTTGCCGTTTTTTCACCGCTATCCTACCATTCTTTCTTATTATGTTTTTATGCGAAATTCTCACCCTACTTAAGTTTAAAAGCCCTACTAGAAGATATGAGTAGTTTATTTACAAGTTTTGCTAGTTATCTAGAGACTTTCATTTTCAGTTTTCCATCTCTTTTTATACCTTTTGAATTTACATGTAGGTAACTAAATAAAGGGCAGCAGCGTCTGAATGCGACATCTCATAAAAAACTGCGCTCGCCAACCCGCCTACCAAGCGTGGTGAGTATTGGCAATCCCCCCCCAATGAAAGTCATTGGGAGAGGCCTATGTTCAGCAGTGGACGTTCTGTGGCTGTAAAGATGAACTAAATAAATACATGATCGAATATCGACTATCGACTTGTACCTATACTAGCTATCCTTTAAGTGTTTGTGTGACTTCAAGCATTTGTATCTGAGTCATTAATGTCATGTATTTAACGTCTATTCGATATCCAGCCGATATGGTACAGACAACAGCTTGTCAACCTGCCACAAAACGTCTAATTTCCTTAATTGATATCTCTAGGTACAAGTTGGACTTTAAATAAATTTTATTAAAAAAAATAAAACCGACTTCAAAACACTGAAATGCTAAAAATAATCCTAACACTTAAGTCAGTTACTTTTGGAGTCGGTGCCAGCCGATGAGAGATTCAATGTATTTGTTTGCACCGACTCCAAAAGTAACTGATTAGGTACTTATTTTTAGCATTTCATGTGTTTTGAAGTCGGTTTTATTTTTTTAAATAAAATTTACTTATTTCATCAATTTTAGTGATAAATCCTAATCTAACTGCTGAACACCGATTTCATCCCCTATTTTCCTACCCTTAGGGGTGATTTTTATTTTGCAAACTTTTATCATATTATCTTTGAAGTATAAGCTATTCAATAAAACAAAAATCATCAAAATCGGCTCATATTTGACGAAGATAGGTAACAAGAACCACAACCAAAATACTATCTGGGTATATATTTGTTGATTTTCTCAAAAAGTTCTAAATCAGTTTCGATAAAATTTATATGGGACCACCTCTGAAGTATGATCTACCAAACAAAAAAAGAATCATTAAAATCGATTCATAATTGGCGGAGTAATCGCGTAACAAACATACAAAAAAAAACATACAGTCGAATTGAGAACCTCCTCCTTTTTTGAAGTCGGTTGAAAAGTTGAAAATCGGTTCATTTCAGTCGTCTTTAAGTTGTTGGGTAGGTTGACCTGCCGTTGACTGTACAAGCTCTGCTTAGTATATAATTAAATAAGTCTTGGTAAAATTGTTGAAAGAATTTATTTATTACTAGCTGCTGCCAGCGACTATGGCCGCATGGTATTATTAATTTCTATTCAATTCAAAAACTTTTCTAATTGAATCAGATTCTGTTCACAATACAGAAGTGGGCCTGTATACTAAATAAATTAGAATTATTAAGTGTTCGTATTATTGCCCTAATAAATAAAAGTAGCCTAAGTTACTTATTGTAATTCTGTCTGCCAGTCCAGTGGAAAACGATCCAGCCGTTTCGGAAATTAACCAAAACAAACAGACAGATGGACAAAAAATTTCAATATTTATTATTATAAATATCGTATATTCTTTCCTATAAATTTAGAAAAAAGCTGTTATTTTGATATTGAAATTTTATTTAAATTTAGAAATGTACCTTTATTTAGATTACATTTTTAATTTGACCTAAATCGAGAGAAGTATCTACTTAGATCCTTAAAGATATATTGGTATATTGGTTCTTGTTGTATGTACTCATTTATTATTATTAATAACTAGACGTTGCCCGCGACTTCGTTCGCGTGGTCTTTAGTTTATTGATAAAGGATTTTCTGCGCAACTTTCTTAATTTTTTCTTTTATAAAAACCTTCTGACAATAATTAACACAACAAAAAAGAATTAGCGAAATTGTTCCATCCGTTCAAGCGTGATGCGATAACCAAGAGAAATAGAGATTCATTTTTATATATAGAAAATATGTTAAATTGTCCTGTTTAGCCTAAATAATTTTTATGTCTATTTTTTTTTACAAAGTCAGTAAACAAGGCCAGTGCCCTGCAGTGGGATGTATACAGAGTGTAACGAAAAGGTGAAATAAAACTTAAAGGGGTTATTCTACGGCTAAATTACATCAACTTTTTCTATGAGACCAACATCGCATTCGCAAAAAAAAAACACTTTCCCATACTAAAACGCGAAAAAGCTGGCATCAGTTTGTATGGAAACGTCAATTTTTTTTTTTTTATTTCGATGTTGGTCCCATAGAAAAAGTTGATGTAATTTAGCCGTAGAATAACCCCTTAAAGTTTTATTTCACCTTTTCGTTACACCCTGTATAATAGGCATACTTTACTTTATTGTAATCACTTAAAATAAGTAAAACTTGGCTCTCGTACTATCGGGTATTCCCAAGATTAAAAGTATTGCAATGTCAGATTCTGTCATTCTGATATCAAGTAGATACTGTAGTATCTACAAGTTATCTATAAAGTAAAACTGATACTATTTATTATTTACAATAAGTCACTTTACGATAATAATAATGACATTCACCGCACCAATGTCAATCTTACTGAATGTGGTTAAATCGCTTCATTACTCCTCTTTTGGTTATTGTATGCGCTCGCGCATTCTCTGTGTATTAAAAGCAAGTTGCAAGTAATTGATGTTGAAATTCTTGTTATAAAACTGCTTTTATATTTAAGCGTAAGGGTGCGTTTAAATGGTTATTCGCGGATTCAGTAATATATAAGATACAATTCGACAGTCATCAAAATTATTTAAATTAACCATTTTTGCTTGCGCTTACGTCCACCTACAAGGTGGACAGACGACCTGGTAAAGGTTGCAGGAAGCCGCTAGATGCGGGCCGCTTCCAACCGGTCAATCTGGAAGTCACGGGGGGAGGCCTATGTTCAGCAGTGGACGTCCTATGGCTGAAATGATGATGATGATGATGTACCATTTTCGTTTTTAGGGATTGCTCTCCACTGTAGGGTCAAATAATAGTCTACCAGTTTTTAGATATAACTATTTAGTTTATTAAGTTCATTAAAAATATCTTTAAGGCCGCTAATTCGGTTTGTCTGCTTTTTTAAAATTATTTTGGGAATGTGCGTCTTTAATTTTGTTAAATAGAGAGATATAATTAATTTTAATTAGGAGTCGTGTCGCATTATGCCACATTATGCATAAGTATTTCAATTAATTAATTAAATGTTCTTGTGATCATTCTCCTATGATAATTTAAATACGTTCATTAAACTTATTTGGATGAATTACAATCAGGCATATAAAATAGTGTGATTAAAGTATTTTTCAAGATCTAATTTTATTAGCTGACTTCCTTTTAAGAATTTAATCTACTACTTATATATGTCGTGGCCAGATCGTAAAATTGATCATTTCATGATGTGATCGATCATTTCATAAAATGGTGGTATTTCATGATATAGAACAGAACACGCTGCCTACATCATGATGTGGTCTGACCAGATCAATGAATACTCAGCGTTTGACGATATAAATAGCTAAACGCACGAATACTTCATGAAATGGTCAATCATTAGTAATCATATCGTAAAATTATTACCCTATCCACCGGTAGAGGCGCTAGTGTTGCTTTGTTTTTGTGATGAGTAATGGCGGTGGACAAATATTTTATTCTAAAAGTGAATAATGATGTGTAAATTGAAGGTGAAAGTGCAGTGAAATATCGTTACGACACCAAGCTAGGCGATTTATATGAAAGTCACTCAAAAAAATCAAGGAGATCGGAACGTAATTTGAGAGGTTAGTTAGGTTATTTAGCTATTCAAGTGTTTTTATTTATTAGTTTTGCTTAAAAATAATATCTATTTAAAATGTTTAATTTATCTATCTACCAAGATTACAAATATTAAACATTAATTTATCTATCTACCAAGATTACAAATATTAAACAAATTCACGTAACTTATAAACATATTTGTATTTTAATGATATGGCCAAACGTGGATTGACATTTCATCGAATGTTGACGTTTAAACGATATGGTCAGTTTTAGTTGGCCATATCATGAAATACCACCATTTTATGAAATGATCGGTCACATCATGAATTGGTCAATTTTACGATCTGGCTACGACATATACATTGAAAACAAAGAAATGAAAAAAAAATCGCCTAATTAGTATGGAAAAGTGTTTTAAAACGCTGCTATTTCGATGTTGATCCCATAAGTAAAGGTTGTTGTGATTGAGAAAGGAAGGATTCGCAAATAAAATCGGACCCTTAAATTCCTAAATATAACTTTAAAGCAATACCAAATGTTTGTGTTAATTAAAAACCGTACTTGAGTCGTTCGTTACGTACTTAAAATACCCAGGTCGTTTTGGAAAAAACGTCCTTGTTACATTAGCTTAGGGTCAATGTCTGTTTGCCGCACCAACTACAAACAATGATAAAATGACAATGTTTTCGATGATGTGTTGTTTTTTCCTTCGCCAATCGTCACAGTCATCGTTACTAACAAAATTTGCATTAGCAACGCACGATGTCTTTATTTTGAAACGTTTAATTGTTTAATTATACAACACAAAAAATACGAACCTTGGTAATGACGACTGTCTAGTCTAGTGGTTCGTGATCCGTACCATATAGTCAGTTTTTTTTTAAACATAATATATGCCACGTACCGGCAAGCGCAGAGTAGAACGTCCACCCACATGCAAAGGTGGACAGACGACCTGTAGCCCATTTGCCGTAATTGATCAATGTTCGCAATCCAGTGTCGATCCGCTACCGGTAACAATTTACTATCTAAAACGGTATTCTCGTAAACTTTTTGATGCAACATAATCAAAACGATCTTAATGCGACTGAAATGGAACAAAAAAAAACCTCATCTTTCTTCCATTTTCAGTCGCATTACGAACTATAATTGCATTTTTTGGGTTTACGAGAATAAGTACCGTTTTATGTAGTAATGTTACTGTTATGTACACCAATAATCTATGTTGAGTTTGGGTACTTAAGAAATAGGTTTATTATTGCCTCGTAACAGATCGTAGCAATAAAAATAAAGCTTCATTTCTCTACACGCCTAATACTGACGTGTTGCGAAAGATAAACCGATTACATAGATTTGAAGGTCACGACGATATGTAATACTTATGTAAGGAATATATTTGATAAATGTCACATGTGGGTCGAAAGAAGTGTTTTATTTTATACAATTGTTATTGTAATCTCGGTATGATCTCTAATTTCGTAATAATAACACCATCAAAGTTTTTATTTGTGTCTAACCTAAATCTTTGTGTTTAACCATACATAAGTATTTAATAAAGTAAAGTCTTCTTGGCATTTTCAATATTTACGTATTTTTCTATGGTTGTAAGGTTATGTTGCAGTATAAAATTATTTTAGCATTTAGCAATTAATCTAATAGAAATAAAATTTAATGCTTTCTTAGCATCTGTAATAAAGTTATCAGCACTTTTTGATAGTTAGGTAGTAAGATTTTTAAACTTTTAAGTTAACTAAGACTTAATTACTTAACAAACAATCGATCAATATAAAATTACCAAAAAACTAAATATATTGGTAAATTAAATTTAATAATCATCATACAAAAATTAGCACAACACTTCCAACATCACTTTTACAAAAACGCAAACATTTGAACAATTATTTTTTCATACAAAAACATGACAAAATACGGGCTCTACATTTGACAATTAAATTTTAATTAGGTACCTACTATGTAGCATCGAAAGTGATAGTGAAAGCAAAAATAAATACACTTATTTTATGTGATTAGATTTAAAAATATTATCTTGACTGCAGATTGACAAATAGCAGCTTATTCGTATTCAAATATTATTGGGACAAAAAATATTTGAGTGAATATATTTTTTCAATTTGAATAACATTAAATTTTCTCTTTAAACAGTGTCCATCATTACTAAACTAGAACAACGTCATTCCAAAATAGTTATTTCCGAATAATTCACAGAATTTAAGTAGTTAAATCCCACAAACATCAATTTATGATTTTGCACATTATCAATCACTATTAAGTTGGGCTCGTTATAAAATGTGAAGCCGCGATTTAGATGAAGAACGACATCAAAGAGAACCATTTATTTATCGTTGAAAGATATGACCCATATCACGAAAAGCGAATGCATCCAGACGACGAAAATCGCTATCATATTGAACCAAATTCACTAAAACTGACTAACTTGATAGCAACACCGCACGGCTAGTCGCTATCAAACTCAAGAATAGCCCCCGATCGTCCGATGGCGCACGATGATTCGCATCGCAGCACTCGCCCTGTTCGGACGCTCACCCCGTTCCGCTCTGCTTCGAGTCTCGAGAGTCTGTTTTCGCTCGAGTGACGATCACGTGGTCTGCCCGCGGCTCACTGGGGGATACCTTACGGTGACAACCAACCCAGTTGAGTTTAACGCCTTTGTCAAGGCGGTTCCGCTCGTTGGGGAGCGTCGGACAGTGCCTTTTTCAAGGCGCTGAAGCACTCCCCCTTCCGCCGGTACGTCGGTAAACGGACCTTGGCCCCCTGGAGGGCACGCTCGAGAGGGTGAGGCGTTCCTCCTCGCCCTTGAGGCACTAGGTCCGGCTGCCTGCCACTGCCGGGGTTGACCCCCCTTCCCATCCCCGTATTCCATCCCTTAGGGAGCGTATCCCGGGTCCGCCCGGTCCCTCCCGAAGGTCAGATAGGAGTAGGCTACACACCCTTAAACACTGGTTAGGGCTCACGTTTCGACTCACCCCGACCTGTTTACTAACAGGGAGGGAGCTACACACCGTTATACGTCTGAGTTTCTTGCCGGTTCTTCTCAGAGGTGCGACTTCCGAACCGGTAGTAGAAGCACGTACACACGATGTCGGTCTTGGAGGAACTCCTGGAGTTCCTCCAAACCGCGTACCCCGACGCCTTTGAGCGTTTTAACGCCCTCCGGGCGTCCCGCTCACGGGACAGCCCCCTCTCCCCCGACCCTCCTCCGTCTGAGGAGGGTTCCTGCCCGACCCGCGAGACCGATTCTCGGTCTCGCTCTAATTCGCGATCTCGTTCGCGCTCCCCCCTCCCGCTCTCGCGGCCTAGAGACGGTTCGTCCGTCTCGCTCTCACCCGCGCCCGTCTCTCGGCCTTCAGCCGAAGACGTCATGGACTACACGTCCGCCCCCGAATCCGCCGAGTCCGGTGACGACTTCGTCACCGTGACAAAAAAGGCGAAGCGCCCGCGCAAATCGCGCAAGTCCCCGCCGCCCCCGCCCCCTGCAAAGGTCGTTAAGACCAATGCAGGCGCGGCCAAACCGGCGCAGTCCCAGTCCTCTGGGACTCCCGCCCCTCCCCGCCCTTCCGGCAAAGTACCGCCGGTATTCATACAGGACAAGTCGTCCTGGAATACCGTCTCCTCCGCGATCAAAGAGCGGAAAATTTGTGAGTTTTCTCACGCCAGGGCTTGTGCCGTTGGCATCAAGGTCGTGGTACCATCTCCGATGGACCACCGCGCCCTCACAAAATTCTTGGACGCCGAGAAGATCGGCTTCCATACCTACCCTCTCCAAGAGGAAAGGGAACTGCGGGTAGTAATCCGCGGTCTCCCTAAGGAAATGGACACCGGGTCCATCCTCCTTGACCTCCAGGCGCAGGGGTACCCCGCCAAACAGGTGCACCGCCTGTACAAGGCCCGCTCTCGCGAGGCCTACGACATGGTCCAGGTGGTCCTGGACCATTCTTCAGAAGCCAAGGCCGTCTTCAATGTGAAGACGGTATGCTTTATGTCCGGCCTAAAGGTCGAACCCCCGCGTAAGCGAGGGGCTCCCGGGCAGTGTCACCGCTGCCAACTCTACGGGCATTCCGCCCGTAATTGCCACGCCCGCCCGAGGTGCGTCAAGTGCCTCGGGGATCACGGCACAGCCGACTGTGTCCGTGACAAGGCGACGGCCACCACCCCTCCCGGCTGCGTATTGTGCGGCGGTCTGGGACACCCCGCGAACTATCGCGGATGCCCCAGGGCCCCACGCGTCCAGCCACGCGCCTCCGCCCCTGTCGCCCCTAGGACGGCGCACGTGTCTTCTACGCGTGCGACAGTAGCGCCTTCGGCGTTCCCCGAACTCCGCCCATGCAGGCCTAATGCATGGGCCAAGCCCTTGGGCTCCCCCAAGGCAACGCCCCCCGCACCCGCGTCACCGCCCCCCCAGTCGGGGGCCGTCCCGCGCGCATCCCCTGCCACTAAGGCAACCGCCCCTAAGGCGACTGTCCCCAAGGCGTCCGCCCCTAAGGCGATCGCCCCAAAAACTGCCGCCCCTAAGGCCCCTACGGCCCCGACCCTCGAAGGCGTGCACAAACGTGCAGCCGATCTCGCCGCTGTCGCCTCCTTTATGGGAGGTATCGACTTCGACGAGCTGAGCGTCGTCGCGGAGAAACTCCGCGCCTCTAACGGCAACCTCATTCTGAGGATGGCCGTCCTCGCAGAGCACTCAGAGTTCTGCGCGTCCATAACTTACTCTGTTCCATCTTAAATGGATATCACAACTTCTAGGAAGAAACCACGGTCGATTTCCGTAGCATTTTTCAATGCGGACGGCCTCAAATCGCAGAGGGATGAGGTTGCCCTCTTCCTTACCGAACACCAGGTCGACATCCTCCTGGTGCAAGAGTCCCTTTTAAAACCTTCAATTCGCAGTCCTCGGATTGCGAATTACAATCTCATTAGAAACGACAGACCCACACGTGGCGGCGGAACGCTTATTTATTATAAGCGCTCTCTGCACTGCGCCCCCGTTGATCCTCCGCCCCTGACCGACATGGAAGTCTCGCTTTGTAGGCTTGGCATGACCGGTCATCAATCTATACTCATCGCTTCGGTGTATATCTCACCCCTCAAAGCTCCCTTAAGGAGCGACTTCGAGGCACTCTTCGCTATGAACGACGCCGTCATTTTGGGCGGCGACTTTAATAGCAAAAACACTCAGTGGGGCTGCTTATGTACTACCCGAAACGGGACGGACTTGAGCACGCTCGCTGAGGAACTCGATTTTGACGTTATACCGCCCCTGTCTCCGACACACTACCCGTATAACGTCAACCACCGCCCCGACATTCTCGATATGGCTATTCTAAAGAACGTAGGCTTACGTCTATGCTCGATAGAAGTCTTTCACGCCCTCACATCCGATCACCGCCCGGTGGTGGTCCAACTCGGCTCTCCTGAGTCCTCCCCTGAAATGAGAACAGTGGTAGACTGGAACAAACTCAAGTGCAAACTTGAGAACTGTGACAGTCCCCAGCTGTCCTCGATCCCCGATGACATAACCTCGCCTAACGAGGCTATTCATGCGATCGACGCACTCACTAGCCACATCTCGGTCGCCATAGGCGATTCGTCTAGGCAGGTGCCTGCGATGGGTGACCATCGTTTCAGGCTGCCTGACGACGCGCGAGAACTACTGAGAGCTAAGAACGCGGCTACTAGAGCCTACGACGCTTATCCCACTGAGGAAAATCGGAGAAGCTTACGCAGCTTGCAGCGCGCTGTCAAGAAGCGTATTGCGGAGCTCCGAAATAATCGGTGGGACGATCTGCTAAAAGAGATCTCGCCATCTCACCAAGCTTATTGGAAGTTAGCGAGGTCCTTTAAGTCGGATGAAACAGCGTCTATGCCCCCCCTGACTCGTCCCGATCAATCCTTAGCGTTTGACGACGACGACAAAGCCGAATGTATGGCTGACAGTTTTGAGGCGCAGTGCGCCCCTAGTACTCTCCCCGTAGACCCCGTCCACCTCCATACGGTGGACGCCGAGGTCGACCACCGCTCGTCACTCCCACCCACCGCCCCCCCTCTCTCCCCTACTAGTGTGGACGAGGTACAGGCGATAATTAAAGGGTTCCGTCCCAACAAGGCCCCCGGCCCGGACCGTATCTCTAACAGAGTTTTACGCGCCCTCCCCGCACAGCTTCTCTGTCTGTTGGTGTCTATCATCAACACCGCCATGGCGCACTGCATCTTTCCCGCTGCGTGGAAGGAGGCAGAGGTCATAGGCATCCCTAAACCGGGTAAAAACCGGTCAGACCCCACCAGTTATAGGCCCATCAGTCTCCTAAAGACCATGGGCAAGTTATACGAACGAGTATTAGTTTCCCGACTAAAAGATTATATTTTCTCTAATAATCTTTTAATTAATGAGCAGTTTGGCTTCAGAGCTACTCACTCTTGCGTCCACCAGGTGCACCGCTTAACGGAACACATTCTGGACGGTCTCAACAGAACCCGCCCCTTAGAGACGGGAGCGCTATTCTTCGATGTGGCGAAAGCGTTCGATAAAGTCTGGCACAATGGCTTGATTTACAAGCTATACCAACTCGGTGTGCCAGATAGGCTCGTACTCATCTTGCGAGACTTCTTATCGAATCGTACTTTCCGCTACCGCGTCGATGGCACCCGCTCGTCCCCCCGCCCCGTCCGCGCCGGCGTCCCGCAGGGATCGGTGTTATCGCCGTTACTATTTTCGATCTATGTCAACGACATACCCAAGACACCGGACGCGGAGTTAGCCCTATTCGCGGATGATACCGCTCTCTATCGCTCAGGATACAACCGTCGTTACATCACGATAGCGCTACAGCGCGCCGCTGATGCTCTCGGCGAGTGGTTCAGGAAGTGGCGTGTGGAGGTGAACCCCGGGAAAAGTGCAGCAGTGTACTTTACTCGAGGTCGCTTCAAAACGCGGCCTTCCAAACAACCCCGCTGCAAGAAAGTCCGTTTTAACGTCACCTTATTTGGCCGACCGATCCCCTGGGTGAGGGAGGTCAAATACCTAGGTGTCACTCTCGACCATCGGTTATCGTTTGTACCCCACATTACGCGCGTTCTCAATCGAGCGAAGTTCTATGCCCACCGACTATACCACCTTGTCGGTAGCAAGAGTAAAATGTCGCTTAGAAATAAGTTGACAATTTACAAAACTTGCATCCGCCCCGTGATGACATACGCCAGTCCGGTGTTTGCTCACGCTTCTTCAAACAGCATTAAGAAAATGCAAAGCTTCCAAAACAATTTCTTGCTGAGAGCCTCGGGTCAACCGTGGTTCGTACGCCGCAAGAATCTCCATAAAGATTTCGACATGCCCTCAGTAGCCCAATATATGAAAGAAGCGTCTGAGCGCTTCTTTGATAAGGCAAAAAACCACTCCAATCCGCTCATAGTCAAAGCCGCCACGTACACGCCCCAGGAGGATGTCGCTGCCCGACTCCGTCGGCCTCGGCACGTTTTGGACGACCCTGACGATTCCTACACCGCGTACTGTAGAACAACAGCCAACACCGCCTTAAGCACTTCAAGTACTGCACAACATTTTAGTTCGCATCACCGCACCCGCCGAAGGGTGCGAGGTCCCGTATTTCATTTCGGCCGACACAGACATGTGCCTGGCCGTTTTTCCCCTGCCCACCCTACGGACGACGGCCCAAGCCGAGGTCCGAGCCTATAGAGGCGCCCTTGAGGCCAGAGTCCGACTCACCCCCAGATCGGGCCCGCTAGAAAGGAGCCCGGCAGCGGTCCGGCCTGTTTCGGCAGTTCCGGTCCCGTCGGCGCCACCACTAGCGGGTTCGCCGCTTGGTAGGGTGCCTTTTGCACTCCACATTGGCCCGATCACGCCTGCTAGTATGGGGCTCGACACGTACGAGTCTGAGGCTTCGCTGCGCGAAGCCTCACACTCGGCCGGGTCGGGCGACCGCTAGCGGGGCGGACCTAGGCCGTGCGCCTTCAGCGCACGCCACAACTGCCCGGTTAAGCTGGCGAATGTCTTCCTCAAAGGCACTCAGCGATAGGTCCGTCCATAAAAAAAAAAAAAAAAAAAAAAAAAAAACCGATGGCGCACGTCATATCACAGATCTTGAGAACACACTTGGCAGAAAGAGGTCAATGCACTCTTGAGGTGTGCCCTGAAATCTGAAAGAAAAGCGGGACTAGCGGGAAAACGCAAGTCGATGAACTGATAAATGATTGATCTAGGTGAACTGACGACCTAAGAGTGTCCTGTTATCTGCAGGGCTCTTGAAATCCGATTTATTATCACGATCAATTTAATATTATCGTGTATGTATTAATCGGTTTAATTTATTGGGTATAATAATAATTATGTCGTCTGATTCACTCAATGAAATCATTTACTAGCCTCTATTACATAATTTAAATTATTGTTTTTTTTTGTCCCAAATGCGTTTCTAAACCATTTATCCGATTGCGTCCGAGTTCTACAACTGATGAACAGAAAAAAATTTTCATGTAGGTATACATACCTACTTAAAGTGCAAACGTCGTAAAAGGTTTCTAAATTCATATATCATCCATATTCTAATAAATCCATATAAACTTTTTTTTTCATTCACAGTAATGCTAGTTCAATATATCATGGAAAACATTTTACTTGAAAAAAAAATTCAACTGCCTCTGGTGGAACTCGAACCTACGACTTTTCGCTATCCAGGCTCTTACAACTGAGCAAATCTTTAAGGATTTTTTTTAAAGTGATTTTTTTTCTTGCTCTTTATCTATTTATTAAATAAAAATGAATGCCAAATGTATGAAAGCGGATCACTTCAGAATGGCTTATCCTATTTGGCTTATTCTTTTTTGTTGTTATCGTGATTTTCAGGAAAATGTTTGTGTGGAAAGAAAAACAGGACATGTTTTTTTTATTCGGGAAAACTGGACGTCCTTTTTCTATGACATTTTTGGTACTACGAGCGCTAATGTCGTTTTATGTACATTGTCTTTGGACAAGACAACGTCGCGTCTGTCGGGGCGGGTACTAACCTATATACTTAAATGCGGTCAATTTATATCCATGTAGGTATATCCCTGGTTGTTTTTAGGACAACTCTATCTGTAGTACCTACCTAACTCATCCAATTAAAAGTAAAAGGTCCAAAGACCTTAATTGCACAGTAATTACGAGTATGTACAGAGTTCGAGAACAGAATGGCTTATTTGTTATGCTTTTACGCCTTTTCTCATAAAACCTGTTTATCCAATGTGTGTTCCGAGCACTGACCTATAAACTGCGTTTAATTATACAATTGAATAGATAACTATTCAAACAGCCCAGTTGAATCAACATGTTTAGTAATTATATTACCTATCATTGATTAGTTAAATGTTATTGGTTTGTAGTTTAGTTGTAGATCTATATAAAGTTTAATCTTAAGTTACAAAACTTGTAAATACCATGAAATCTTCAAGTTAGTTTAAATGTGTTATGTGACTATTGTAATGTCATTAAGAGGAGTCACTTTTTCTTAAAATTACAATACTTTTTTTGAGATTTCTAGAAATATGTCAGTAATAGGTAAATATATTGTAAATCTTCTGCAACATTATTTGAAATATGCTGTAGTACTTAACCAGTATGCAAAATTTTGCTACATGATGGAATTACCTTGCAAAAGACGACCTATGTTTTGTCAAAATATTATACTTCAAGGTGCAATGACTAAGAATTGCGTATTCCTATTACTTGTTTGACCAATAAACCTCAGAATGTTATGACTTTATGAGTCTACAACTTGCATTACAGCATTGTTTATTTAAGGATTTATCAACGCGTAAGTGTAGGATCCTCAACTCGGTGCTATGTTTGCCTTGAAATACATTACGAGGACTTTAGCCTTACGATCTGACACTTACTTGCAATAAATAATTACATTCATTACTTTTTTATTGTGATGCTAAGTAGGCTGTGTGTTGAAAAGCCAACTAGGTCATGAGTGTATGAAAAATGCACTAAAAAGTAGCAGTTTGAGTAGTACATACCCAGAATGAAAACCAGAAAATTCGTTACACATAATTTATTTCCTTAACAGCTTAAAAACTAACTTATCACCTACATTGGTATCAACATACTTTGGTACAGCTTTTGGTTTCACTTCACAATCGTCTTTACTGACACGGTTATCGTCTCAATTACGTTTTGAATAATTGTTATCACTTTGTCCGATCACAGTCACGATGAGGTCGGGCTATTGTTTGCGACCTTCCCGCGGTTTCGACTCCCGGTCCGGATTCAGTGCACCGAAAGCAGAAGCCGGCCTGCTGGCCGAGCTACAACTTCATTCCTGGTGGCTCCTGGAACGCATTCAAGGCTCCTCATCTTCAGATAGGGATGGCAGAACCAGCTGCCGGCGAAGTCTCTCGCGGCGCTGGGGAGAGATCGACTTCTGCCTTCGCAGACCCTCCGTGTGCAGGATGTAAGACCTCGGTTCGGTCTCGAAGGTTTCTTCTGAGTCGTCTTCGACCAGCGCTGGTAAGGCCACGCGCCGCTGCTTTTGCCTCCTCGTACGATCGGCTCCACAGTCCGTTTCCCGTCCTTTCGCCTTCGGCAACGCCGGGTAGACATCGGCGTACAACGCGGCGACAGTTTCCATTTTCACGACCATGGTGAATTGTATTAAAATGTTACTTGTTGAAAATTGTGATGTGCTCTCTTCGAGTAGCGAGCGCGGAGTGCGGGGCGGCGCAGCGCTCGCCGCTTTTATAGTCTCGCGGTGTGTCGTAAATCGGTTTGTGCGATGCGTCTGGCGTCACAGAGTAGGTACAGCGCGTGCACTTGCGATTGTACGCGTAAAAACACCCGTAATAATCGCGGGTTTTATGGCTGGTTATGGTATGATAATGATATCGCTTTGTTCGCGCGTGGTCACTGAAAATGGCAGGTATCGCAGGAAGTAATAACTCTTAGACCGCTCGTCTAGCGGGTTGAAATATTTTATCCCGCTCTACTATGTTTAACTGAGCTCCTATTTCACAAGTTTGTTTTGCATACAGAACGGTATTGTTTGGAGAACTCTACGAAGAATTGCATCAATCTCATCGGAATTTGCGCTGTACCTGTAATAATTCCAAACACTTCATTGTTATCTTTCAACTCATCATGACAACTATCTCGAAACTCTCAAGATTGTGTCCAATCAAGCTAAGAATGTCAGGCAGAGATTCTAAACTCTAATACCCTAATCTAACGGTCTCGACATTGACCGTTAATAAACCTATCTTCAAAAACAATGGTACCTGCATTGACTTATATGTTTAAATCAATGGGTACCTGGCGCTTACAAATGGGAGACATTAACATTTTCGAATAGTTAATTTTTATTACTAATTCTCATAATACTCATAGCTCTAAAAATATTCCCCTGATTCACAGATGTTGGTCACCGTTTGTTTACAGAAGAGTACAGTAACACATAACAGTTTCCACAGAACTTCAGTGGGTAACTGGGTCACAGCATTAGCGAGACAGATGACCTGCGAGGCTTGACCTCACCTGAATTTCTGTTACAGTTGATGTGGCCATATTTTGCATTAAGTTGGATGTTTTGTTTTTTTTAATTTCTTTCAAAAACCACAAACAAGTTTACAATATGTCATTTTAGGTCGAAGAGGTCAAAAAGTAAAAACAAAACACGTGAGCATTGTAATTTACGTTTATTTTTCATATGCCTTTTAAAGTGCAACTGAATTAGGAATTTGTTTTATTCCTCAAAATTAAATATTTAGATTTTCTGAGCTCCCCAAGTTTATTGATTTCTGTGCAGTGCTGTCTTTCGTGTTGCCCTTCGAGCCTTCTGGCGCCCTCTGGAAAAAAATGGCTATGAATTTATTTTCCGTGTTCAATAAATGTTCAAAGATATGTCTTTGAGATTTTGTAGTAAATACTCTAGTAGGCATTAAGTGAGCTAAAACCATGATTCCACTTCGATTGCATGATGGCCTACGACCATGGACTAGTTGACTGACAAAAAACATATTAACTCCTTCTTCCTACAGCCGTGAAATGCCCCTCTGTGTAAATTGTCTAAAACTCTGAAAGAAACATTTTCAGTACGAAACCAGACACTACTTCAACATTAGCAATAAACTCAGAGTATAAAGGACTTTTAACCATGAGTTGAACGAAGGCTTCGTTAACCCTTAAATGTCAGTTTGAAATTACACTTAACAAAAAAAATAACCTAAAGTAAACCAAACCGTCATTGAAAGGTAGAGAAATACGTCTACCAGAGAAACCAGTCTGAAGTGGCGAAGGCAGGATACATAGTCCGGAAACATGGCACGTGGGGCAAAGCTGTCCTAGAATGGAGGCATTGGAGCGAAAAGAGACCTAGAGACAGACCACAGATGCGATGGAAGGATGACGTTACGAAAATTGCAGGGACGAACAGGATGGATTTCGCACCGGACTGACTTTAAAAGCCCTACTAGAAGATATGAGTAGTTTATTTACAAGTTTTGCTAGTTATCTAGAGACTTTCATTTTCAGTTTTCCATCTCTTTTTATACCTTTTGAATTTACATGTAGGTAACTAAATAAAGGGCAGCAGCGTCTGAATGCGACATCTCATAAAAAACTGCGCTCGCCAACCCGCCTACCAAGCGTGGTGAGTATTGGCAATCCCCCCCCAATGAAAGTCATTGGGAGAGGCCTATGTTCAGCAGTGGACGTTCTGTGGCTGTAAAGATGAACTAAATAAATACATGATCGAATATCGACTATCGACTTGTACCTATACTAGCTATCCTTTAAGTGTTTGTGTGACTTCAAGCATTTGTATCTGAGTCATTAATGTCATGTATTTAACGTCTATTCGATATCCAGCCGATATGGTACAGACAACAGCTTGTCAACCTGCCACAAAACGTCTAATTTCCTTAATTGATATCTCTAGGTACAAGTTGGACTTTAAATAAATTTTATTAAAAAAAATAAAACCGACTTCAAAACACTGAAATGCTAAAAATAATCCTAACACTTAAGTCAGTTACTTTTGGAGTCGGTGCCAGCCGATGAGAGATTCAATGTATTTGTTTGCACCGACTCCAAAAGTAACTGATTAGGTACTTATTTTTAGCATTTCATGTGTTTTGAAGTCGGTTTTATTTTTTTAAATAAAATTTACTTATTTCATCAATTTTAGTGATAAATCCTAATCTAACTGCTGAACACCGATTTCATCCCCTATTTTCCTACCCTTAGGGGTGATTTTTATTTTGCAAACTTTTATCATATTATCTTTGAAGTATAAGCTATTCAATAAAACAAAAATCATCAAAATCGGCTCATATTTGACGAAGATAGGTAACAAGAACCACAACCAAAATACTATCTGGGTATATATTTGTTGATTTTCTCAAAAAGTTCTAAATCAGTTTCGATAAAATTTATATGGGACCACCTCTGAAGTATGATCTACCAAACAAAAAAAGAATCATTAAAATCGATTCATAATTGGCGGAGTAATCGCGTAACAAACATACAAAAAAAAACATACAGTCGAATTGAGAACCTCCTCCTTTTTTGAAGTCGGTTGAAAAGTTGAAAATCGGTTCATTTCAGTCGTCTTTAAGTTGTTGGGTAGGTTGACCTGCCGTTGACTGTACAAGCTCTGCTTAGTATATAATTAAATAAGTCTTGGTAAAATTGTTGAAAGAATTTATTTATTACTAGCTGCTGCCAGCGACTATGGCCGCATGGTATTATTAATTTCTATTCAATTCAAAAACTTTTCTAATTGAATCAGATTCTGTTCACAATACAGAAGTGGGCCTGTATACTAAATAAATTAGAATTATTAAGTGTTCGTATTATTGCCCTAATAAATAAAAGTAGCCTAAGTTACTTATTGTAATTCTGTCTGCCAGTCCAGTGGAAAACGATCCAGCCGTTTCGGAAATTAACCAAAACAAACAGACAGATGGACAAAAAATTTCAATATTTATTATTATAAATATCGTATATTCTTTCCTATAAATTTAGAAAAAAGCTGTTATTTTGATATTGAAATTTTATTTAAATTTAGAAATGTACCTTTATTTAGATTACATTTTTAATTTGACCTAAATCGAGAGAAGTATCTACTTAGATCCTTAAAGATATATTGGTATATTGGTTCTTGTTGTATGTACTCATTTATTATTATTAATAACTAGACGTTGCCCGCGACTTCGTTCGCGTGGTCTTTAGTTTATTGATAAAGGATTTTCTGCGCAACTTTCTTAATTTTTTCTTTTATAAAAACCTTCTGACAATAATTAACACAACAAAAAAGAATTAGCGAAATTGTTCCATCCGTTCAAGCGTGATGCGATAACCAAGAGAAATAGAGATTCATTTTTATATATAGAAAATATGTTAAATTGTCCTGTTTAGCCTAAATAATTTTTATGTCTATTTTTTTTTACAAAGTCAGTAAACAAGGCCAGTGCCCTGCAGTGGGATGTATACAGAGTGTAACGAAAAGGTGAAATAAAACTTAAAGGGGTTATTCTACGGCTAAATTACATCAACTTTTTCTATGAGACCAACATCGCATTCGCAAAAAAAAAACACTTTCCCATACTAAAACGCGAAAAAGCTGGCATCAGTTTGTATGGAAACGTCAATTTTTTTTTTTTTATTTCGATGTTGGTCCCATAGAAAAAGTTGATGTAATTTAGCCGTAGAATAACCCCTTAAAGTTTTATTTCACCTTTTCGTTACACCCTGTATAATAGGCATACTTTACTTTATTGTAATCACTTAAAATAAGTAAAACTTGGCTCTCGTACTATCGGGTATTCCCAAGATTAAAAGTATTGCAATGTCAGATTCTGTCATTCTGATATCAAGTAGATACTGTAGTATCTACAAGTTATCTATAAAGTAAAACTGATACTATTTATTATTTACAATAAGTCACTTTACGATAATAATAATGACATTCACCGCACCAATGTCAATCTTACTGAATGTGGTTAAATCGCTTCATTACTCCTCTTTTGGTTATTGTATGCGCTCGCGCATTCTCTGTGTATTAAAAGCAAGTTGCAAGTAATTGATGTTGAAATTCTTGTTATAAAACTGCTTTTATATTTAAGCGTAAGGGTGCGTTTAAATGGTTATTCGCGGATTCAGTAATATATAAGATACAATTCGACAGTCATCAAAATTATTTAAATTAACCATTTTTGCTTGCGCTTACGTCCACCTACAAGGTGGACAGACGACCTGGTAAAGGTTGCAGGAAGCCGCTAGATGCGGGCCGCTTCCAACCGGTCAATCTGGAAGTCACGGGGGGAGGCCTATGTTCAGCAGTGGACGTCCTATGGCTGAAATGATGATGATGATGATGTACCATTTTCGTTTTTAGGGATTGCTCTCCACTGTAGGGTCAAATAATAGTCTACCAGTTTTTAGATATAACTATTTAGTTTATTAAGTTCATTAAAAATATCTTTAAGGCCGCTAATTCGGTTTGTCTGCTTTTTTAAAATTATTTTGGGAATGTGCGTCTTTAATTTTGTTAAATAGAGAGATATAATTAATTTTAATTAGGAGTCGTGTCGCATTATGCCACATTATGCATAAGTATTTCAATTAATTAATTAAATGTTCTTGTGATCATTCTCCTATGATAATTTAAATACGTTCATTAAACTTATTTGGATGAATTACAATCAGGCATATAAAATAGTGTGATTAAAGTATTTTTCAAGATCTAATTTTATTAGCTGACTTCCTTTTAAGAATTTAATCTACTACTTATATATGTCGTGGCCAGATCGTAAAATTGATCATTTCATGATGTGATCGATCATTTCATAAAATGGTGGTATTTCATGATATAGAACAGAACACGCTGCCTACATCATGATGTGGTCTGACCAGATCAATGAATACTCAGCGTTTGACGATATAAATAGCTAAACGCACGAATACTTCATGAAATGGTCAATCATTAGTAATCATATCGTAAAATTATTACCCTATCCACCGGTAGAGGCGCTAGTGTTGCTTTGTTTTTGTGATGAGTAATGGCGGTGGACAAATATTTTATTCTAAAAGTGAATAATGATGTGTAAATTGAAGGTGAAAGTGCAGTGAAATATCGTTACGACACCAAGCTAGGCGATTTATATGAAAGTCACTCAAAAAAATCAAGGAGATCGGAACGTAATTTGAGAGGTTAGTTAGGTTATTTAGCTATTCAAGTGTTTTTATTTATTAGTTTTGCTTAAAAATAATATCTATTTAAAATGTTTAATTTATCTATCTACCAAGATTACAAATATTAAACATTAATTTATCTATCTACCAAGATTACAAATATTAAACAAATTCACGTAACTTATAAACATATTTGTATTTTAATGATATGGCCAAACGTGGATTGACATTTCATCGAATGTTGACGTTTAAACGATATGGTCAGTTTTAGTTGGCCATATCATGAAATACCACCATTTTATGAAATGATCGGTCACATCATGAATTGGTCAATTTTACGATCTGGCTACGACATATACATTGAAAACAAAGAAATGAAAAAAAAATCGCCTAATTAGTATGGAAAAGTGTTTTAAAACGCTGCTATTTCGATGTTGATCCCATAAGTAAAGGTTGTTGTGATTGAGAAAGGAAGGATTCGCAAATAAAATCGGACCCTTAAATTCCTAAATATAACTTTAAAGCAATACCAAATGTTTGTGTTAATTAAAAACCGTACTTGAGTCGTTCGTTACGTACTTAAAATACCCAGGTCGTTTTGGAAAAAACGTCCTTGTTACATTAGCTTAGGGTCAATGTCTGTTTGCCGCACCAACTACAAACAATGATAAAATGACAATGTTTTCGATGATGTGTTGTTTTTTCCTTCGCCAATCGTCACAGTCATCGTTACTAACAAAATTTGCATTAGCAACGCACGATGTCTTTATTTTGAAACGTTTAATTGTTTAATTATACAACACAAAAAATACGAACCTTGGTAATGACGACTGTCTAGTCTAGTGGTTCGTGATCCGTACCATATAGTCAGTTTTTTTTTAAACATAATATATGCCACGTACCGGCAAGCGCAGAGTAGAACGTCCACCCACATGCAAAGGTGGACAGACGACCTGTAGCCCATTTGCCGTAATTGATCAATGTTCGCAATCCAGTGTCGATCCGCTACCGGTAACAATTTACTATCTAAAACGGTATTCTCGTAAACTTTTTGATGCAACATAATCAAAACGATCTTAATGCGACTGAAATGGAACAAAAAAAAACCTCATCTTTCTTCCATTTTCAGTCGCATTACGAACTATAATTGCATTTTTTGGGTTTACGAGAATAAGTACCGTTTTATGTAGTAATGTTACTGTTATGTACACCAATAATCTATGTTGAGTTTGGGTACTTAAGAAATAGGTTTATTATTGCCTCGTAACAGATCGTAGCAATAAAAATAAAGCTTCATTTCTCTACACGCCTAATACTGACGTGTTGCGAAAGATAAACCGATTACATAGATTTGAAGGTCACGACGATATGTAATACTTATGTAAGGAATATATTTGATAAATGTCACATGTGGGTCGAAAGAAGTGTTTTATTTTATACAATTGTTATTGTAATCTCGGTATGATCTCTAATTTCGTAATAATAACACCATCAAAGTTTTTATTTGTGTCTAACCTAAATCTTTGTGTTTAACCATACATAAGTATTTAATAAAGTAAAGTCTTCTTGGCATTTTCAATATTTACGTATTTTTCTATGGTTGTAAGGTTATGTTGCAGTATAAAATTATTTTAGCATTTAGCAATTAATCTAATAGAAATAAAATTTAATGCTTTCTTAGCATCTGTAATAAAGTTATCAGCACTTTTTGATAGTTAGGTAGTAAGATTTTTAAACTTTTAAGTTAACTAAGACTTAATTACTTAACAAACAATCGATCAATATAAAATTACCAAAAAACTAAATATATTGGTAAATTAAATTTAATAATCATCATACAAAAATTAGCACAACACTTCCAACATCACTTTTACAAAAACGCAAACATTTGAACAATTATTTTTTCATACAAAAACATGACAAAATACGGGCTCTACATTTGACAATTAAATTTTAATTAGGTACCTACTATGTAGCATCGAAAGTGATAGTGAAAGCAAAAATAAATACACTTATTTTATGTGATTAGATTTAAAAATATTATCTTGACTGCAGATTGACAAATAGCAGCTTATTCGTATTCAAATATTATTGGGACAAAAAATATTTGAGTGAATATATTTTTTCAATTTGAATAACATTAAATTTTCTCTTTAAACAGTGTCCATCATTACTAAACTAGAACAACGTCATTCCAAAATAGTTATTTCCGAATAATTCACAGAATTTAAGTAGTTAAATCCCACAAACATCAATTTATGATTTTGCACATTATCAATCACTATTAAGTTGGGCTCGTTATAAAATGTGAAGCCGCGATTTAGATGAAGAACGACATCAAAGAGAACCATTTATTTATCGTTGAAAGATATGACCCATATCACGAAAAGCGAATGCATCCAGACGACGAAAATCGCTATCATATTGAACCAAATTCACTAAAACTGACTAACTTGATAGCAACACCGCACGGCTAGTCGCTATCAAACTCAAGAATAGCCCCCGATCGTCCGATGGCGCACGTCATATCACAGATCTTGAGAACACACTTGGCAGAAAGAGGTCAATGCACTCTTGAGGTGTGCCCTGAAATCTGAAAGAAAAGCGGGACTAGCGGGAAAACGCAAGTCGATGAACTGATAAATGATTGATCTAGGTGAACTGACGACCTAAGAGTGTCCTGTTATCTGCAGGGCTCTTGAAATCCGATTTATTATCACGATCAATTTAATATTATCGTGTATGTATTAATCGGTTTAATTTATTGGGTATAATAATAATTATGTCGTCTGATTCACTCAATGAAATCATTTACTAGCCTCTATTACATAATTTAAATTATTGTTTTTTTTTGTCCCAAATGCGTTTCTAAACCATTTATCCGATTGCGTCCGAGTTCTACAACTGATGAACAGAAAAAAATTTTCATGTAGGTATACATACCTACTTAAAGTGCAAACGTCGTAAAAGGTTTCTAAATTCATATATCATCCATATTCTAATAAATCCATATAAACTTTTTTTTTCATTCACAGTAATGCTAGTTCAATATATCATGGAAAACATTTTACTTGAAAAAAAAATTCAACTGCCTCTGGTGGAACTCGAACCTACGACTTTTCGCTATCCAGGCTCTTACAACTGAGCAAATCTTTAAGGATTTTTTTTAAAGTGATTTTTTTTCTTGCTCTTTATCTATTTATTAAATAAAAATGAATGCCAAATGTATGAAAGCGGATCACTTCAGAATGGCTTATCCTATTTGGCTTATTCTTTTTTGTTGTTATCGTGATTTTCAGGAAAATGTTTGTGTGGAAAGAAAAACAGGACATGTTTTTTTTATTCGGGAAAACTGGACGTCCTTTTTCTATGACATTTTTGGTACTACGAGCGCTAATGTCGTTTTATGTACATTGTCTTTGGACAAGACAACGTCGCGTCTGTCGGGGCGGGTACTAACCTATATACTTAAATGCGGTCAATTTATATCCATGTAGGTATATCCCTGGTTGTTTTTAGGACAACTCTATCTGTAGTACCTACCTAACTCATCCAATTAAAAGTAAAAGGTCCAAAGACCTTAATTGCACAGTAATTACGAGTATGTACAGAGTTCGAGAACAGAATGGCTTATTTGTTATGCTTTTACGCCTTTTCTCATAAAACCTGTTTATCCAATGTGTGTTCCGAGCACTGACCTATAAACTGCGTTTAATTATACAATTGAATAGATAACTATTCAAACAGCCCAGTTGAATCAACATGTTTAGTAATTATATTACCTATCATTGATTAGTTAAATGTTATTGGTTTGTAGTTTAGTTGTAGATCTATATAAAGTTTAATCTTAAGTTACAAAACTTGTAAATACCATGAAATCTTCAAGTTAGTTTAAATGTGTTATGTGACTATTGTAATGTCATTAAGAGGAGTCACTTTTTCTTAAAATTACAATACTTTTTTTGAGATTTCTAGAAATATGTCAGTAATAGGTAAATATATTGTAAATCTTCTGCAACATTATTTGAAATATGCTGTAGTACTTAACCAGTATGCAAAATTTTGCTACATGATGGAATTACCTTGCAAAAGACGACCTATGTTTTGTCAAAATATTATACTTCAAGGTGCAATGACTAAGAATTGCGTATTCCTATTACTTGTTTGACCAATAAACCTCAGAATGTTATGACTTTATGAGTCTACAACTTGCATTACAGCATTGTTTATTTAAGGATTTATCAACGCGTAAGTGTAGGATCCTCAACTCGGTGCTATGTTTGCCTTGAAATACATTACGAGGACTTTAGCCTTACGATCTGACACTTACTTGCAATAAATAATTACATTCATTACTTTTTTATTGTGATGCTAAGTAGGCTGTGTGTTGAAAAGCCAACTAGGTCATGAGTGTATGAAAAATGCACTAAAAAGTAGCAGTTTGAGTAGTACATACCCAGAATGAAAACCAGAAAATTCGTTACACATAATTTATTTCCTTAACAGCTTAAAAACTAACTTATCACCTACATTGGTATCAACATACTTTGGTACAGCTTTTGGTTTCACTTCACAATCGTCTTTACTGACACGGTTATCGTCTCAATTACGTTTTGAATAATTGTTATCACTTTGTCCGATCACAGTCACGATGAGGTCGGGCTATTGTTTGCGACCTTCCCGCGGTTTCGACTCCCGGTCCGGATTCAGTGCACCGAAAGCAGAAGCCGGCCTGCTGGCCGAGCTACAACTTCATTCCTGGTGGCTCCTGGAACGCATTCAAGGCTCCTCATCTTCAGATAGGGATGGCAGAACCAGCTGCCGGCGAAGTCTCTCGCGGCGCTGGGGAGAGATCGACTTCTGCCTTCGCAGACCCTCCGTGTGCAGGATGTAAGACCTCGGTTCGGTCTCGAAGGTTTCTTCTGAGTCGTCTTCGACCAGCGCTGGTAAGGCCACGCGCCGCTGCTTTTGCCTCCTCGTACGATCGGCTCCACAGTCCGTTTCCCGTCCTTTCGCCTTCGGCAACGCCGGGTAGACATCGGCGTACAACGCGGCGACAGTTTCCATTTTCACGACCATGGTGAATTGTATTAAAATGTTACTTGTTGAAAATTGTGATGTGCTCTCTTCGAGTAGCGAGCGCGGAGTGCGGGGCGGCGCAGCGCTCGCCGCTTTTATAGTCTCGCGGTGTGTCGTAAATCGGTTTGTGCGATGCGTCTGGCGTCACAGAGTAGGTACAGCGCGTGCACTTGCGATTGTACGCGTAAAAACACCCGTAATAATCGCGGGTTTTATGGCTGGTTATGGTATGATAATGATATCGCTTTGTTCGCGCGTGGTCACTGAAAATGGCAGGTATCGCAGGAAGTAATAACTCTTAGACCGCTCGTCTAGCGGGTTGAAATATTTTATCCCGCTCTACTATGTTTAACTGAGCTCCTATTTCACAAGTTTGTTTTGCATACAGAACGGTATTGTTTGGAGAACTCTACGAAGAATTGCATCAATCTCATCGGAATTTGCGCTGTACCTGTAATAATTCCAAACACTTCATTGTTATCTTTCAACTCATCATGACAACTATCTCGAAACTCTCAAGATTGTGTCCAATCAAGCTAAGAATGTCAGGCAGAGATTCTAAACTCTAATACCCTAATCTAACGGTCTCGACATTGACCGTTAATAAACCTATCTTCAAAAACAATGGTACCTGCATTGACTTATATGTTTAAATCAATGGGTACCTGGCGCTTACAAATGGGAGACATTAACATTTTCGAATAGTTAATTTTTATTACTAATTCTCATAATACTCATAGCTCTAAAAATATTCCCCTGATTCACAGATGTTGGTCACCGTTTGTTTACAGAAGAGTACAGTAACACATAACAGTTTCCACAGAACTTCAGTGGGTAACTGGGTCACAGCATTAGCGAGACAGATGACCTGCGAGGCTTGACCTCACCTGAATTTCTGTTACAGTTGATGTGGCCATATTTTGCATTAAGTTGGATGTTTTGTTTTTTTTAATTTCTTTCAAAAACCACAAACAAGTTTACAATATGTCATTTTAGGTCGAAGAGGTCAAAAAGTAAAAACAAAACACGTGAGCATTGTAATTTACGTTTATTTTTCATATGCCTTTTAAAGTGCAACTGAATTAGGAATTTGTTTTATTCCTCAAAATTAAATATTTAGATTTTCTGAGCTCCCCAAGTTTATTGATTTCTGTGCAGTGCTGTCTTTCGTGTTGCCCTTCGAGCCTTCTGGCGCCCTCTGGAAAAAAATGGCTATGAATTTATTTTCCGTGTTCAATAAATGTTCAAAGATATGTCTTTGAGATTTTGTAGTAAATACTCTAGTAGGCATTAAGTGAGCTAAAACCATGATTCCACTTCGATTGCATGATGGCCTACGACCATGGACTAGTTGACTGACAAAAAACATATTAACTCCTTCTTCCTACAGCCGTGAAATGCCCCTCTGTGTAAATTGTCTAAAACTCTGAAAGAAACATTTTCAGTACGAAACCAGACACTACTTCAACATTAGCAATAAACTCAGAGTATAAAGGACTTTTAACCATGAGTTGAACGAAGGCTTCGTTAACCCTTAAATGTCAGTTTGAAATTACACTTAACAAAAAAAATAACCTAAAGTAAACCAAACCGTCATTGAAAGGTAGAGAAATACGTCTACCAGAGAAACCAGTCTGAAGTGGCGAAGGCAGGATACATAGTCCGGAAACATGGCACGTGGGGCAAAGCTGTCCTAGAATGGAGGCATTGGAGCGAAAAGAGACCTAGAGACAGACCACAGATGCGATGGAAGGATGACGTTACGAAAATTGCAGGGACGAACAGGATGGATTTCGCACCGGACTGACTTTAAAAGCCCTACTAGAAGATATGAGTAGTTTATTTACAAGTTTTGCTAGTTATCTAGAGACTTTCATTTTCAGTTTTCCATCTCTTTTTATACCTTTTGAATTTACATGTAGGTAACTAAATAAAGGGCAGCAGCGTCTGAATGCGACATCTCATAAAAAACTGCGCTCGCCAACCCGCCTACCAAGCGTGGTGAGTATTGGCAATCCCCCCCCAATGAAAGTCATTGGGAGAGGCCTATGTTCAGCAGTGGACGTTCTGTGGCTGTAAAGATGAACTAAATAAATACATGATCGAATATCGACTATCGACTTGTACCTATACTAGCTATCCTTTAAGTGTTTGTGTGACTTCAAGCATTTGTATCTGAGTCATTAATGTCATGTATTTAACGTCTATTCGATATCCAGCCGATATGGTACAGACAACAGCTTGTCAACCTGCCACAAAACGTCTAATTTCCTTAATTGATATCTCTAGGTACAAGTTGGACTTTAAATAAATTTTATTAAAAAAAATAAAACCGACTTCAAAACACTGAAATGCTAAAAATAATCCTAACACTTAAGTCAGTTACTTTTGGAGTCGGTGCCAGCCGATGAGAGATTCAATGTATTTGTTTGCACCGACTCCAAAAGTAACTGATTAGGTACTTATTTTTAGCATTTCATGTGTTTTGAAGTCGGTTTTATTTTTTTAAATAAAATTTACTTATTTCATCAATTTTAGTGATAAATCCTAATCTAACTGCTGAACACCGATTTCATCCCCTATTTTCCTACCCTTAGGGGTGATTTTTATTTTGCAAACTTTTATCATATTATCTTTGAAGTATAAGCTATTCAATAAAACAAAAATCATCAAAATCGGCTCATATTTGACGAAGATAGGTAACAAGAACCACAACCAAAATACTATCTGGGTATATATTTGTTGATTTTCTCAAAAAGTTCTAAATCAGTTTCGATAAAATTTATATGGGACCACCTCTGAAGTATGATCTACCAAACAAAAAAAGAATCATTAAAATCGATTCATAATTGGCGGAGTAATCGCGTAACAAACATACAAAAAAAAACATACAGTCGAATTGAGAACCTCCTCCTTTTTTGAAGTCGGTTGAAAAGTTGAAAATCGGTTCATTTCAGTCGTCTTTAAGTTGTTGGGTAGGTTGACCTGCCGTTGACTGTACAAGCTCTGCTTAGTATATAATTAAATAAGTCTTGGTAAAATTGTTGTAAGAATTTATTTATTACTAGCTGCTGCCAGCGACTATGGCCGCATGGTATTATTAATTTCTATTCAATTCAAAAACTTTTCTAATTGAATCAGATTCTGTTCACAATACAGAAGTGGGCCTGTATACTAAATAAATTAGAATTATTAAGTGTTCGTATTATTGCCCTAATAAATAAAAGTAGCCTAAGTTACTTATTGTAATTCTGTCTGCCAGTCCAGTGGAAAACGATCCAGCCGTTTCGGAAATTAACCAAAACAAACAGACAGATGGACAAAAAATTTCAATATTTATTATTATAAATATCGTATATTCTTTCCTATAAATTTAGAAAAAAGCTGTTATTTTGATATTGAAATTTTATTTAAATTTAGAAATGTACCTTTATTTAGATTACATTTTTAATTTGACCTAAATCGAGAGAAGTATCTACTTAGATCCTTAAAGATATATTGGTATATTGGTTCTTGTTGTATGTACTAATTTATTATTATTAATAACTAGACGTTGACGCGACTTCGTTCGCGTGGTCTTTAGTTTATTGATAAAGGATTTTCTGCGCAACTTTCTTAATTTTTTCTTTTATAAAAACCTTCTGACAATAATTAACACAACAAAAAAGAATTAGCGAAATTGTTCCATCCGTTCAAGCGTGATGCGATAACCAAGAGAAATAGAGATTCATTTTTATATATAGAAAATATGTTAAATTGTCCTGTTTAGCCTAAATAATTTTTATGTCTATTTTTTTTTACAAAGTCAGTAAACAAGGCCAGTGCCCTGCAGTGGGATGTATACAGAGTGTAACGAAAAGGTGAAATAAAACTTAAAGGGGTTATTCTACGGCTAAATTACATCAACTTTTTCTATGAGACCAACATCGCATTCGCAAAAAAAAAACACTTTCCCATACTAAAACGCGAAAAAGCTGGCATCAGTTTGTATGGAAACGTCAATATTTTTTTTTTTATTTCGATGTTGGTCCCATAGAAAAAGTTGATGTAATTTAGCCGTAGAATAACCCCTTAAAGTTTTATTTCACCTTTTCGTTACACCCTGTATAATAGGCATACTTTACTTTATTGTAATCACTTAAAATAAGTAAAACTTGGCTCTCGTACTATCGGGTATTCCCAAGATTAAAAGTATTGCAATGTCAGATTCTGTCATTCTGATATCAAGTAGATACTGTAGTATCTACAAGTTATCTATAAAGTAAAACTGATACTATTTATTATTTACAATAAGTCACTTTACGATAATAATAATGACATTCACCGCACCAATGTCAATCTTACTGAATGTGGTTAAATCGCTTCATTACTCCTCTTTTGGTTATTGTATGCGCTCGCGCATTCTCTGTGTATTAAAAGCAAGTTGCAAGTAATTGATGTTGAAATTCTTGTTATAAAACTGCTTTTATATTTAAGCGTAAGGGTGCGTTTAAATGGTTATTCGCGGATTCAGTAATATATAAGATACAATTCGACAGTCATCAAAATTATTTAAATTAACCATTTTTGCTTGCGCTTACGTCCACCTACAAGGTGGACAGACGACCTGGTAAAGGTTGCAGGAAGCCGCTAGATGCGGGCCGCTTCCAACCGGTCAATCTGGAAGTCACGGGGGGAGGCCTATGTTCAGCAGTGGACGTCCTATGGCTGAAATGATGATGATGATGATGTACCATTTTCGTTTTTAGGGATTGCTCTCCACTGTAGGGTCAAATAATAGTCTACCAGTTTTTAGATATAACTATTTAGTTTATTAAGTTCATTAAAAATATCTTTAAGGCCGCTAATTCGGTTTGTCTGCTTTTTTAAAATTATTTTGGGAATGTGCGTCTTTAATTTTGTTAAATAGAGAGATATAATTAATTTTAATTAGGAGTCGTGTCGCATTATGCCACATTATGCATAAGTATTTCAATTAATTAATTAAATGTTCTTGTGATCATTCTCCTATGATAATTTAAATACGTTCATTAAACTTATTTGGATGAATTACAATCAGGCATATAAAATAGTGTGATTAAAGTATTTTTCAAGATCTAATTTTATTAGCTGACTTCCTTTTAAGAATTTAATCTACTACTTATATATGTCGTGGCCAGATCGTAAAATTGATCATTTCATGATGTGATCGATCATTTCATAAAATGGTGGTATTTCATGATATAGAACAGAACACGCTGCCTACATCATGATGTGGTCTGACCAGATCAATGAATACTCAGCGTTTGACGATATAAATAGCTAAACGCACGAATACTTCATGAAATGGTCAATCATTAGTAATCATATCGTAAAATTATTACCCTATCCACCGGTAGAGGCGCTAGTGTTGCTTTGTTTTTGTGATGAGTAATGGCGGTGGACAAATATTTTATTCTAAAAGTGAATAATGATGTGTAAATTGAAGGTGAAAGTGCAGTGAAATATCGTTACGACACCAAGCTAGGCGATTTATATGAAAGTCACTCAAAAAAATCAAGGAGATCGGAACGTAATTTGAGAGGTTAGTTAGGTTATTTAGCTATTCAAGTGTTTTTATTTATTAGTTTTGCTTAAAAATAATATCTATTTAAAATGTTTAATTTATCTATCTACCAAGATTACAAATATTAAACATTAATTTATCTATCTACCAAGATTACAAATATTAAACAAATTCACGTAACTTATAAACATATTTGTATTTTAATGATATGGCCAAACGTGGATTGACATTTCATCGAATGTTGACGTTTAAACGATATGGTCAGTTTTAGTTGGCCATATCATGAAATACCACCATTTTATGAAATGATCGGTCACATCATGAATTGGTCAATTTTACGATCTGGCTACGACATATACATTGAAAACAAAGAAATGAAAAAAAAATCGCCTAATTAGTATGGAAAAGTGTTTTAAAACGCTGCTATTTCGATGTTGATCCCATAAGTAAAGGTTGTTGTGATTGAGAAAGGAAGGATTCGCAAATAAAATCGGACCCTTAAATTCCTAAATATAACTTTAAAGCAATACCAAATGTTTGTGTTAATTAAAAACCGTACTTGAGTCGTTCGTTACGTACTTAAAATACCCAGGTCGTTTTGGAAAAAACGTCCTTGTTACATTAGCTTAGGGTCAATGTCTGTTTGCCGCACCAACTACAAACAATGATAAAATGACAATGTTTTCGATGATGTGTTGTTTTTTCCTTCGCCAATCGTCACAGTCATCGTTACTAACAAAATTTGCATTAGCAACGCACGATGTCTTTATTTTGAAACGTTTAATTGTTTAATTATACAACACAAAAAATACGAACCTTGGTAATGACGACTGTCTAGTCTAGTGGTTCGTGATCCGTACCATATAGTCAGTTTTTTTTTAAACATAATATATGCCACGTACCGGCAAGCGCAGAGTAGAACGTCCACCCACATGCAAAGGTGGACAGACGACCTGTAGCCCATTTGCCGTAATTGATCAATGTTCGCAATCCAGTGTCGATCCGCTACCGGTAACAATTTACTATCTAAAACGGTATTCTCGTAAACTTTTTGATGCAACATAATCAAAACGATCTTAATGCGACTGAAATGGAACAAAAAAAAACCTCATCTTTCTTCCATTTTCAGTCGCATTACGAACTATAATTGCATTTTTTGGGTTTACGAGAATAAGTACCGTTTTATGTAGTAATGTTACTGTTATGTACACCAATAATCTATGTTGAGTTTGGGTACTTAAGAAATAGGTTTATTATTGCCTCGTAACAGATCGTAGCAATAAAAATAAAGCTTCATTTCTCTACACGCCTAATACTGACGTGTTGCGAAAGATAAACCGATTACATAGATTTGAAGGTCACGACGATATGTAATACTTATGTAAGGAATATATTTGATAAATGTCACATGTGGGTCGAAAGAAGTGTTTTATTTTATACAATTGTTATTGTAATCTCGGTATGATCTCTAATTTCGTAATAATAACACCATCAAAGTTTTTATTTGTGTCTAACCTAAATCTTTGTGTTTAACCATACATAAGTATTTAATAAAGTAAAGTCTTCTTGGCATTTTCAATATTTACGTATTTTTCTATGGTTGTAAGGTTATGTTGCAGTATAAAATTATTTTAGCATTTAGCAATTAATCTAATAGAAATAAAATTTAATGCTTTCTTAGCATCTGTAATAAAGTTATCAGCACTTTTTGATAGTTAGGTAGTAAGATTTTTAAACTTTTAAGTTAACTAAGACTTAATTACTTAACAAACAATCGATCAATATAAAATTACCAAAAAACTAAATATATTGGTAAATTAAATTTAATAATCATCATACAAAAATTAGCACAACACTTCCAACATCACTTTTACAAAAACGCAAACATTTGAACAATTATTTTTTCATACAAAAACATGACAAAATACGGGCTCTACATTTGACAATTAAATTTTAATTAGGTACCTACTATGTAGCATCGAAAGTGATAGTGAAAGCAAAAATAAATACACTTATTTTATGTGATTAGATTTAAAAATATTATCTTGACTGCAGATTGACAAATAGCAGCTTATTCGTATTCAAATATTATTGGGACAAAAAATATTTGAGTGAATATATTTTTTCAATTTGAATAACATTAAATTTTCTCTTTAAACAGTGTCCATCATTACTAAACTAGAACAACGTCATTCCAAAATAGTTATTTCCGAATAATTCACAGAATTTAAGTAGTTAAATCCCACAAACATCAATTTATGATTTTGCACATTATCAATCACTATTAAGTTGGGCTCGTTATAAAATGTGAAGCCGCGATTTAGATGAAGAACGACATCAAAGAGAACCATTTATTTATCGTTGAAAGATATGACCCATATCACGAAAAGCGAATGCATCCAGACGACGAAAATCGCTATCATATTGAACCAAATTCACTAAAACTGACTAACTTGATAGCAACACCGCACGGCTAGTCGCTATCAAACTCAAGAATAGCCCCCGATCGTCCGATGGCGCACGTCATATCACAGATCTTGAGAACACACTTGGCAGAAAGAGGTCAATGCACTCTTGAGGTGTGCCCTGAAATCTGAAAGAAAAGCGGGACTAGCGGGAAAACGCAAGTCGATGAACTGATAAATGATTGATCTAGGTGAACTGACGACCTAAGAGTGTCCTGTTATCTGCAGGGCTCTTGAAATCCGATTTATTATCACGATCAATTTAATATTATCGTGTATGTATTAATCGGTTTAATTTATTGGGTATAATAATAATTATGTCGTCTGATTCACTCAATGAAATCATTTACTAGCCTCTATTACATAATTTAAATTATTGTTTTTTTTTGTCCCAAATGCGTTTCTAAACCATTTATCCGATTGCGTCCGAGTTCTACAACTGATGAACAGAAAAAAATTTTCATGTAGGTATACATACCTACTTAAAGTGCAAACGTCGTAAAAGGTTTCTAAATTCATATATCATCCATATTCTAATAAATCCATATAAACTTTTTTTTTCATTCACAGTAATGCTAGTTCAATATATCATGGAAAACATTTTACTTGAAAAAAAAATTCAACTGCCTCTGGTGGAACTCGAACCTACGACTTTTCGCTATCCAGGCTCTTACAACTGAGCAAATCTTTAAGGATTTTTTTTAAAGTGATTTTTTTTCTTGCTCTTTATCTATTTATTAAATAAAAATGAATGCCAAATGTATGAAAGCGGATCACTTCAGAATGGCTTATCCTATTTGGCTTATTCTTTTTTGTTGTTATCGTGATTTTCAGGAAAATGTTTGTGTGGAAAGAAAAACAGGACATGTTTTTTTTATTCGGGAAAACTGGACGTCCTTTTTCTA
This sequence comes from Anania hortulata, assembly GCA_963576865.1. Taxonomy (NCBI): domain Eukaryota; kingdom Metazoa; phylum Arthropoda; class Insecta; order Lepidoptera; family Crambidae; genus Anania; species Anania hortulata. The sequence continues at coordinate 6,067,273 of OY756405.1, read as the reverse complement.
TGACATTTTTGGTACTACGAGCGCTAATGTCGTTTTATGTACATTGTCTTTGGACAAGACAACGTCGCGTCTGTCGGGGCGGGTACTAACCTATATACTTAAATGCGGTCAATTTATATCCATGTAGGTATATCCCTGGTTGTTTTTAGGACAACTCTATCTGTAGTACCTACCTAACTCATCCAATTAAAAGTAAAAGGTCCAAAGACCTTAATTGCACAGTAATTACGAGTATGTACAGAGTTCGAGAACAGAATGGCTTATTTGTTATGCTTTTACGCCTTTTCTCATAAAACCTGTTTATCCAATGTGTGTTCCGAGCACTGACCTATAAACTGCGTTTAATTATACAATTGAATAGATAACTATTCAAACAGCCCAGTTGAATCAACATGTTTAGTAATTATATTACCTATCATTGATTAGTTAAATGTTATTGGTTTGTAGTTTAGTTGTAGATCTATATAAAGTTTAATCTTAAGTTACAAAACTTGTAAATACCATGAAATCTTCAAGTTAGTTTAAATGTGTTATGTGACTATTGTAATGTCATTAAGAGGAGTCACTTTTTCTTAAAATTACAATACTTTTTTTGAGATTTCTAGAAATATGTCAGTAATAGGTAAATATATTGTAAATCTTCTGCAACATTATTTGAAATATGCTGTAGTACTTAACCAGTATGCAAAATTTTGCTACATGATGGAATTACCTTGCAAAAGACGACCTATGTTTTGTCAAAATATTATACTTCAAGGTGCAATGACTAAGAATTGCGTATTCCTATTACTTGTTTGACCAATAAACCTCAGAATGTTATGACTTTATGAGTCTACAACTTGCATTACAGCATTGTTTATTTAAGGATTTATCAACGCGTAAGTGTAGGATCCTCAACTCGGTGCTATGTTTGCCTTGAAATACATTACGAGGACTTTAGCCTTACGATCTGACACTTACTTGCAATAAATAATTACATTCATTACTTTTTTATTGTGATGCTAAGTAGGCTGTGTGTTGAAAAGCCAACTAGGTCATGAGTGTATGAAAAATGCACTAAAAAGTAGCAGTTTGAGTAGTACATACCCAGAATGAAAACCAGAAAATTCGTTACACATAATTTATTTCCTTAACAGCTTAAAAACTAACTTATCACCTACATTGGTATCAACATACTTTGGTACAGCTTTTGGTTTCACTTCACAATCGTCTTTACTGACACGGTTATCGTCTCAATTACGTTTTGAATAATTGTTATCACTTTGTCCGATCACAGTCACGATGAGGTCGGGCTATTGTTTGCGACCTTCCCGCGGTTTCGACTCCCGGTCCGGATTCAGTGCACCGAAAGCAGAAGCCGGCCTGCTGGCCGAGCTACAACTTCATTCCTGGTGGCTCCTGGAACGCATTCAAGGCTCCTCATCTTCAGATAGGGATGGCAGAACCAGCTGCCGGCGAAGTCTCTCGCGGCGCTGGGGAGAGATCGACTTCTGCCTTCGCAGACCCTCCGTGTGCAGGATGTAAGACCTCGGTTCGGTCTCGAAGGTTTCTTCTGAGTCGTCTTCGACCAGCGCTGGTAAGGCCACGCGCCGCTGCTTTTGCCTCCTCGTACGATCGGCTCCACAGTCCGTTTCCCGTCCTTTCGCCTTCGGCAACGCCGGGTAGACATCGGCGTACAACGCGGCGACAGTTTCCATTTTCACGACCATGGTGAATTGTATTAAAATGTTACTTGTTGAAAATTGTGATGTGCTCTCTTCGAGTAGCGAGCGCGGAGTGCGGGGCGGCGCAGCGCTCGCCGCTTTTATAGTCTCGCGGTGTGTCGTAAATCGGTTTGTGCGATGCGTCTGGCGTCACAGAGTAGGTACAGCGCGTGCACTTGCGATTGTACGCGTAAAAACACCCGTAATAATCGCGGGTTTTATGGCTGGTTATGGTATGATAATGATATCGCTTTGTTCGCGCGTGGTCACTAAAAATGGCAGGTATCGCAGGAAGTAATAACTCTTAGACCGCTCGTCTAGCGGGTTGAAATATTTTATCCCGCTCTACTATGTTTAACTGAGCTCCTATTTCACAAGTTTGTTTTGCATACAGAACGGTATTGTTTGGAGAACTCTACGAAGAATTGCATCAATCTCATCGGAATTTGCGCTGTACCTGTAATAATTCCAAACACTTCATTGTTATCTTTCAACTCATCATGACAACTATCTCGAAACTCTCAAGATTGTGTCCAATCAAGCTAAGAATGTCAGGCAGAGATTCTAAACTCTAATACCCTAATCTAACGGTCTCGACATTGACCGTTAATAAACCTATCTTCAAAAACAATGGTACCTGCATTGACTTATATGTTTAAATCAATGGGTACCTGGCGCTTACAAATGGGAGACATTAACATTTTCGAATAGTTAATTTTTATTACTAATTCTCATAATACTCATAGCTCTAAAAATATTCCCCTGATTCACAGATGTTGGTCACCGTTTGTTTACAGAAGAGTACAGTAACACATAACAGTTTCCACAGAACTTCAGTGGGTAACTGGGTCACAGCATTAGCGAGACAGATGACCTGCGAGGCTTGACCTCACCTGAATTTCTGTTACAGTTGATGTGGCCATATTTTGCATTAAGTTGGATGTTTTGTTTTTTTTAATTTCTTTCAAAAACCACAAACAAGTTTACAATATGTCATTTTAGGTCGAAGAGGTCAAAAAGTAAAAACAAAACACGTGAGCATTGTAATTTACGTTTATTTTTCATATGCCTTTTAAAGTGCAACTGAATTAGGAATTTGTTTTATTCCTCAAAATTAAATATTTAGATTTTCTGAGCTCCCCAAGTTTATTGATTTCTGTGCAGTGCTGTCTTTCGTGTTGCCCTTCGAGCCTTCTGGCGCCCTCTGGAAAAAAATGGCTATGAATTTATTTTCCGTGTTCAATAAATGTTCAAAGATATGTCTTTGAGATTTTGTAGTAAATACTCTAGTAGGCATTAAGTGAGCTAAAACCATGATTCCACTTCGATTGCATGATGGCCTACGACCATGGACTAGTTGACTGACAAAAAACATATTAACTCCTTCTTCCTACAGCCGTGAAATGCCCCTCTGTGTAAATTGTCTAAAACTCTGAAAGAAACATTTTCAGTACGAAACCAGACACTACTTCAACATTAGCAATAAACTCAGAGTATAAAGGACTTTTAACCATGAGTTGAACGAAGGCTTCGTTAACCCTTAAATGTCAGTTTGAAATTACACTTAACAAAAAAAATAACCTAAAGTAAACCAAACCGTCATTGAAAGGTAGAGAAATACGTCTACCAGAGAAACCAGTCTGAAGTGGCGAAGGCAGGATACATAGTCCGGAAACATGGCACGTGGGGCAAAGCTGTCCTAGAATGGAGGCATTGGAGCGAAAAGAGACCTAGAGACAGACCACAGATGCGATGGAAGGATGACGTTACGAAAATTGCAGGGACGAACAGGATGGATTTCGCACCGGACTGGGCTAATTAGCGCAATCTGAAGGAGGCCTAGTTGAAAATGGCTGAGAAGAAGAAGAAGATAAAGGATTTTTATTTTCAATAAAAAAAAAACAATTTAATAAAATGATAACAACATTACTCATTCGGGAGTTGTACGACAGAGAAGTAAGTACCTAAGATCTGGCTTGAACTGTACCCGTGCGGTAACGGTTAGGAGTTAACGACTTTTCAAGGATCTTTAAGTTGACCACCGAACGGCATCTTTTGCATTTATGGTTTTAAAGTTTTATAGATGATCCATCTATGTGTTTATAGTAATTTCCCGGGACATTAAGGAGTCGTCTACATATTACGTCATAGTCATATGTTATGTTTATATATGTTATGTTATGTTAAAAAGAGATAGGAAAAAATCGTGGCATGTCCAACCTGTCAATATTTTGCATGATGCCATCTTCTTCAATTTCATAATTCGATTCTATTCCATTCATTGTGAAATGGTAATATGCAAAAAAATAACCGCGGTTTATGATTATTTTAATAAAGTATTTTCATGATGACTCTTGTGCTGAACGTACATCGTTTTCTTAAAGATACTCACTTGTTTATGTGTTTTATTATTTTATTTACGTCAATGTTTATCTTAGGATTATGTATATTTTAGGAATTATTAATATTTGTGTACAATAAATAACTCTCGGGTCATCCTTACTTTTATTTTAATGTAATCTGTTTTTTTTATATTGTAGTGCCCTTACAGGGTTCATGTATTGGACATAATATGTATGTACTAAGATCTTTAATACCACGTGAAGCAATAAATGAAGTATTAATTATTAATTTACAAGAATTTAAATTCTAAACTGATATAAGGATTAATTACATAAAATAAAAGTATCAGAATATATTTGTATATTCCCCTACGCACAAAGGACCGAATTTGAGTCTAAGTGCGGAAAAGGGAGTCCATTCTCATACTCATACTCATATATTTGTATATTATGAAAACGTACAGAACCCACTTTAACATAATCTACATAAGTAAATTGTCTATTTAGTAGGTAGGCACTTGTTTTGTATTCGACAAGAGTCTAGACAAATACAAAGAGTGGTGCCTAGATTTACATAACATTGGTTCTTTTCGTAAACAATGCCCGAATAAGTAGTCAAACTGTTTTCGTCAACAAATTCAAAACACAGAACGAATACCTACCTACAATCGTCGTGACTGTGGTGAGGTGTGAAACTACTGGAAACTACAGAAAATAAAGAAATTGTAACATTTTGACAGATTAGAAGTGGCGACCTCAAAATGATTGTTTAAAGACAGTAGTCGCAGATTAAAAACGATTTAACAGTAATCATTAACGGTTTTTGGTAAGTACCTAATCCTATTATCTAATACACAGGATACAAACAATAATGTTATTATTTTAAGAAACCTATTCTCCATATTTCAAGCAAATAGCCCATTTTTAGATCAAAACAAAGAGTATTATCAAATTTGTTTGTGTGGTTTTTCTAAACACGACTAATGACCATATAATGTATACAGAAACCACTTTATTTGGATGTTTGTTGGTTTATTCCAAAGTTCGTTATTCATTATTGGCCGTGATATTTTCATCGCCTAATAAATTTGAATATTTTAGTAAAACAATTGAGTTTGTTCTTACAAGTATTTAAGAAGTTTCGTAATAATTTCTTATTACCTTTAAAGGTAAGGTAATATGTATAATTTCAGAAGATTTTCTTTCAGGGTTAATTATTTGATTAGCGTATTTGCCAGTTCTATTTTTCTTTACAGCATAGGTACTATACATACATAGCATGGTAAGGTCAACGCCTAACTAGACATGTTATTACAAAGATGTATGGCAGTCATTTTATTTCTGACTATGCTATTTCATTTATTATTATAAATTAACGGCCTTTGTTGCCGTAGTATCAATAGGCCTATCGATAGACGAACGATGGTCGATTACACTAAGTAATAAATAATTGTAATTTTTTCATCATCATCATTTCAGCCATAGGACGTCTTCTAAACATAAAAAAAAATCAACTGACTGATTTGTAGCATTATCTGTCTTCTTCTTCTTTATTTATGGCCAATTGTCTGTTAAAGAAATGTAAAATACTAGTTTGTCAGGTCTAGAGAGATAGTCTGTCCTCTGTCCCTTTTTATTTCTTCATCATGATCATTTCAGCCATAGGACGTCCGCTGCTGAACATATGCATCCCCCAATGACTTCCAGATTGATCGGCCGGTTGGAAGCGGCCTGCATCCAGCGGCTTCTTGCGACCTTTAGTGGGTCGTCTGTCTCACGCATCCAATGGTTTTTATTAACTAAGAGAAAAAGGAAGTTTTTGGCTATAGTGGTAAGTACAAAACAAATCGCTAAAGTGTAAATTAAATATTGGTTAAACCTGTGATAACTTTTTTTGCATGTTTATGTCATTGTATATGGTGATGGCAGTCAGTGCTATTCCTCCTAAAACCACTAGAATACCTTTATTACGTTTATTCCAGCACAAAACATTTAGTACATGTACTAAATATGTTTAGTTAAAGGAATGGCACTGATGCTGCTGTGCTAACTGCCATCACCTTAAACAATTTAAATTTTAAAACATAACCTTACGATGGAGTAGTCTAGAACGAATGATATCCTTGCTTCGATAGGTCAGGTAAGCTCACCCTTCCTAATACAGGCGTGACTGAACTATATTTTACTTGGAGTACAGTCAGATACATTTTTGAGACTTCTATGGTAAAAGAATTCAAATTCAATTGTATATTTGCGAGAATACATCATACATGCAATTTTAATAATGCAGAACTTAAAACCATTATTTATCCATGTATTCAGCCAGCATGCAGGCGTACAAATATTAATAATGACATTATAATAAACTAAATACAATATAAAATGTCACACTATTTAATTAATAATGTCATAATACAATTCTTTATCATCATTTCATCCTATGGATGAAAAAGACGAAGAACGAAGAATTGAGAGAACTGCTGAAAGCCTCCCGCAGTGACTTCCAGATTGGCCGGTTGGAAGCGGCCTGCATCCAGCGGCTTCCAGCAACCATTACCAGGCCGTCTGTCCACCACAGACGTCTTAGTGGTTTGGTGGAACGACGACAAGGTGG